>VYXF01008164.1:5264-112671 GCA_013397295.1 Polioptila caerulea | reverse complement strand
GCGGGTGGCCGCTCGCTCGCTGCCGCCGGGGGCTGCGGACCGGCCTCAGAGGGGCCCGGGGTGCGGGCTGAGGGAGCCGCGCTCGCCGGGGCCGTGCGGAAAACAATTCCCAAAAGACAACTGATGCCATAGCGCTCAGCTTCACCTTTGGCACATCACCGGATGGATCTGGGCAGTGTGTGTATCTGAACGCCTGTGTGTGTTTGCAGCTGTATAAACACAGGGAGACTTTCCTTTTCATTAAAAAATGTGTTTACTTGGTAGAACGTATTTGTGTAATGATATCTGGTTGTGCCTACTTTTTTTATCTTACAGCACTTGCATTCATTCCCTTATGGTATTTTCAGAAGTGTCTGTGGTTTTTTTACTGTACTTAGTACAAGTTAATATAATTATCATTAAACTCAAAGACTGCATCTAATATATAACATTATGTGATGATAATTGGTAAAATAGCAAAAGAATTCTTTGTTTCTTTCAAGTTACTGTTGGTTGTTGCATATGGTGCAGAAAAATATGTTTACTGTTGTGTAGTTTACTATTGTGTATTTGGGGGATCCAAATAGCAACTGAACCTATCAGAGGACTAATTAATTCTCTGTGTGTCACTGGGAAGCTCTTAACAGTAATATGCAAGCAGCAGACAGAAAGGAAGTAGATTGAGCTGCTTAAAACATTTCTTAAAATATCAAGTCCTAGGGAAATTTATAACTAATTTACAATTGTTGTATTTAAAATAAAGTTACAAAATATGAATGAGATTTTGTAATGTGACCAAGCTTCTCTGTGATAAATATTTAGTTTTTGTGTAGCGTTCACCAGCGTTAGGCAAGCAAGTCAGAAGAATGTGTCTGAATAGTAACTCAATGCTCTAGTAGTATGGAAGCTCTGTTCCTGACTGTAAAATCAGCACAACTCTAATCTTCAAGAGTCACATTTAACACTGGGGATTTGATTTTTGTACTTTCTCATAAATTTTTTGCTGCCTAGGGAAAAAAAAAAAAATCAGAAAGTAGAAAACTATAAGCAAACGCAGCATGTTGTTAGATTACAGCAGTAATGTTGATACCAGTCTTCCCCTGGGAACCTTGTTAGATTGCAAACAAGATTCTTCCCAATCCACGTATGAAAATATGTTTATCTCTTACAAACACAATATAATGGTTTGAAGTGATGGTTGACAGCTTTAGTGAGAAAAGGCCTAGCATAACCGAAGCTCGATGCAAAGAAGTGACTCCAGTCAAAAGAACAGCAGCACAGCTGTATCCATTTAGCCGGCAGAGTGGATTTAATTGGGTTGGTTGCTAGGGAATGGCTCCAGCACCATGTATTGCAATGAATTTAAACATTGGACGAATGACACACCTAGATCTGCTTAAATAATCCACCTGGTATTGGCTCCAGTCCTGTTGAGAGCAGGTGTGTGTTGCTTCTCTGTACCCAGTTTTCCCCTTACTGTGCAGTTCTGCCGTGTGGCTCACATGCAGTTAGCCTGTTCTGTGGTGGCTGCTGGGCAAGTTGAACTTGTCGAACCAATTCTGTATTTAGTGTTTTGCAGTATACTTATTTAAAAGAAAAAACAAACCAAAACAATTAAAACCCAAAACCGGTGAATGCAGACATGACTAGAAGCATTAATTTCTAGAAGTAGACTTGAAGCGGACCTATGCATTTGATACAGAGTTACAGGAAGAGTTAGATGTTATTCTTGGTTATGTTGTAATGACTGAATTACCTAACTTCATTGAAGTTGCACGGAGCTTATGTGTGGGACAGTTATGCTGGGACTTGCATTATTGAGGTTGGGAGCACCAGTCTATGCAAGCTCCTGCCAGTTACTAATTTTGCATACACAGGGCCTTTTACATCTGTGCCAAGTAATACTAATCAATAGCATGTTAAAAATACCATCTGGGGTAGAACTGACATCAGTCATCCCTGTGCATTCTGCCTATGCTGCTATAGAACTGACATTAATTACTGAGGGCAGTGTTATAAAGAAGTCTTTCCTTGGTGTAAATGCTACATGGAAACAGCCCTTTGCTGAGTTCTTTTATAAACGGAGTGTGGATGTCTGGCTTTATCTCTTCAACATCTATAATGTGAGTTAGTGTAACATTTTGCGTTGCCACAAAGGAGAAAGTAAGAGGATCAGGCTTTCTCAAAAGCAGCCTTCTAAGAGGTTTGCTAGGCTTAAGAAAGCTCAGCTAGATGCCCCATCTGAAGAAGGTTTAATAAATATCTGGTAGCACTTTCCTAAATATGAAGCATGAATGACTAGATTTGTCAAGTTTGTATGTGTAGTCTGGAAGAAAGCGAGAGGCACATCTCATTCTTATGAGAACCACTACAGATTAAGCATCTTTAATACTGGAGGATGGCCTGCAGAGGCACAGAGAGCAGTGCACCATCTGTACCACTCAGATCAAAATGCATCGTTGGAGAGGGTGCTGTATTAAAAGTGAAGGCAGATTGGGGCACTGCTGTGGAACTCTTCTGGCTTTATCTGTGAGTTGCAGATTAACCTTGTTGACAGAAATGGGAAAAGAACTGTTAGTAGAAACTTTGTTGTGTTTCTTCCTGGAAGTTCACCAAGGACTAGAGGTTAAAAAACTGATCTGTATTTGGCCACTGGCAATCCATGAGAGGCACTCTTGTGTTGCTTTTCTGATAACTACTAAAACCTAGCTTTTGGATTGTACTGCATATATGCTGTTAGGTGTGGCATGTATGTCTTGTGAAAACATACTTTTAGAAATAGATTATTTTCTAAAATTACTTTAATTTTCTTACCTAGTTATTGGTATGACTTTTGCACATAATTACGTACTTTGAGTTGATTCCTGGGAGTACTTACCCTGATAACAATGGGAACATAACACATCACAATAGCTGAAAAACATTCATTGTGCGGGTGTGAGAAAGAGATTTGGTGGAAGATGCCTGTTGTAGCTGACATGAAATTCTCTCTTCCACTCACATTATCCTTTCAGAGATCACTAATTCTTTTAACCTCAAATATACAAGTGTGGATAAAATAGCTGTGGGAGAGCAGCTTATGTGCGTCCCTAAATGTTTAAGTATTTCATAGATAGCTAAGCAACTCTCTGAGCTGGGGACAGCTTCTATTTTTAGTTAAAAACAGAGTGTGTGAGGGGCAATAAACTGTGAGGAAAAGACCAGCTGAGGGGAGAGAGGCAATGAGGTCATGCGGTTACTTCCATGCATTTATCAAGCCAGGACAGTAAGATAAATCAATGTATAACAAATCTTCTTTCTGAGTGTTCTCTGACTTTGTAAATATGTTGTTAGCTCAGTAAATTTTTGCTACAGTCCTGTTTAAAAATAGTGATAGAATATGAGGTTTTTTTCTCTTCAACATCTGCATTTTTTATGTAAACAGATCACTAAGGAAGAAGAAGGAAGATGATTGCTATTTATATGTATGAAACTAAAAGAATTTTAAAAACCCTGCTAAAGCCTCGAACTTGCTACTAGATCTGAGCTTTGAGTGAAATTTCAGTTCCTACATTGATAACAGCTTATGAATTTAATTTTTCAAGTTTCTGCTTCTAGCTGGCACTAGAAAAATAAGTGTTTCCTTTGGGAGTTTGGTTAGTTTTTTTTCCTTAGGAATTGTTTCAAATACATTTCTTTTTACCTCTTTGTAGAGAATCTGGCTGTTCCTTGATGGGTGCAGAGGGGTGAAAATATAGATAAAAACTTGTTTCCCTCTCCCTTATAGGAGACCTGCAAAGGAAAAGAAATAGAAGCCATTAAGCTGCCTTGTTCAGAGAGAACATTAAATCGGCACAACATGGCACAGCATAGTATTGTCCTTGGATTATTCATGATGACTGTTTTATCACTGTTGGATGGAAGTTCAACTTTCCTGTTAAATCAACGTCTGAAGGGAAGATTTCAAAGAGACCGTAGAAACATCCGCCCAAACATCATCCTTGTTCTTACTGATGATCAGGATGTAGAACTTGGTAAGAGCCCAGTATAAAGACAATTTTAGCCAATGACACTGCTTTTTCTTGGAGCTAGATTCTTGCATTCAAAATAAGAATTTTTTTTCAGTGTGAAAAATGATAGGAAGAACAAGTTTAAACCTGCCTTTATGTAGTACATCCTTTCCATCTGCCTGCAATTCAGGGACAACAAAAGTTAGTCCCAAAATGTTAAAGTTCCTGTGGAAATATACAGTTCATGCCTGTTTGTCTTCATCTAAACACCTAAACTTTGCTTCTGGCAGTTGCAAGTATAACCTGGGAGGCTACATGCCAAAACAGTAGGTTTAAATCCATAACTGATAATTGCACCATGTAATTTTTCAAATTCTTTTGTGTAATTGCAGGTATTCATTACAAATACAATCTTCATTTTATTTACTTAAATGTTACCTAACACAGTCATAGTATTCTTGTAATTGTCCATTTAGATGTGTAGTTGATTACTGACCAAAATGACAGAGAATGAAAAGATCTACTCTGTTATCAACACTATGTTAACACTGATGAACACATGCTTTGCTTAATGATTTGGAGTAATTAATTAACTGACAGTTTGACTTTTGTTGTGTTACCTGAACAAGCTTGGATTTACCAAATGATGTCTTTAGTTATAGGTGATTAACACAAACCAGTTAGCATTAATAATTTTGCATTAGAATTATACTCTCATGTGTCTATGAAGCCTGGGTCATCTGAAAAATGAGAACTAGTGTAAGTGTAGTCTGTTGGGGGGAGTTTTGCCACCAAATTTTTCTGCATCCAGTTTCTAGCACGGATAGGAAAATTTGGAAAACAGACCTCACTGAAGAAATAGAACATAAAATTAATCAATTTGTACGTCTCATACACTTATTCATCTTCCTGAGAAGTTAATCACAACAACGTGACAGTCTTTTTACTGAAGCTTCCTTCGTATCGATATTGCTGTATGTCTGCAGTATCACAGATGTCACATCCTTCTCCAAGGTGGTAAGAAAGCCTGCTATGGAAGTAATCTCATCAAATTAAATACCATTCAAACTGTCAGGATCAGATCTTGTTGTTGTTGTTGTCATCTTTTTTTAATGGTTATTTGGATCACAAATGAAGCAGTTTTAAGAACATACATCCCAAAGAACCTAAGTACATTTTCTTGCAGACTTAGATGGTGGTCTTAAAAAATGTATCATCCTCTATTTTCTGCTAGCCTTTGTGTTTTGGATGCAATTGTCTTGGGCAGTATATTTCACTTCTCTGATAACTTGATGTTGTCCAGTTTCAAGGATAATGGGCACGTGTCCACGCAAATTGGGGTCTAACTAAGGAAAATCCATTTGATGAAGCTGAGATTGGATCTTTGTAACTTGCCACTAATGGCTTTAGGAGATCCAATATTTCTTTGAATTAATTTTTATTATTTTCTGTTGTCTGGTGAGCTGTCCAAGTTAATAAAAATTGGCATTTCTGGTGATTGTGGTTAGTGCATTTAAGAAAGATGGAAACAAGATGTGAATTACAAATAAAAGCTAAGGAAAAGTTGGAAGCTATGGAAGCATAGCAGAGAAAGCTGTGGGTAAGATTTCACCTGTTTCTAAGAATGTTCTGTAAGTGATGGGTGTTTTAGCCTTCATTCTTCTTTTGTAGCTACTTTGGAGCTGAAAGGGAGTACAACATAATCTCCAGTGCCTTTAACAGCCTTTCCTTTAATTATCTAAAGATAGATTTAACAATGTAGCAGGTGGAGCTTACCAGAAAGACAATGTTGTCCTTTGCTTAAAGGAGGTGTTTTGGTGGAGTTTTGTTGGGTTTTTTTTTGTTTTTTTAAATTCACATTACTGTTAATCATGACTTTTACTTGGGAAACCAAACCTCAGCCTTGCATTGAAAGAAGGAAATTACTGATGAAGGGCTAGTAGATTGAATGCAGACTCTCTGGAGGACATTGAAGGAGAATGGGTGTAGATTGTAATGGATACAAATGGAAGAAGACAAAGGAGAACACCAAGAACTACTGACACAAACATATTTGATAGACTGTCTAATCAAAAGAGTTGTATTGACAAACATAATCTAAAGAAGAGGAATATACTGACAAGGAATAATTAATTAGGAGCAAAGGCTTTTTTCCCTCTTAGAGCCATTTAAATCCAAGTTAGTATGGTGCTGATGTCCCCTGTGTGGTGGACTCGGCATCTCCAGTTGAGTTAGGTTTGCCTACCATGCTGCTATGGCTTTAACAAACCAGCTCATTTCATAGTCTAGTTGGAGAAAGATCTGATTATTTATGAGCTATTTCAACCACATTAGAGAAATCTGATTGAGAGGTGATTTGTGTGTTTTGAGACCTTCCTCTGAAAAGCTACAAAAGTAGCATGGAAGATAATTTTTCTTAGTTAGCATATGTGGAGATGGGGCTTTAGAGCTTTGTTAGATTTGAGTGTGTCTTGGGGTGAAGAAAGGGAAATGAAGATGTGAAAAGAGTGTCTAGTGAGTTTGAAATACAATAAAAAGAAAAGTGTTTAGGGGACAGTTAATTAAAATTCTGGGGTTCAGTTCATTGGAAAATGCTTTTGAAGTTGTGCTTCAGAGTAGACAAATCACTTGATACTTAATACAAGTTCTTCAACTGTTGGAACTCCATAAAATGTAAATTATTCCCTCCTTCAACAAAACACAACTCATAAGAAGTCAGAATTATTTCATAAATAATTGGTATATTTTCTCCATTAATACTAGTCAAAATATCATCTTTATCCCTGAGGTGAACTGTGAAGATATGCAAAGCAAATTTATGCAAAGCTCACGTTTCAAGTGAAGTTTCAACATAAAGTTTGCTTAGCTTTGTTCACTGAGTAACTTTAACACATCAAATTGATTAAACTTCCATATTTTCACAGTAGTCCAATGAGTATTTTCTTGAAATGGCTTAGAAATTTCACTTCTAATTGCTACATTTTTGTTTATTATCAGTGGTTTTAGATGGGTAGCAACATTTTCGGAATTAAATATTGGCACTTTCAAAGCATGCCTTGCTGTCGTACATCCACTAGTGTAACCTCAGAAGGCTTTCTAGCTCAAAGGGAGATATGGGGAGGTTCCAGTTGCTGATTAACACATCAGTAGTCTGCCAGTCTGTGTATTGGAGGCACACTGAAGAAAATAAGTTTTGGTTGGCTGGTTTAATGCTATTTGAAATATTTAAAGCTGGCCTATTTAAGATTATACAGAAGAGTATGCTGAATTTTTACCTTGCACTGCCCTGTCACTCTGTGTTAGTTCTCAAGCTGGAGAAGCAGGTTAGATCATATGTTTTTGTGTTAAAGACTGTTGATATATATAGGGCATTGTAATTACAGCAGTACAGCTTCTTTTATTAAAGAAGCTTACTGTCCCCAAGGGGAGTCTTAACATGTACTGTTATTTATGCACAGATGCCTCTGTCATTTAAAGAGGTTGTTAAATTGTATTTCAATATTGGGATGACAAAACATTCTTTCAGACTGCCTGTTTATGCTTGGGCTAGCTCATAAGACAACACACAGGAAACATCCACAACTTATAGACTCACAGAATGTATAATTAGCTGTTATAATGAACTGTGTTGTTAGTACCGTTAAGCTGTAACACTTAACCCACAGCTATTATAGAAACAAAAAAGTAAAATCTTGCTTTCTTCAGAAACTCCTTTTTGATATGTGAAGTTTAGCAAGTTCTAAGGGGGCAGTGCAATAACCTGCCTTGATTCTTGTCACCAAGTGATGTGACGTGTGCTCTGACCTGAGAATTGCACAAACAAATCTTAATTGTTATTTTTTTTAATACGCATTCGAACAAAATGGTCTCAAACTAATGCCATGGCAATTTTTAGGTAAAATGACTTACCGTAGCAATTAACCTTCCTTCATGGTGCCAGAGAGTCAGATTTTGTATGTGGCTTATGACCATTTTCCCTCTAGGTTTTGACTCCTGGTTATATTATTGCGCTCTGTACCAATCAACTTACTGGTGCAATTTCATTATGAAATCCCAGCATAAAGAGCTTAGAAGAAACCTAAATCTATTATTGACAGAAACAACATAGTTTGTGCCAGATGGTTGCAGGATGCATGGATTAAAGCTGAACTGTTAATCCGACTCAACTGTGGGCAAGTTAACCCCAACCCTGTTCTAGCGTGGGCCCATCCCTTCCTCTCCATGTTGTCAATTGGCTTTCTCTGCTCATAACAAGAAGGGAAGATTGGTGATGAAGAGGTCTAATCTCCTTTGCAAGGTCATGCTGTTGATGGGCACCACGATAAATTCTTTAGAAAAGTTAAATTCTTCCTTTAGATCAAGAAAATTTTTCCTAACTTGCTCTGATGCAATTTTTACTATTAGGCACCAATAGAGAAGGGAAACTAAATTTCTTGTTTCTC
Organism: Polioptila caerulea; assembly: GCA_013397295.1. NCBI lineage: Eukaryota > Metazoa > Chordata > Aves > Passeriformes > Certhiidae > Polioptila > Polioptila caerulea. Next base: position 104,261 of record VYXF01008164.1, on the reverse strand, counting down.
TGATCCTTGGTATTTCTGGGTTTAGGAAGAGCACTTATATGGATCCAGATTTAGCTAGGTGGATGTCTATGGTAAAGATCAAGTCTTTGACCAAAACCTTGTCTTAATGAAACAGAAAAACCATTTGGCAGCACTGTGGCATTCAGTAATTGTTGTCAAAAAGACTTTTATTCATGTTACCCCAATTTGTCCTAGTCCCTTGCTTATTTGTTTTTAGACAATGATTATATAAAACATAGTGTAACCTGCCCCAAGTAGTTCATCTAAAAATCTGATTCTCCAGAATCTAGCCTAAGAAAGTGTAGATAATAAGACTGTTACCAGAATGAATGAAGCAGATAACTAGAACTCAGTGAACTTGTTATGGAAATTATTGTAGGAGCTTTTTGGTGTCTTTGGTTCAGTGACAATTACAGAAATCAATACCTCCTAATACCTCACATTAGGGAATAGAACGATTCTCTCAGCTAGAGAACAACTCTAGCAGACCCTTCTTGAGTGGTAGTTTGGACTAAATAGTCTTCCAGACTAAATGATTTTGTGGTTACAACCCTCAGCCTTTTGTATAAGGCTGGCACAAAAGGTAGTGTATCAAGTTTCTTGTGAAACCAAAAATTAAATAGTAGTTATGGAGTATGCAAGCTTTGGTCAGGGTTGCTGCATAAAGTGCTTTTCATCCTCAGCTGCTGGAACAGTACTAACAGCTCCAGAAAGCATGAAGAGATGCTGCAGGTAGTTATGGTTGTGAATATTGAGGAGAGAGAGAGAAATGAAAGATGCATTATGATCTGTGTCAACATGCTTGAGTCAAATCTTTACTTAGGACTTCAATATTTAGTCCTTACTGGAATGATGGGAGAACTTCACTGAGGCAAGATGAGTAATCTCTCGGGATTTGGGTTCACTCAGAGATAACAATGCCCTTACTACTTGTGCTTCCTTCTGGTCTCTGATAGAACATCTGAGCTCTTGTAACTGAAACAAGAAAATATTTCTGAAGTGTTTTCCCTCTTTCAGGTTCCATGCAAGTGATGAATAAAACCAGACGGATCATGGAACACGGAGGTGCTCATTTCATCAATGCCTTTGTGACCACGCCCATGTGCTGCCCATCTCGCTCCTCGATCCTGACGGGGAAGTACGTCCACAACCACAACACTTACACGAACAACGAGAACTGCTCCTCTCCATCCTGGCAGGCTCAGCATGAAACACGCACCTTTGCAGTGTACCTCAACAATACAGGCTACAGGACAGGTAAGATCAAGGCTGGGTCCATCTGAAAGCTTCCTTAGACTTACTAGTACAGAGGCTAACATATATAATATTTTAATTCTGATTTCTTCTTGACTGCAGCCATGCATAATGCCAGAGCTTAAGTCTTGATGTTGGTTTATCTTCCTTGTATTTTTACTTGAGAAATTTTTTATTTATAAACAGCCAACAGAAAACCTAAGACTTCTGTTTTTCAGAAGGTGGGAATATAATACTATGCATGCTTGAACTGAAGGCCTAGCAAACCTAGAATATGACCTACACCTGAAGTGTGCAGAAGAAGCAACTTGTACAGCTGACCATTTTGTTGACCATTTTGGAGGTGGCTTCAGCACTTAGGAATTAGTAACTTTTGGAAAATCTGGTCAGTTGTTTTGATAACTAAACTGAACTGATAGCTCATGAAAAAATTTTACCCGTGGAACCATATTTAATAATAAATGACAGGATTTTATCCCGGAACCCCCATGTTTCTGCAGTAAATCCATTAATTTCACTAGGTTTATTCTACTGTACATTGTCAGTCTAAGAGTGTATTTGGCCATGATGTGAATGCAAAATGTAGCTGACCTTTGGGCTAACTGGTCATTCCATGCAATGCTGAGAGTACTTCCTCATCTGTTTTCCTCTGATTGTCTCTCAGGGGACAAAAAGTACTAATAGTAATTTTTGCTAGATATACATCAGAAAAAAGGACAGAAATGTTCCCTCCCTCCCTCCCTCCCCCCAGCACTCCTTCACGATACTAAGGGGTTGGGCAAATTGGTTCAACTCTGAGCTGGGGAAAACTGGTGTCAGATACAGAAGTAAAAGATTTTAGAAGGGTAAACAAATCTGTATGTGTAATTAAGACTCATGCTCAAAACCCAAGTTAATATCTGGAAAATTGTCTGTTGGAATAGGTCAGAAGAGCAGTGCTCTAAGTACATTTTCAAAATACATAATGCCCAGCATTCATGTTTAAATGTAGAATGGTAATATTTTAAAACATGAGTGTTTATTTCACATTCTTGATGACAAGTGCAGTTTCATGAGGCAGTACTAGGCGGATAGATACAGCTCAGCAGTGTGAAGGATACGAGGAGAAGAGTTAGGAGGAGGAATGTGTGGTCTAACTCCAAATATATCAGGCACTGAAAAAGAAAGTATTATGGTAATTGTGGTCCAGTTTCTCCTGTACATAGATTGAGAATCAAAATATCTGCATTATGGAGATACAAATAAAAAAAAACAACAGAGGCACGATTAAGACTCAGAACTTCTCTCTTATCTTAGATCTGTTGTAATGGAGAGAACAAAGTTATTTTAAGGAAAAACAGAAAAGAATTTATCTGTTTAACTATGGTGTTTCTGTTATGCCTTCTTACTATGCTTCTGCTTTCTCTACCCCTAGCTTTCTTTGGAAAGTACCTTAATGAATACAATGGCTCCTATGTGCCTCCTGGTTGGAAAGAATGGGTTGGATTACTTAAAAATTCTCGATTTTACAACTACACACTCTGTAGAAATGGAGTGAAGGAGAAGCATGGATATGACTACTCCAGGGTAGGTCCTATTGGTTTATTTTTATTAACATTTGGACATGACCCCAAGAAAACTGCACTTTATGGTTTCAGTCTATTTTTGTTCTTGAAAGCTGCTACATGTAGTGTTATCTCCAACCAGTAACAGTAGTGTTGGGACATTGTTACCTTCCATTCTGGGAGGGTTATGTTACCCAAAACATTGGTACTAACAGTGTAAACAAGTAAAATGTTCTGAGACTGTATTAAATATTACAAGCCGATGATGTGAAAGTAGGCTTCATGTTAACTATTTCTGTGCTTTGGACGTTAATTATTGTGGCAGTGGAGTTACACAAACATTAGTGAGATAAGAATTCATTTCCCCCCAGCTAGACTCACCCATTTACTTTAAGGAACTTCTTTCACAGCCACAGAATATTACAGAGTATTCACAGAATCTTGGTACAATTTATGATAATTCTGAATTAGTGGAGAATTTAACTATTATGTTTGCATTCCTGTGCATACAGATGCGTGTGTTTTTTAATATCCTTTCAAGGATGTTATATCCTGACCAAACTTATAAAAATGCTTCGTAGTTATTGTCAAATGCAGTTTTGTTTTTTCCTCATCTAACATGTCACAGCTCAATATCTTCTTGCAGTCAGGAATATGTTTATTTAAGCTCAAAGCCTTCCTTTCCAAAGGAACCAACTTTACTGAAGTCCTAAAGTAGGCAGAAGTGACTCTGAAGTATGATGGTAACTAAGTGGATCCAGATCCATAAACTGCTCTAGTTTTAGTGTGTAACTAGGGAAGTTGACTCACTCTGGAGTGATTTGTAATGTATATTTGTTTAACATATGTTTTGTTTGCTTTCCCTCATTGACCGAAAATCCCTGCCTTCCTATTTGTGTTTCATTAACATAGTATTCGCAGCCAGTTTCTCCTTTAAAAGGTTGATGTCTGGGGTTTTCTGTCTCTGATTTCTGCTTTCCTTTGCCCTATTTGCCTTTTATAATTGAATGTACTTTGTGCTGAGAGAAAACGTCACAGTCTTCTAGGGTTACCTTTTCCATCAACTGCTGCTAAGGGGAAGGAGCAAAAACTACAGAATTATTTGTCTTCTGTTTCCCTTCTGGTTGAGGAAGAATGACAGAGCTAACCTACAGCTGTGTTCTGAAATGTTAGGATGGAAATATATCCTGTATAGAGCAGTGCCAGTCAAGTGATTTCGTAGGCTCTGTTCTCCATCTCCATTGTACTAAGGAGCCATCAGGGAGCTTTATGTTCCAATACTCTCAGCTCTGTTTTGTGTATGCAAGACTTGTAAATATTGACGGTTTTAGTTGTTTCAGTTTTACAGTTTTTGTTTTTCTTACAGAGTTTGGTAATAAATAAAAAATAAGAATGATGAAAACACAAACTTTTTATAATCTTCATATTCTTGTGTAATAAACAGCTACAGTAAAAAACAGTGTGCAGAACAATGGCACTGGTTGATGTCAACACTGGAGTTCAAATGAGAAAAGAGAAGCTGAAATGGAAGACTCTTTCTCTTTCTTCCTTGCCATTTTTCTTGCTGGAAATGTGATTTTCCAGCAATGGCCAGTATAATCAGATGATTTTTTTTTTTTTTTTTTTTTTTTTTAGTCCTATCTATTTAACATAGTTAATGTTAATTATGTGCCAGTGGAAAACAGGAAAATGAAATCACTGATTATGCTGTCCTCTAAATTAACTGCTAAACTCCTCTGAAAATGAAATTCTTTCAGATTTTCTTACAGGATATATTCTATTTTGATTTTTTTTTTCAGTTTCTGTCAACGTTTTTTAGATTAATTTTAACTTTTTACAACTACAACCTCTACAATATGGACCTTTAAAAAAAACCTTAAGAAATCAGTTCAGTGAAATGTTTCTGTTTGGTCTTTTGGCCTGGTAAATGCTGGCTTTGCGGTGATTTTCCATATGGAAACCTGTTTCTTTAAAATGAAATTGGAAAACTATACTCTTCTGATTGCTGAATCAAAGAAGCTTAAAGTGATTAACCAACTTAAAGAAGCAGCATGATGAAGATTAATGGCAGTGCATTTTTGAGAGCACTTAAGTATTCTCTCTCAACTATGAATATGGTCTCAGGCATTGAAAGCATGTTCAGAAGGCAGTTTTGCTTTGGTACATTTTCCCTTCCCCTGCATATTTTTATGTGTGGAAGTCCTTCATTGAATGCCTATTTAGAGTGAAAATGCCATCCCAGTTACAATCACCATCACAGCACTTTCATAACAGTTGTGCCTTGTGTTGGGGCCAGCGTGTAAAATATATAAATGGAGACTTTACCAGCCTTATTCTGGGATAGACAAGAAATAACTTGGGGGAAATAAATATAGTCCATGGAAAAGTCTTCCTTTGAATGACAAGCTGACTTCTCAGACCAAGGACATTGACAGAAATGAAGAAGAGCAAGTGTCTTGGCATTGGACAGAAAGCTGTTCTCAAAAGGAGATGCAATCCAGTCTGTACCACACCTTGCACTTCCTGGCTTGACCAGAGGCAGGTGTTATATCTGATTTTACATTCTGCTGTGACATGACAGTTATCTGGGGTTTTCCTAAGGTGTCGTTTCATATCCTACTCATGTTTGAGGGGTATTTATATTCTTAGTGTTTCCTGGGAAGCACCTAAGGGAGAGCATGGCTTGTTAAAAATCCTGTCTTCAATCCCTATAACTCTTGCAGATATCGTAAGATTTCTTAGAAAGTATAGAGACAGTCCAACTCTTCTACAGGAAGTTTTCTAAATTCTCAACGATATGTGTGATAGAGCTATATATCAGATTGTCACTGTAATATTGAGTGAAGTCTTTACCTCAGTTAGCCCATCATCTTTTCATGTCAGTGATTCCTGGTTCAGAAGAAGGTTTAAAAAAAACCCATTGAGCCATTCAGATTTGCAAAGTATTTTTATGATGTAAGATTGAATTATGCACCTTGAAAATGCTGACACTGATAATTTTTTTTTTAAAATTCATACCTGGTCATTGTATTTAGTGTTGTGTTTTTCGTAAGGTAGTTACCCACTTTAGGAAGAAGGGATACAGTTTGATCTCCTTTAGTGCTATTCAGTTCTGAGAAAAAGCTAGAAGCTGTTGGTTTTTGTATTTCTAGGCAGTGAGGAAAGAGAATTATTTGATTTTAGTTTTTTGAGTTTTTAACATCTGTAACTTACTTCCTCCTTATACCATTCCAAGTGAAGTAGCTTCTTTTTTCCTATTTCTTGTGATACCTCAGACCTCTCCTTCCTATTGCCCCCTCAGTTTGAAATTCCTTTTCAAGTGTCTCACTATACTTTTGCTTCTACTTGCAGGATTATCTGACTGATCTGATTACCAATGACAGTATTACCTTCTTTAGAATATCAAAGAAGATGTATCCTCACAGGCCTGTACTGATGGTTATAAGCCATGCTGCTCCTCATGGTCCTGAAGATTCAGCCCCTCAGTACTCACAACTCTTTCCTAATGCCTCAGAACACATGTAAGGAAAAAACAAAACCTTTGATTGATTTCCAGGTTCTGGAATATGGAAGTTCTGGGTACCTCAGGGGGAAAAATGTTTTCTTTATAGTACTCTTTGGCATAACTTTGTCACAAATATATAAGAAGAGTTTCCAGATTTTTTTTTTTTTTTGGTACCTCTTCAGACTAGTTCAAGTGTCTTGAGAATGGCTGCTGCATCCAAAACTCAAATTATAGCTCATTGAGATAAATGGGAAGATTCACGTTGAATTCATTGGACACTGTTACAGCCTATTTGAGAAGTAAAGCACTTTTTATTCTGAGCAGGGTCATCAAAATCTGGTTCTTGGGCTATAATCTCTTCAGGGAAAGAAACTCTACCTCCCTGTCCTTACTTATGAACTATAGTGTGTGGTGGGTATTACTCCTGTTTCACATACTGAAAGAACAGAAACCCAGGCCTGCTGCATGAAATTACACTGGCTGTTTCTGAGTAAGCTGGGATGTCTCTGCATGACCCAGTACAATGTCTTGAACAGACCCCCAAAGCAGTATTGCCTGGCTCCTGAAGGAACATGTTCAGAAGCTCCAGGTTGAGATGTTTCTTGTTTATGGCATAGAGACATTTGGCATGTACAGGTCTTAACGCCGGTTACAGGTATCTCCTCACTTGGAGATTTCTCCCAAATCACCCCTTGATGGAACTGAAAACATTCCTACAGTTTTCTAGTTACTGGCTTCATGCCTTACTTGATGTTCAACATCTGTAACTTCCATCCTGTGTGTTGCCTCCTCTCTCTCCCTTTTTAAGGTGAATTCTGTTTTACTTTGGGTTGGTGGAGGAGCTGGGAACTGGTGGAAATAATTGTCAGTTAGTTGCCGAAGGTCCTCAGGCCTAGCCAAAATTCCAGCGAAATAGATTTGAGCTTTTTTGGTTTTTTTACAAAAAAAAAAAAAATCTGAGAGCAAAAGCTTCTTTTGTTCTATTGTCTAGTTTCTGCGTAACTTAGAGTATGTTTTCTGCTGTGTCCAAGAGAATCTGTGGCACAGATCTACAGCAATGAAGTGTTTCTTGTTTGTTTGCTGTCTAACCCTCTTTCATTTTCTTTGAAATGAAAATTACAGAAATGTCCAATGAGCAACTTCTCATGGCTTATATCCAGTATTGACCTTAGTTTTATTAGGTTCCTTTGGAAGGCATTTGGATCTTGGAGCTGATTATCATACAATATTCTGTAGCAATTTACTTTGTAGCTGAAGGAAAGAGTAGAAGGATTGAAGCAATGAAAAATACAGACTGTATACATCTGTTTTTCTTTTGCTAATACTTTAACTTTTATTGTTCACACAAATTAGGCTTATCTTCCTAATTATAACGTAATTACTTTTTTATTTTTCAATTTTAGGTGACTTTTCTTGCAGTGATAACAATTACACAGATAGTATCACTTTGAAAAGAAGTTTTGTTGGTAAAAAAATTAACTATCCTGGTAGATTAGGGAAACACGGTTCCTTAATCTACCAGGATAATTTCTTTTTTTGGATATGAACATAAAATAGGATTTAATGTACATGTCACACAAAGCAATTGACAGTTATCTTTTAAACAAATTTTCTAGCACTGCATAATGTCAATAGTAGTAATAATAATCTGCCAGAGTTTTCATTGGCCTGGGTTTAAGAGTAAATGTAAAAATGCAGAACATGTGCATACAGTGAGGGAATGATGCAAATTAGTTCTCTACTTTCCATTTTTCCCCTTGCTCCCAAATTCCAGGGAATCTCAGTGACAGATAAATCTGTCAGTGACGAAGGGTTGCAGGTAGTTCTTACTGTTTCATTGTCACGTGGCTATCGTAAGGAAGGATCAGAACGCAGGTGGAACAGTTCCAAGCTGCCCTAAAGCAGTAAGCAATACCCTGAGCAAAGCCTTTGCCTAGTCTCCAAAGCAGAAGGCAGTACACCATGTGGTGTGACCCTCCACCTTCTCCTGTGGCAGGGCTGGTGAAGGCTGTAAATGGATTCTGTGGGGAAAAAAAAAGCCAAGGGAAAGCGTAATGGTAGTGCTTGGCATTGACTGATGTACACACTGCATCATGTGGTGCTGCTAGTAATAACTAAAAGCCAGTTGTATGGATTTTAGTCAGGGTGCTGCTTTGCTGCTGAGCTCTTATATGTACTTCTGTGGGTAATTGATGCTGCTGTTCTCTTGATTCATGTTCTGGCTGGTATGACCATTCTGCCCTATACTGCGGGCTCTCTCCATCTCGTTCTGTAGAGCCTCTCTCTGTGTGCATCTGCAGTTTTGTCTTGTTTGAAAATTATTCACAGAGCAAATCCCTCAGCTACGTGGTTTTCCTTTATTGCTTCCTTATTGTAGAGAATGTGGCAGCTGGGCAGTTTAACAGTGGTCAGAAATGTTACTTCAGTCAAGTGTATATTTTACCATCCATCTTTTTCAAGGTCAAATGCAATCTGTCTGGGGCTTCCCTTCTGGGTGCGTTCAAAGAAGTTGTAGCTTCTAGGAATGTTAATTTTTGTATTTTTCCCATAAGACAGACAAATCTGTTAAGGATTAAAGGGTTGCATTTGTAGTAATCAATGAAAATTGCAGGCTTTGGTTGGATTAAATAGTGGGAGGTTTCAAATCAGCCACGAAGTCACGAAATGCAAAAGGACTTGGCGAAGCATTTTTGATTCATTCTGGGCATCACATAGCAACAATTTCCATAACTGTCAGCATTTTTGAAGAGGCAGTGTCATTATTTCAACCACAATAACATTCTGAAATTCAAGAGACTATTAACAATACAGAGAGAATAGACACCAGCCCTTTCCTCCCTCTATGATCTTCATAGAGCCTCCCCTTGCCACCTGTGCACATTTTTTAGATGGCATCTAACAGAGGCTTTCAGCATAAAATATTTCACTGTCAGATTATTAGTTTAATATTTATATTGAATCTCATAAGACTGTCATATTCAAAGATACATTAGATATGCAGTATTTTGATGAGAAGTTTCAACTTACATTATTTTTTATCTTAATAATTTACCTTACTGCTCTATTGCCTATAAAAAACCAAAAATAGAAATTTTCCTAATAGGAATTTAACCGGAAATTCTTTGTTGCTAAGAGGAAAGTAAATGAATATGTGATATTTTTTCCTGTGTTATTGTGTCACTCTCTTGGCTTGTGCATTTGCATAGACCGAGCTTATTGCTTTGAATGAAAAAAGGAAGCCTAACCTAATTACATTGGAAAAGTAATTTTAATGTCTTAGACTCTGCATGTGATCTGTTTGAGCCATGATGTGAAGAAATTGTAAACCATGATCTTCAATCTGAAGTAATAAGGAATAAATATAGTATGTAAGAATAGTATTTCTTGCAAATGTAAGCTATAGTAGTATCTTTTAGTGAGTTGCTGATGCAGAGAGTTGGCATCGGGGTGGTAAAATAAATATTTTATTTAGGTTCAACTAAACTAAAGTAATATAATTATGCATAGAAAAGTGATTATTGGGACTTCCAACCATGTGAAACTGTGGACAGTATTTTTCCTCATTACTTCAACGATGTTCCAGGACCATGAGAACTTGGAGGGACAGTGAGATTCCAGGGAGACATTGAACCAGATTCTTGAGATTTTGCAGGGACTTCATGCAAAGGAGTTGGTGGCTGGAGTGGGTCTTCAAAATACAGCCCTATTTCCTCATCCCACTTTTCTTCACGGGTCTTTAAAATCTGTCTGTGTGTCCACATATGCTGTTCACGTGCAATTGGATACCAGTAGGCTGAGTGCCTGTGCTCGTCTGGTGCATAAGTGTGAAAATATTCAAGTAACTGGTCGTGCTGCACTCCAAAAAGCTGTCAAAGAACATAGTAGAACCTTTAACAGCAAGTTCTGAAGTTATTTTAAATGGCTTGCAGAAGACATAGTATATGGTGCTAAAGTGGGCAGAATGAAAACAAAGCAATTGCATGAGTAGGAGCTCTGTAATATGTGCTTTATCCTGATCATACTTGTGGAGTTAAGACTTCTGAGGCTAAGTCTCTTGGCCTTGAAATGTATACTTGTTAGTCTGAAATCACTGGCAAGATAAGGTGTGTTTAATGTTTTCCTAGATTTTATTCCCCCCCACAAAGTGGTTTTCATTTTCCCGTGTTTCATAGCATGAGAAAAGTTGTCTTAATAGTCTTAAGCATTTTGAAAGTAGTCTTAATATTTTCTCGTGCACCTCAGTACTTCCCCTAGTGTTGATCAAATAGAAATTAATGTTCATTACTATGACTTTTTTTCTACTTGGCTAAAACATTGTGGGTTTCTCTCTGTTCCTCAGTACTCCCAGTTATAATTATGCTCCAAACCCAGACAAGCACTGGATAATGAGGTACACCGGGCCCATGAAACCTATACACATGGAGTTCACTAACATGCTGCAGAGAAAGCGCCTTCAAACACTCATGTCTGTGGATGACTCTATGGAGATGGTAAGATTAATAGTCACAGATGTTTTGTTTTGTTTTTTGGCTAAACAGGTGATTTTTTTTCTTGAGTTAAGCTCCGCATTGTCTTTCATATGAAGATAAGGCAAAAAGGAGGAGGAGGACTGCATCAGTTTTTTAATAGTGTGTAATCCTCTCACCTCTGTTCATTTTGTCTCTTTATTCAATGTAAAAAGTTCTCATCTCCTAAAGACAGGTACCACCCTGAGTTGGATGGTGTGAAAAAGGTGATTTGTTGCCACAGAACCACTACTGATAAAGGGGGAGAGGAAGGAATTGCCCGAAAAACTACACATCATAAATCCTAAAATGGTATCCTCTGATAAAGAAAAAGTCATCCTACAACTTAATGGAAATAACTACCTAAGTGTGTGTCTATTTTGATCCTGTAATACTGAGCTGCTGAGAGAAGAAAACAACAGTAGCAAAAAGTGATGATCCAGGAGTCCTAATGGGTGAACCCGTCCCAGGAGGTTGAATACTGGAAATAAATAAATACATACTTTTAAAATTGTCTGCATCATATAACAATGAGATTTCTTAATGCAAACCATGTGTCTTCAAAAAAATGTATGGACTCACTAAAAACTATACTGAAAAGGAATGTGTTTGCAGATTTAAAGGTGTTGCAATTTTTCTGCTTGTCTCTTGGCATTCTTATTCAAAAAAGGTTGAACATAAAATTAGAGGAGTCCTCTAAGCCAAAAATGAGATTATCTAGATGGCATTGCATAAGCTTGTTATTAATGTCTTATAATTACTGATTCAGGCAGATATGATTTCTGTTTAGATGATTCAGATACCGGCATTAGGGGAAATTGGTGATTTTACTACACAGTTTGGATTTTCTGTTTAGTAACTGGGTTTCGCTCTGGGTGATACACTGTAGGCAAAATCAGTTAGCTTGGTTTTTTAGGTCTAATTACCAAGTTAGCCTGATCTTTTTCTACTGAATTATATGTGTTAGTAGTCTTTCAAAATTGAAAAGAAAAAAAAAAAAACCACAAAAAACCTCACACACTCATAAAAAGCAAAACAAAAAAAAAGAACAATCCTCCAAAAAAAAAACCCCAAACCAAAAGAAAAACTGAAAAAAGCCAAACCAGCAAACAAGACAACCTGAAAAAGAACCAAAAATAAACTCCCAAACCAGCACAACAACAGTTTTTCTCCTGGGCTGACGTTCTGCACCTGTGTGAGAAACCACTTTGGTGATATCACACCACCTTCTCACCTTTTTCAAGCGAAAATGTCACATAAAAATTGATCTTTAATGCTGAAGTTGGTACATTTCACATAGTTTCATATGTAAATCTGTAGAAGCATTCAAATATAAATCTCCTCGTAGTTCTCCATAGTGAGAGAGTATGACTGAGCGATGTTTATCTGGAGGATATTTTGCAAATATTCTGCATAATGGGGAGTCATTTTTCTGAAGGCAAGGTTGAGTGCTGTCTGAATATGCATGAGATTCAAAGAACTGTCATTTTATTAAAACTGCTTGCTGCAAGAAAAAGATAAAAGTGGAGAGAAAATTTCAAAGAAAATGACACCTTGAAACTTTTATCTCTGTTACTGTATGTATTTAGTACTGTCTTGACAGTTCTCATGCAAAATACTGAACCGAAATATTTTTGAAATGGCATGCTAATGTGTTTTACCTTAAAACAGAATTTTGTCTTGTAATAGCCACAACATTCAGTTTAGTAAAATTAAGATGTGATTATGCATTATTCAGAGTGATTCATTGTGATAACTCAGTGCCATCCTTAGCTGTTGTTATTTGTACGTTACACATAGGCAGAAAGTGATATCCAGCATTCCACATGAAGAGCTACGTAGTGGAATAAATTTCTTCTTTTGTTTTTTGGGTTTTTTTTTCAGATTTACAATATGTTGGCTGAAACAGGAGAACTGGAGAATACGTATCTAATATACACAGCCGATCACGGTTATCATATTGGGCAGTTTGGCCTGGTGAAAGGGAAGTCCATGCCATATGAGTTTGATATCAGAGTTCCTTTCTATGTCCGAGGACCAAATGTGGAGGCTGGGTCCATGTAAGTTCTTTGCTTTTGTGTGTGTTGTGACCTGAAAACTTCATGTTCAATACAACACCTCTTGTTGTATTGACCTATCAGCCAAATGGAGGCACAAAGTTCTGCCCATCCTGCTTATCTTTGGCAGAAAAATGTCTCCTCAGAAAGCAGAACTGATAGCACAGGGTGGTATAAAAAACTCAAGGCCATTGCCTTTTTGCTTGTATGGGTGTGCAGCACAAGCCACTGCAGTTTTGTGGATATAATTGAAAAATCGCTTTGAATTTTGTCCAATCTAGGAAACGCATTCTGTTTACACACGTAACTTTAAGGTTAAAAAAATATACTGTATAATGTAGATAATTATTGCTGAACATTGGAGTCACTTGTTTCAGTTTGTAAAGACCAGTTCATATATTATCATCCACAAAATATTCTTTTTGGCTCATTCTTTGAGACTACGTGGTTAGGGCTGCTTGTTGGATGCACACAAGCATGCAGAGTATAACTGTTAATTAAAATGGTAGCTTTGGTCAGCTAAAAAATTAAGTAAATACACTTTCTAAGCAATTATTTCAGATAGCAAATATTTGCACTTCAGTAATGATTTTGGACAGAGTGCCATAAATTGCTGCCTAGTATTTATATCAGTGTGCATGTTTTAGCATAATTAGCACACACAATCTTCCACATGCAATTTTTTCTTTACCACTGAAGAATGAATCTAGTGTGTACTATGATAGCAAATAGTTATTTAAAGCATGTCATTCCATATGCTGGTTAAATTCACTGATTCACATTATCTGAAGGCAGAAAAATGTTAAATTCTCTGGACTTTGCACTGTGCTTCTGATTTATTTTCAGCCATTGTTCATGTGAAAAAAAACAGTATTCGCTAAAGAGCAGGGAGGGATTCCTCATTTGGGATTAAGCATATTAACGTCAGCACTGAATGAGTTTTGTCTGCAGCAGCCCAGAATTTCAAATGAGCTGGAATATCCTTCTAAAAACCTGCTCCCTTTCCCTTTGTCTGCAGTTTTTGGCCTTCTGGGAGAGTCAGTGCTAACATGGCCGAAGTGACTGAGCTAGTGCTTCTGCAACATGTAAGGCTGGAGACCAGCCACATTGTGTCTACTGTAGTTCAAAGATCTTTACACCCAGATATCCATAAAAGCTCTGAAACCTTCCCACTGAATTTTATTTTTCAAAGACTTCTGAAGGTGAAAACATGTTTCTGTTAGAATTGAAATAGTCAGCCTAACAGAGTCTTAGCAGAACAGAGCCTGTCACAGTAGAGCAAGTAGGAAGAACAGGATAAAACACCTTGGAGAGGGAATATATCAAATCATAAATTGATCTTCTCTCTCAGCATCATTTTCTTTAAATGGTAGAACTTCAGTCAGCCGTGTTTTTCCTGCAAAATAATTGTCATGACTCCCTTTTGATACCAGGGAAATTTTAATAGCAAGTCATTACTAACCTCTTATTTCTGTTACCAAATATGCTACATCATGATTACTAGTAATTAAAATCAAATCAGGTACATCAATTTAATTCATCACCTATGCTCTTGTCAGGGCCTGTTTGCTTACTCTCTCAAAGATGTAGTAATTTTTAAATAGCATCTCATTAAATAGTGTGACTTCAGCAGCTTTCTTCTGTCCTGTATTTTGAGCTGGAATTCTGCGCTAACATTTATTGCAGCCCATCTTATCCCATCCTTCCTTTGTGCCTGTCCATCAGAAGCCAGTGATTCTATATGCTTAGTGCTGTCGAACACTGTGCAGCAGTATGCTCATTCTTCCCTCCACCCCCACCCCCATTTTTAAGAAGTTGAGGGGCTTTCTTAATTTTTAATCCTTGTTTTTCCAAGAAGTAAGGAAAAGCAATAGCACCCAGCTGGTAAACAGTATTCATGTATGTAATATTGTGAGTAATTGAACACTCAAGCACACATGGCTGAAGTAAGTGTTTAAGGTTCAACGTAATTGACAATTGACAACATAATTGTTCTGGGGTGCAGAACACGAAGCAATACTCGGTAAATTTGCTGATGATACTAAATTGGGAGGAGCTGTTGACCCTTGCAAAGACAGAGAGGCCCTGCAAAGAGACATTGACAAATTAGAGAGATGGGCAAGCATCAACTGTCTGAAGTTCATCAAGGGCAGGTTTCGGAATCTGCACCTGCAGCATGCCAACCCTAGAGACACAGGCTGGGGGGAGAGAGGCTGGAGAGCAGCTGTGGAAAGGGACCTGGAGGTCCTGGATGACAGAACTTTGAATATGACTCAGCAGTGTCCTGTGAGCCAGGAGGGCCAGCCGTGTCCTGGTGAGCGTGAGGCCCAGCATTGCTGGCTGGGGAGGGGAGGGGATTGTCCTGCTGTGCCCTGGCAGTCTCACGTTGAGTGCTGGCAGCAGTTTGGGGCTCCACAGTATTGGAAGGATGCAAAGCTATTTAGAGAGCATCCAAAGGAGGCTGCGAAGGTGCTGAAGGGTCTGGAGCCTTGTGAGGTGCTGCTGAGGTCACTTGGCTTTTTCAGCCTGGAGAAGGAGAGACCCCATAGCAGTGTGCTAACTTCCTCATGAGGGGAAACAAAACGGTAGGCACCAACACCTTCTCTCTGGTGACTAGTGACAGGGCGCAGGGCAACAGCATGAAGTTCTGATGAGGGAGGTTTGGGTTGGATATTAGGAAAATGCTTGTCTAACAGAGGCTGCTCAGGCTGCCTGGGGAAGCAGTCGTGGCACTGAACCTGCCAGAACTCAAGAAATGTTTTGGACAATGCTTTCAGGCACATGCTGGGATTCTTGTGGCTGTCCAGACTCGTGCAGAGCTGTGAGTTGGGCTCAGAGATCCTTGTAGGTCCTTTCCAACTCAAGATACTCTATGATTCTATGAACATAAATGGAAAACATTTCTGCAAAATCAGACCTATAGTAAAACCAAGTTGCATAATTGAAAGTTTGGGGCATTCATTTAGCCACTGAATTCTGGGCTGGATGGATATGAGTTCATATACCAGAGCATCTGGCTCTGGTATTCATATTATAAATATATGAACTCCTATTTATCTGTGACGGTCCAGTGGGTTTGGGGATGGAAGCTATCTGACTACTTGGGAGTTGATGCTAGTATTTTATCTGAGTTGATGTACTGTTAAGTGTGGTGGCTGAGGAGCATATGCCATGCTCTGCAAAGTAGCAGAGGATGTCTATATGTAAGTTTTTGCAGAATGTGCAAACGTGCTCTTCGAAAGATCATTTTAGTTCAACCTGTCATTTTCTTTATTTTCTTCTTCATAACTGTTCTCCCTGTGCTGCTTTTTTCTTCATCCCATTCCTTTTTCTGTCTCACACTGTAAATTAACAGTCACTTATATTGCTAGGCACTAGTAACAACTAAATTTCTCAGAACATGCCTACTGTGATAGGAACTGAGGTACTCATTTCTATAATCTATACCAGGTTTTGAAACAGGTAAAACATGTGATACCTGCCAAGTCTGCTTGGCAGACATTTTGATTCTGTAAGACACCCAAACAGTTTTTTCAATCGTTTTTAAACTGTCTTTTGCAAAAATTACCTAACTCTACCTTATGAACTACTTTACTTTCTCAAAAATGTTGTGTAAAGTTTTAAATATTCGTATTACTCCCCTTGAGGTTATGCAACTTAACTATATATTATATGTTAATTCCCTTCATGGAAAAGAATCAGATTGTGTCCTCTTTTATTTGCAGGTGTCACAAAATAAGCCTTTTCTGGTCCTTGGACTCAGTAGAATCTGGAGTTGCTTGGTATTACTGTATAGACTTTAAACTGGTTTGTCCTATGTTTTTGTCAGGAATCCTCACATTGTGTTGAATATTGATCTCGCGCCCACAATTCTAGATATTGCTGGATTGGATATTCCGTCTGATATGGATGGTAAATCCATTCTGAAGCTGCTGGATTCTGAGAGACCAGTAAATAGGTAAGAAACGGAAATGTTGCATGGAAACATGCATGTGTTTGTACAGGAGACTGAACAAGAGTTCTGCAGCATGTGGAAAATTTAAAGGAAAATATAATAAAATCACCATCTGAGTACATCATTCACTGGAAAGTCTGAAGACTATTTGGCATATACAGCTCACTTCAGTTATTTATTTTCATTTTGGAGTGTTCATATTCTAGATGTATGGCATACATGGCATCTGTATATACTAAATGTAGTCTGTGTAGAGGTGAGGGCTACACATGAAGATCTTTAGCTGTGTGAGTTATAGATTTAAATGTCTTTGTGGCATCATTGTAGCAAAGTGTTTCATATTGAATAAATAGTAAAATAATTGAAGATGTTGGTTGTGTATCAGACTATAATATAAAGACAGGCTAGCACTAAAAACTGCAGTTTTTATTTAAGACTTTCCATCAGTACTTTCATTGGAAAAAGACTGATGAAGAGAATTAGACTTGCTAGAGAATGCTTGCAAGAGAAAATCAGCTGAAAAAGGGAAGGAGAACTATTTACTTTACAAGTAGCTGGGGGAGGGAAAGGGGGAATAGAGTAGCCATTTTAGAATAGGATACTTTTTGGGTAGGTGCAGGGTAAGAGCCCAAATTTGAGTCAGGAAGTTTTAAGTTGTGATCCTTGTATTTTAAATATGCTTATGTTGAAAAAACTGTATTGTGTAAATCTGTTGTGGATTTTGTTCCTGTGAGAAAAACGTGTCCTATGGTTTTCAGTGGAGAGGCATATGTCCCTGCTTCATAGAGCTGGATGTCCTCCTGTACAGTTATGTGGCATGTTTCTTGTTGGAATTAGGGGTGGGAGCGAAAACTGGGGCATAACTTGGTTACTGGTTTTGTGGGAATTGAGTCTTCCTTGCCTTGTTTCCTCCTAGGTTTCATTTAAAGAAAAAGATGAAGGTGTGGAGAGACTCGTTCCTAGTGGAAAGAGGGTAAGGAAAGTGTTAATCACAAAGCCCAGTCTTTTTAAATAGGCTATTGAATAGCTAAAGCCAAAGCAGCACTCTGCTGCAGTCTCAAGCCATTTAGCTGTGCCAGCAGGGACACGGCTGGAGTATGCCTAATGGCAGTGATTGTGTGATTGGAGGGAATGGATGGCCTCTGCCTACAACCTGCATAAATGTGCACTTGTGGGTGGGGGAAGGGGACTGGACTTGGATTGAGAGATGGAAAGGCATCCCATTTTGCTTTCAGCTGCTTTTGTCCCCCACCCTCCTGCTTGTATCATGAGATTATGAACAACCCTTCCTCTCTGCATCTTCATCCGCTGGCCATTCCCTCTGAGCCTCTGCCTTAATACGTAAATGGGGGCATGAGGGGTTTGCAAAGTGCAGCTCTGTAGAATGATGTGGTCTCTCTGTATTGACGGTTGTCACTGCCTGTCACTCAGGCATGTGACACAGTGTCTTGATTTTATATGTTTTTGTATGCTCCCTGGGAGCAGGACATTAATAACTTGTGTGTTATTGGACAGGCCAAATGCTAGTTTCTACTGGACTGTTAAGTTTTGACTACCAGAGATGCTATGGACTTGGAAAATAACTACTCCTCTGAGTCTTTTCAGCTAACTGTATTTGTATGTTCAAGTTAATATTAATGTAAGAATAATCTTTTTGTTTATTTTCCAGTAAACTGCTGCATAAAAGGGAGAATGAGAAGGTAGATGCCCAAGAAGAAAACTTTCTTCCCAAATACCAGCGTGTGAAAGACCTCTGTCAGCGAGCTGAGTATCAAACAGCTTGTGAACAGCTTGGCCAGGTAGGGTATTGTTAGCCCTGACTGCTGGTAATTGGGCTAAGCTCAACACTTTCACTGTGTCAGTGTCCTTCAGCTCATCATCAATGCCAATATATAAATCAAATGGCTCGTTCTGTGGCCTTTGCTCAAAGCTTTGTTACATTTATGAGATTGACTGTCAATCAGGAGATTGCTGATTCAAATGTCTGTATTGATTCCTGACTACCATTAAGAAAACCTCCTAGGCTGTTTTAATGTTTTATTTCCCAAAGAGGATGTGGTTTGGGATTCACTAGTGATGAGAAGCTACAATGTATGTAACAGATTGGCCTTGTCGTGTTGGAATGAAAACCAGGCAGTGGTCTTCATTTATATACTGATATCATGAAGTAGAGGAAAACAAACTTGATCCTTGGCCAGTGAATGAATAGGAAGACGGTACCAGGGGAAGGGGTGAACCCAGCAAAAATGTTAAAATGTTAAGGAAGTAATACCTGTTGGGAAGAACTAAGGAACTGGGCATAACCGGTCAAAAAAATAGCTGGGAGAGGTCTGAGTGCCTGAATTGGAGAGATGTTGTGAAGAAGACATGAACTGATTCTTTTAAGTCAACTGGAACAAAGAAGTAGTAATGTGTATGAGACAAACTATGGTAAATTCAGGTTGTCTATTCTCTGAACCTAATATCTGAGTATCTGAGCAGTAGTACAAGCTGCCAGCAAAAACAACAGAACGACCTCTTGTAGGGTAGGGTCTTGTGTGTGTCTCTGGATGTTGTTACTTTGTCCTCATTAGCCCTATGGAAAATTACACAAGAAGCAAACCACAGCAGAGAAGAGGTAACTAAACTGTAAGTGTACTGTTTCATAAAAGGAAAAAAAATGTATCCTGACTACTCATGAATTGATTAGACTGTAAGTTAGAATATTTCTAGCCATTAAAGCAGTTTGTCTGTAGCTCACCATCTAATGTGGCAGCAACACTGGGTTCAGAAAGCATCTGCATAAATTTAGGACCAATATTACTGATGTGTTTTTCTCAGGTTGTTGGCAAAGATGGAAGACTTCATTGTCTTGTAGAAACTTGGATTCCTAGAGCTGTTAGGGAGCCTTGCTGGCAGCTCTGTGATCAAACTGTTTCACTTTTAACTTTTCTGTAAAATAAGATAGAATCTCCTTGGCATAATGAAAAAAAACCCCAGAAACCAACAAAGCAAACAAATAACCCCCAAAACAACAAAAACCAGCTGCTGAGACACAGAATGATGATTTAGGGCTTAGTTCTGAAAGATACGTGTTTCAATGGAATATTTCATAGCAAGACTTAAATGATTGGCTGTTTTCCCCCAAAGAAGGCAGTGTCAATTGAGAGACGCTCACTGAGGGAAATGCATGAATTGTAGGAAAGAATCCTACAGGGAAAGTCATGGCTATTTATTTCTGACTGGGGCCTCAGATAATGACTTTGAATTAACATCTGTGATTGCTTGATGGTAAGAAGACATTGCTGCCCAATAATGCAAAACCCAATTCATGGTGATAAGGGCTGTGAAGGAAATAATGGATTTTTAATACACAGTTAAATACAATATGTCTTTTCCTGGTAATGGGTCATTTGCATGTTCAAGGTGAATAGTATTACTGGAAGCAAACAAGGCATCTGTTCAGTCTACAACTGCTGCCATTAAGATTCATGTTTCATAGATATTGTAGGCCTAATTTAGTCTTGGATACATATAGCAGGTAGTTTAGGCTGGAGAGAACATGTTATGAAGTGTGGTTTGATTTTTTTCTTCCTTTGCAGTGTACATTTGAACAAGATTTCTGTTCACTACTGACAACTTGTCTATTAAACTAATAAAGCCCAGGCTTTCCAGCTTTGCAAGCAAATAGCTGGGTAGCATGACTCGTGCAGTGGGAAGTAGGATGGGGGATGAAGCAGAAGCATCAGAACATGCTTAGCAAAGCTGGTGACAGAAAGCATGAGCACAGCAACTAACTTGGCCTGAGGATAGTGGGAACTCTCCAGCTAGAGCAGCTTTAATGTTAAAAGGAGATTATCTGGAAAGTTTTGCACTATGCGAGCTTGATAGACTTCAGAATTTCTTGCAAAAGCCATTTATGTGATGATTTGAGTAGCTGTTCTGCCAGACTTTGCAGGAGGTTCTTCCGTTGGAATTTTGATATGAGCTGGGATGAATATTGTGGAATAGTCTGGGTTTTGCACTGAGTTTTGGTTGGTGTTAAACTCCCCTCTCTTTCAGGACTTTTCTGCTTTTGAGGTGGTACAAGCTAGAGGTGTTGACTTAGGAACATATCATTTGCCCTAATGAAGAAAATACCTGAAAAGTTTGGGGCAGGTGGTAAACTAAGGGCTTTTAGTTTTCTTGGCAGTTGAGTTAATCCATTATTTATAAATAATAATGTTTTGCTGCTTGATGGTTATCATGTCTACCTATGAGCCAAAGCATCTCTGGGGCACTTAAAGTTATTCATATTGAGAGTTAATTATTTAAGTGATTATCTCTTAAAAAATATTTTAGTTGCTTCCAGGGTTTTCCATAGGTGTATGCATGATCACAGAATTGCATAATGGTTGGAAAAGAACCACATGGGTCATCTCTTCCAACCTCCCTGCTCTGGCAGGGTCATGCTAGAGCACACGGCGGTGTCCAGATATTTCTGGAATCTCTCCAGGGGTATTCTCTACACCCTCTCTGGCCAATATGTTCCAGTGTTCAGTCATCTGCACTGTAAAGAAGTTCTTCCTCATACTCAAGTGGGGCTTCCTGTGCATCAGTTTCTGCCGATTGCCTCTTGTCCTGCTGGCAGCACTGAGCAGAGCCTGCTTCATCCTCTGAGCCCTCCCTGCAGACACACAGACCGACAGACAGACAGATATGGGTGAGGTCTCCTGTCAGCTGAACAGTCCCAGCTCCCCCTCAGCCTTTCCTCAGCAGGGAGGTGCTCCTGTCCCTCCATCTCTGCTGGACTCGCTCCAGGAGCTTTGTGTTTCTCTTGCTCTGAGGAGGCCAGAACTGGACAAAGCACTCCAGGCTGAGTGCTGAGCTACTCACTACGGCTGAGTAGGTGGACAGGATCAGCTCAGTGCACTCTAGGACACCATTGGCTCTCTAGGCCCTCAAGACACGCTGCTGACTCATGGGCAACTACTGTCCACCAGGATCCCCCAGGACCTTCTCCACCGAGCAGATGGTGTGCTGTGCAATAAAAAGCAATTTAAAATGCCAGAATTAACTGTGTTTAAAGCTTTCTAATGGTTATGCAAAGGTTTTCACATTTTTCTTGCAATTCCTGCCCTTTGTCCCTACGTTTGAAAGCATCCTGTGGAAATGACTGCAGCTGATTGAGCCATGATACCAACCTAGAAAATTTGCATTTGGACCTACAAGAATACCAAGGATGCGCTGTTGAATCCCAGACAAACTCACACACCTGCCCATATCTGTTCTGGGGAAAAAAGTAAAGGTTTGGGACTTCCCTTCCCTCTCTCTCTGCCTCCCCTGCCCTGTATTCAGTGTTTGCTTTCTAATGTAATTCATGTAGCTCTGCACTGCAGTCCTTCAGCAGTGGGGCCTGCTAGTGCATACAATGTGCCCTTCAGCAAAGTCTTTGAGATGTTTTCACTGTAACATACAGCTTCACCAAAAACTAAAGGATTTTTTCGAGTTCAATTGGAAGGGGAAAATGAGCATCAACCTCTTGACAAGAGATGAAAGAAATGGAGAAAAAATACTTTTTGGCCATACATCAGAGTACTCACAGTAATTCTCATCATGTCATTCAACTTGCCCTCTGCTGAAACTTAATTTTTCATGTATTAAAATGTACCTAGAGCTGTACTGAGCAGAAAATGCAGTTTGTTTATATGTTTTCAAAAATAATGTTCAGATGAAATGAGAAACAGCAAGACACATTTTAACATCTATTTTAGTTGGGAAAGAAAGCATTGCTTATTCTAGTAAAATAACTTATAGTTCAAACCTCAGTCTGTATGTACCTCTGTCAGTGTTAGGCATTTATAAAAGTAAGAGAGCAATTTATTCTTCAGATGTTAATTCTTTACTGCATCTAGGTCAATATGTACTGCTTTACAGATGAAGATAGTCATGCGAAGGTCTTATTGTCAGTATCTCTCCTTGATTTCCTGATCCATTGTGCTGTAAATTAAGCTGGGTTTGTCTGCATCAGAGCAAGGCTTGAGCTGTATAGGACGCTGAAGACAGATACAGCTTGGCATCCAGGTGTCTGAGGAAATCAGTGGGCACACCATAAAATGGATTTTAAATGAGAGGTTCTGCCATAGTGATAGGTAAATGTGCTGTAACTGGCCACTTCCCTTTTGACTCCTATTAAAGTCTGATAAGAAAACAAGATCACTGTGCTTTTATTACTTTGCTGTCTTGCAAACAATGGAGTGAATGTCAATGGAAAATGCTCACTTTGTTGTCCCACACCTTGCTGTGCAAACTGAAGTGGCTGAGTCTCCCTTGTAGAGCTGCAGGCTACTGTAAAATATCCTCTTCCATGGAAGATGCTGCTGTTTTTACTTCTGTTCTTTTATTTGGAAAATTCTTGGTATTCCAGTGAGTCCTGGGAGCACAGGCTTACAGGATTTTTTAATAGGGAAGAAGAGGAACTCTTCTCAAGACTCAACAAGAAGCTGAGTGTTTCTGAGAAACTTTTTTTAAAGCAGTAGGTACTGCTACTGTAAGGGTTTATTTGTCTCTCTAAGCCTCTGTAGCTAGTAAAGTGTTGATAATTAAGAAGTTGGTGAAATAATTTTGTTATGTACCTGGGAAGTGGGTAGAACTTCTGTGCCAGGTTGAAGGCAGCGAAACTCCCTTGCGCTTGGTACAGCTCTGACAGCAGCACAAAGGAACTGTGAGCAAGTTAATTCAGGTTTTGAGTATCAGAGTGAATTGGAGATCTGGAACAGTATTTTCTCTAGTTTGAGTGCAAGAGGGGGAGGTTTCTCACTTCAGAGACGTCTGGTGCAGCTCACTCTTACAAGTCACGCCCAAGGGTGTTGAATGGAGAAAGCTATTGAGAACCACTCAAGATGGAGATAAACTCTTGCAGCTAAGGACTTCTACTGCTGATTTGACCTTTTGAAAGGTCATTAAAGAGAAACAGACACTTTTGTAGAGCAATCCTGGAAAACACTTCATCCCCAGAGGTGTTCAAGAACAGGTTGGATGGAGCTCTGAACAACCTGATCTAGTGAAAGGGGTCCCTGCATATGGCAGGGGGATGGAATGAGATGGTCTTTAAGGTCCCTTCCAACCCAAACTAGTGATACGATGCTCTCTGGAGAGCTTCCATAAAGCTCAACAGTTCAGTCCCACTGCACTGAGAGTTACAGTAAAACTCTCATGATTAGGATATGGCTTGAATGTCCTTGGTTTATCCCATTGTTACGCTTCTGAAAGTTGTCACTTGCCATCTTCATGCTTTTAGCTGTAGTATTGTTTTTTAAAAGAAATTTCAATTGTTCTGCCTCCATGAGGCAAAATCAGAAGCAAATGCAATGGTGTTCTGAAGAGCTGCTGTTTTGTCTGAAAATGGAAGATTACAAAAATCTGGTTTGATTATAGCTGATAGATAAGCCCCATTTTACTACAAGGAACATCTGATAAATTACTGGAGCTGGCCATTAGACCACAGTTGGGACAGATTTTTAATGACCAAATTTTTCTTCCAGAAATGGCAGTGTGTGGAAGATGCCAGTGGAAAACTCAAGCTGCACAAGTGCAAGGGAATGGCAGACTTGGCAGCTGCAAGCAACAGCAAAGGCACCTCCAATATTTTGCCTAAGTATTACAACAGGAATAGGGAAGACTGCAATTGTGAAGAGAATGAATACAAGCTGAGTCACATCAGACAGAGAAAGAAACTCTTCTCCAAGAAAAGTAAGCAAAGCCACTTCATCTTCAGTCTCTGCCTTAGAGAGCTGGTGTTTACTAACTTAGGTAATTGTCTTGACTTTTATAGGCATTGAATTGTGTTAGCATATTTCCTGTGTATCTCAACTATGAAACAGCACGTCTCATATTGGACAATCAAATTTGAGATTATCTGTCTGTAAGAAGAATGTTTAGTTCTGGGAAATGCAGTGCCCATGCTGAAAAGACAAATTGCACAGGGTTATATAGGCTATGGAACATGAACAGTGTTCTAAAGAAAATACTTCAGTTTTCAGTAGCTCCTGCAATGCTTGGAGCTGTTACTTCAGTAATTTATTTTTAATAAGGATGTGTGTACTTTTTACAGAAGCTGCTTTCTTCTAACAGCCTTTTCTTCTGCTCAGTCAGCAGAGACAAGGCTCACTTTCAATCAGAGATAACAGCCAAAGGAGATGACTGTTTCTGGTTTCCTTGGCATAGATTAGTGCTTTTTCAGAAATCCCATTTTACTGACTCTGTTAAACCTTAGTCAGACTAACATCTATATTTGAAGCATGTAGTCTAATTATAGATTAGAGGTAAATGGCAACACAGAATTATTAGTTACTTGTAATGTTCTTTCATCTCACTCCAAAAATGCAGAGCCTTAATTATTTAGCAGATCAGTCTTTCTTTAATGGCACAAACCTGAAACACAGACTTTAAATTTATCTTCTCCCATTATATTTGTCTTGCCAGCTGATTAGTAGTTACTAAGCAAATTCTCTGTTAAAAAAAAATTACTGGTTCCCTCAACTATACTTGATGTTTAAATATGTGGTACAGCCAACAATCTGTAACGAACACTAGAATTTGTACCTATTTAACTTCTTTTTTTTTTAAGTCAGAGAAGGAAGTTAAGTCGTGGGGTGTCAACAGCAGTAGATGGAAGGCACTCAATGAGGACAGGAAAACAATTTCAGTGCGGACATCATAATGCTATCTGAGAACACTTACTTAAGGACTTCTCATTGTTGCTTTCTAAACATTAATTAATTTTCACCACATCCAAAGGAGATGGTTAAGTGTATAATTACCTTTAGTTTCTGTATGTAGGAAGTTGAGGTAAAAAAGGTGAAACTTGCTCCCTCTCACAAAGATGGGAATGGTGCTTTTTCCCCTGTGTTCTGCTCAGAAGAGACAGAGTGTACACTATACCCTTCAGCTCATTAGCCTCACTGAACCTTGAGGCATAAACTTTAGAAACATAAAATAGAATCTTGACAATCACATTGCCATTGCTTGTGCCTAAAGTAAAGTATTTTCTTCTGCAGATGCTTTGTTTTCCCTCTTCTTACATCCAGGGTGTGCTATACAGGGAAGAGCTTAGCTTGGACCTGTTGACAGAGACCTTTCCATTTGGTGTTGACTATTCTTCTAAATGCACTTATCTAATAAATCACACACCAATGCAAGTGAGCCCAAAGCAGTACTAGTCAAGATAACATACCAAGGTTTTTGTAAATGGCTTATGTGGAAAGCTGGACTGTGGTTAGTTAAGAGAGTGACCTGGATACTCATTATGTGTATTTGGTTTTTTGTGACCTGTTCCGTGAGATGGGATAATGGGTGATCTGTGATGGGTTGCATAATTGTTAGGGCACCTTTGGGGTCGGCTACTCAAAATTTGATGAGTGCATGAGATTATATTGAAGCCCTGTTTGAATGCCAGTAAATGCTATTCATTAGTTTGAACCACTGCCAAACAGAAAATAGAAGTTTCTAACTGGACGAAGGGTCATGTCCACATTAATGCAGTAGTTCCGAGCAGTAGCGGAGTTTGGAAGGAAATGCCCTGGTCACTCATTTCTGTTGTGCACAACAGAGATAGATTTGCAAGAGGTCATTTTCTTGGGTTCCAATCTACAGTCGTTTGCAGAAAAGCGGAATGGATGCCCTGCCTCTCAAGTGCGTGTTGTCAACCCCAATCGGGCATAAGGGTTGGTCTTCCGGAGAGACTGAAAGCAGTTACGTATAGTGAGAACAGATGGTCTAAAAGACCAGACTAAATTGCTGGTACAGGGGCTGGAGCACCAGATGTTTTAATAAAATAATTACTTTCTAGTGTAGGCATGGTCTCGAATGCATTTTCTGGTGCACCAGTGCATTTAGGAGGCAACAGTGTTTCCTAAATTGAGTAAGGTTGGTTTCACAAGAGTGTCATATATGTGCCATTTGGACAATGTAAAATTACATAACTTGACTGTGAAGCACTTACGTGCCAGAAAACTCATGAACGTTAATATTTGGTATGTTTGGGTTTAGGTGTCTGGAATGTTTGCATTTTTGTCCTCTTTATTTCTTTAGTATGCTCTTATTTTTATAAGAAAACGCAAAGAGAGCTTTGTAGTAGGTAGGAAGTTTAAAGTAATAAGATCTCAAAATCTTTGGCTGTGTTGTGGCCTATTATGTTTTTCTTGCTGTGGATTTGATCTCTTGAGTGTATGTGATTAAAGGAACTCTTGAGCTGTGTGTAGTAAAATGATAGGTCACACTGAATAATAAAGAAACAGAAGTGTGTACAAAGGAGCTAGTGCATTTTTATTCCAATTTACCTGACATTCATTTTACTTTTGAGGTGGTCTCAATGCTGGATCAAAATGACATTTTTAATAACAATCTTGGTTACAAAAAAAAAAAAAAAAAGTCCATTACTTTATAGATAATGCATTTGAAGTATGATTTTTGATGGCAGTTGGGAGAATGGGATACAAGAAAGTGCCTCTAAACTTTATCCATATTTCTAGACTCTAGAGATAATTTTTTAAAAAACGTCTTTCAAGTGCCTAAAGTTTTACTTTGTGTAATCAAAAAAAAAAAGCTCTTTTGTCAATCAAGTGCAAAAGACATAGACATTAGTGGAAAACTTTGTTCGTTTCAGGTTCCAGTGTTTCAGGTTCCACTTGCTAGTCAAGTAGTGCAACACCAGCTGGATGAGTGGGGCTCTGAAAGCAGTTGTCTGTCTTGGCTTATGTTCCTATGGACTCCATTTCATGACTCAGTTTTGAAGTTGCAACTTCTTAGCAATGCCATCTCTAAGACAGCTGGTTTCTGTAGTAGTTGAGGAAGAGAGGCACCAGGTTGAGAGCTTTCCAAAGCCAGACTTTAGTAACCTGAAGAGAGGAGCATAGATATTTTTGGCCAAATATTTAGCAGCCCTGGATTGACTGTTTGTAGGCTGTGTACAGAGGTAAATGGATTGGAGAGTTAGACCTGGGGGAGGATTGACTAATAAGTAATTAAACATTAGTATTGATGCCTGCTGTGCACTTAGCAGATGGGAGCGCACAGTACAAATGGCCTTATTAAATATTTTAACCAGTTCAGAGTTTGATACTAATCCCAGCACTGTGGGTAGCATGTTACAATGAAGCAATAGAAGCAGTCCTTTATGAGGTGCCCCACTCCACACCAATTAGTTCGTGCCAAGGTCGTGTTAGTTTGGCTGCAAAGGGAGGAGTAACCTGGCTCCTAGCTGTTCAGGGACATGTGGCTGATGGTTCCCTGGGGCTGTCTACTGAAGTCCTGCATGCTGGATTGGCATATTAGACTTGGAAGGAAGATGAATTGTTAGTTGGCTGAGCTGAACAAGATAAAATTAAGGAATGATGAAAGAAGTGGGAGTTTATACTTTGAATCTCATTGGTAGGGTGTAGCTTTTTAGAACTTCCTCCTGCCTTGGAAAAGATGGGAGTTTCCTTCTCATTTAATCAAACATTTCCTGAATGGTGCCTAAAAGAGGGCTGGTCTTTTGTGGCTTTTAAAATCCCTTCAGCAGTGACTCACCCAGCTTAACATCAGCCGTAAACTTTGAACTACTCATGGAAAATGTTCAAAGCCAGACAATCCAGCTGGTATTCTGCTTTCTGTGTGTGACACTGACCAAAATACCATGCTTGGCCCAGTTTCAGGTGGGAGGAGATGTTTATTCTGCTTCTCACAGTCTGCAAAATGACTTTTGAGACTGTGCAATCTATCTGAAATGAATGTAAGGCTTATTGAAAAAAGCCATTCTGCATTAATGCCAGAGCGTGCCGGTTAAGGTACTTTTTCGGTTGTTTGGCCTCCAGTTCCATATTTTCTTTTCCCTCTGCCTATTTTACTGGGGAGATTATCCCACTGAAGAAGATGACCTTTCTCTGGAGCTCGAGATTACAAGAAGGATTGGTCTTCTAATTTTGCACATTGGTTGAATTTTCCCTTTATCAGATTGCAGAGAGAAGTCCCATCTCATGAGGTGTGCTGTGTGTTTCAGTATCTTTAAATGAGAAGTAACCAAATGATCCAAGGGATTCAGTTGTTTCTAGTAATGACTGTGGTAACTCCAAGCCTCGTATACAGAGTAAAGCCTCAAGCTCCCCTAGGGCAGGGAGCACAAGAGAGTCTATGATACCTAGGTTGTACTTTTTTTTCTCAAGAAAAGGGATGATTGTGCCTAATGAGTGACTCTCAGCAGTCACTAGTGCTGAGCAGGAAATACGGTCAGAGATGGACCCCATCATATAGCAGGGAAGTTTAAATATAGATTTAGATTTCATAACTAGGTTCTCTTTGTGCCATTCCAGACCAAGCAGAAGAAGAGTTCTGGGGATTTGGGCTGGAACAGAGAACTTTGGAAAATAGTCATAGGGAAAAGATCAATAAGAATCTCGTACTGCACAGTGGCAATTCATAACAAATGTTTCATTTTGCTTTTGAGCTGCAAATGCAGAAGCAAAGTTTGAGGGGGTACATAACACTGGAGGGTGATGCTTCATGGAGAAACTGACTGGGCTGCACATCAGGAAAAAATTGCAAAGAAAAGAACTGCATGTGGATAAAAGTAAAGATTCAGGTATTAATCCCTTCCAAAAAAAATCAAGCATCTAGCCTCGAAAAATGAACATAGAACAGGGAAAAGGCTCAGGCTGAGCACTAGAAATACTGGGACAGCTTCAAGAATGTGTTGCAGGAATCCTAGCAGGGAAGGATTGTATGGTGAACAGCAGAAAAGCACAGAGAACTGGTCCCCGAGGGTGACTGGAGGCTTGGCTGTCACAGTTAGTGCATAAGGTGTGACTGCCATCTGGTGATTGTAGGGGAAGAGCAAGCATCCATTTCAACGAGCTATTTGTTCTCACTGGTGCTGGACTAGAGCATTTTCTTTCCCCTTTGCCATTCTTTTGTGCTTGCCTTGTACCTGCCCTCTCATGCCCTGAGGTATCCATCCATTCACCCACCTGTCCGTCCGTCCATGCCAAAGTTAAGGAAGCAGCAGCTCACAGGACAACTGCAACAAACACTGTCATCCAGTTAATTCCAAACAGCACAGCTTGGGCTGGGTTTTTTCCTTCCAAGAACCACATAGAGGAGCAAATTGTAACATGCTATTTGTGCCCCTCTTTCACTTTTTCCATGCAGAATTCAAACCAAGCTATGTCCGGAACCGCTCTGTCCGTTCTGTATCTGTTGAGCTGGATGGAGCTGCCTATAACCTGGCTTTAGAGGATGGATACCAGCCCATCTTGCCAAGGAACATCACCAAGCGCCACAAGGTCCAGAGGGCTGTTTTCCACGAGGAGGAAGATAAAGACATGGGGGAATATAGTGGCACTGGTAGCATTGCAGAGTACACAACCCCTAATCTGATCAAAGTGACCCACAGGTAAGTGCATATGGTAGATTTTTGAAAGCTTTTGCTCCTTAAGTGACTGCTTTACATAAATGGGTGGGTTGAAATGTGCTAAGCATGTTGTGTCCCTTTTGGATACCCGGTCTAGCTTCACTAAAATTCTTCTTCCCATGTGTACAATGATCTTCAGCTTTGTTTTAGTTTTGTCAATGCAGAGGGGCATGAAGCTCCTGAAGGGCTGCAGCAGTGCTTTTGTGTCTATTGCAGTGGGTGGAGACAGTAACCACTCATCAGTACATGTGTTTCCTGGGAGGACAAGCAAAACTGTTGGCAACAGGGGTGTTAAACCTGCATGAAACCAGGAGAGGCCTTACCCTTGGAAATCAGTGTGCAGTGGGCTAACCTGGCTTGGCTGGGGACCAAAGGCCCTGACTGGAGCATGAATTGGTTTTGTTTCACTGGTTGCTTTGTACAGAGTTTTCTGTAACCAGTGCTAGAAAAGGAAAATCTATATTATGAAGTTGGATGGACTAGGAGCACCGAGAGATGGAACATACTGAGGGAGAGGGAAGGCAATTGTCTGACCACTCTAACAGCTAAAAATAGTTTCCTCTGTGGTGAATCTAGGGACTGATGATGTTTCTTTCAGCTGTATTTGAATTCATTTAGTCATCGTTTCCACTTTTTATCAGAAAATGCACCAATCATTATTGATTACATGCATTAAATTGTTTAATGACTAGCTTACCTAAGCATGCAGGAGCCAGGTAGCTGCTGTTGATATCTGTGTTTTCCATTTGACTTCTGGTCACAGAAGTGAATTAGAAACTCACCAGTATGAGAAAATGTAGGCATCAGAGAATTGTGCCCTCTTACCCTAGCTCTCATGAATGTTCAGGACCCATAAATTCACAGGTTTTTTTTTAATTTTTTGCTTCTGGAACAAATTGAATTGACTTTTGCTGCCTTAGTGGGTGAATCCCAGATTTGTACAAGGAACTGTCAGGAAGGTTGTACATTATTCACAAGCTGTCCCTAGCAGAAAAGAAGGCCGTGGGACAATATACATGAGGTGGTTTAAAGAAAATAAAGGAATATTGCAAATATTCATCTTTAATTTAAACAAGCATTTAAAGATGACTGCATGGTATCCAAGCCCTAATTTCCAGTTAAATCTGTCAAGTAGTGATTTTTGCTTTCTTCTTTATTAAATAATTTTCAAAACTGGATTTCACAAGTAGTTAGTGAAACATACAGATTTTATATTGTAAGAAGGTGTTTCACTTTCAAAGTTAAGGAGGTACCCTTGAAAGATTTTATTACGTTTGTAGAAAATAGCAAAACTTCTTTGCTTCTGGTTTGTTGTTGTGAGTTTCTTCTCTTTTCTTTATGGTGTAGTAATACATCTTAGAAGGAAGTACTTTATCCTTGCTCCTACCCCTGCATCACTTAATTATGCATTGGGAAATTGCTTCTGAGTAATGCTTTCAGTGCTTGCTAGTTGGTAATGATTATTTTTGCAGAAAGTCTTTTAAGAATTAACAAGAATTCTGTGTAGCATGATTTACATATAGAAATGAAACAGTCAACAGGTTCTGCTTGGTAGAAATATTCTCATTGAATTTTTCTACTTAAAAATTTCCATGGCAACTCAAACACAGACTTCTTTCCTGGCTCAGAGCACACATGTGTTTTCTTGAATGAACATATTTTTTTAATTCTGCATGTCGTTTCCAAGCCATGGTCTCATTTGTCCTGGAGCTGTGTTATTAAGAGCAGCTGTTTGCATTGCTCTGTGTGTGTGTCTGTGTGTGTATCCACTGTAATAAACACTGTTTGCTTTTCCATGCCAAGGTGCTATATCCTGGAGAATGATACTGTTCAGTGTGACACAGATCTGTACAGGTCACTGCAAGCTTGGAAGGACCATAAACTTCATATTGACCATGAGGTCAGTGATGTTTTCAGTGTGTGTTTTTAGCGTTGTTTTCTGTGGGCTGATAGGATCATGCTGACTCTCTGTGTGTCTGTCTGCCTCTGAGTGTCTTTGTCCCTCCCTGGAACCTTCTGAACTTGTTGGCTGATTTCAGAATAGACATTTCAGAAATAATTAATTTATTACAACTTTGTGAAGACAAGATGCTGAGTAGAGATGAGAACTGCAACTTAAAGCACAGCTGAGAAATGTCATATGCCTTATGAGACAAATAAGACTTAAAGCTGTCCCCATCCTGGGAGGAAATGAATCTGGATCATTTTAGCATCTTAGTAGCCCTATTTCCCAGAGAGGAACCCCTGAAAACACAGTCCTTCATTATCAAATATATAAGCCCAAGGAAAACTGAGCTTCATTAGTTTTGGTGCTTCTAGAATTAATTTCTTTCACTTGCTACTGCTTTTCTTAACCCTGCAGTTTGGAATTGAATTTTTTCATAGGATTGTGTATATGGAGAACCTGGAGTTAATGTGTCCTATGAAATTTGCCAGTAAAACTTTATCTGACATTTTTGTCACTAATATTCAATAATATAAGGTCAAACCTCTCATGTGTATTGTGTATGAAAGAGGGTCTAAGGACCAGGTAAGGATGGGACAAATGCCAAAGAGACGCATAAAGGATGGACGTCCTGTAATCACTTAACAAATTACATAAATTCACAGTAAAGTTCTGTGTAAGAACTTCTTGGCCCCCTTTTATTGAAGAGATTGACACACAAGGCAGATACTTAAAAACTTACTAGTCTGCTAAGATTAAAAAAGGGCAATTTCAATACCATCATGGTCCTGTAATTGTTTTTCTGAAGAAAAATGTAGCCAATATGGAGTGTCAAAGGCAATGAAAACCCACTTCTGTCCAACTGTGTTCTTCATTTGGGGTCACAGTGCTGGATTCTTTGTCCATTTTTCTTGAACACTCTGTCCTGTCTCTGCTTCAACAGTCATGAGCTTCTACTACACCTATGATCACTGATGACTAATGGTAGTTCTGCAGAGACTGTTGTTCTCATTAGATTACTTTCATTTTTCTGCTATGTAGAGGACTGAGGTAGAGGCCTGCAATATCCAAGTGGAAATGGGCCATTGCTGTGTGTAAGCCAGACTGAGCAAAAGCAGGGGTTTCACTTAGTGAAAAAAAAAGGCAATTAAAAATAAACCCCGTGGGTGGCACAATTAACTGCTGATTGATATGCCACGTGTCCAGACACTGCTAAAGCCTGCTACGCAAAGTGACAGAACCTTGCTGCTTTGCTTTTTCAGAATCCCTGAAGAGGGGATGTCAGATTAGTCCTGCTCCGTCCCCTTCCCAGTGTCAGAATACGCTGAAATTTAAGGATTTCCTTTTCCTCTGAGCAGCCTTTCTCCCCTTGCAAATGTTCTGTAGGGCACAAGAGGCGAAATCACAGTGGATGCAGGGATGTCTGTCTACTGCAACTGTGCGTCCCCCCACTCCTGCAGCACTGCATTCTGCTGTCACAGCCAAGAACCAGAGCAGGCAGATGGAACCAGCTTCCTCCTACTGTAGTTTCCTTCTGAAAAGCTAGATAATTTGAAGATGCTTGTTATGGGTGAGAGCTGCGGAAGGTAGTGAAGAGGAAGCTCTTGGTGACAGTTGAATGAGTTTGAGAAGGTTAAAATAGGACTAAATCATGCTGATTTTTTTCAACCTCTGTCTTTGTACCTTTTTTTTTTTTTTTTTTAAGATTGAAACTTTGCAAAATAAAATTAAAAACCTGAGGGAGGTGAGAGGTCATCTAAAGAAGAAGCGACCTGAAGAGTGTGATTGTAACAAGCTAAGGTATTTTTTGGTGTACTTCCAAATAGTTATTTGTAGTGTGCAACTGTAACTGATTTATGTCCTCACAGCAGAGATCAGGATCTGGTTTGTTCAGTGGTTGCCTGCTTACTCCTGTGTACACATTTGGGGGAAGTTGGGCTGCTGCACAAGTACAAGGCCCACCGTCTGCCAGGCCGGAGTTTAACTGGGCAATGGAGCTCTTGCTCTGCAAATAAGCACAACAGAAAATCTGCCAAAATCAAAAGGTCACCCAAACAGATTTGTCCCTGAGAAAAGCTGTTCAGAAGGAGGCCCAGAAACACCTTCTCCTGCTCATGGTGATGGCAGAGCCAGCTCTGAGGCTGCTGAGAGCCAGCTATCACTGAGATACTGCAGCTATAGTGGCAGAATGGTATGAGTATCCTCCCAAAAAAAGAAAGCTGTATCTGAATGGAGTCAAAACAGCAAGGCAGCTGTGCTTTAGCTGTGGCTAAAGCTGTTACCAAGTACACTCTATGAGAGTGTGTGGATAAAACTTTATCTCACTGGTGTCTCAGAATGCCTTTTTGAACATTATGCTTAAAACCTTGGAGGTGCAACGTACTCTACAGATGTGATGTTTATAATTACTGTGGATTGTAGATGTGGCCCACGTGGATCCTGCAACATAGTTTCGGCTGCAGATCCACTAAAATGTGGAGATCATCAAATTCTTGGGGTATGGGAGCCCATGTCAAAAACTGCTTAAGATGGATCATTCTAGATGGTAAATAGACAGAAAGTTTATATTGGTTTATAATCCACTGCTTTCAAAACTGATGAACTGAGTTTACATAAACTGAGTTTACTTAATATGTACTGTAAAGATGAAGTTACTTTTGGCAAATGTTTCAAAGAAAACATAAAAAAATGTGTTTTTTCAGACTGATGTAGGGTACACTTATATTCATGCATAGCATTATTAAAATGACTAATCCTACTGAAATCAAAGAAATTAATCATCTGAGTTACGTATGGTCAAGTGTTTGCATTACAATTGCTTTGAGTTAGCATTTCAAATTAGTTGATGAAATGCCCAGCATCTGTGCAAGATTAAAAAATTGACTGAAGAAGATAGTTCTTTAATAATCTTACTTTGGTAATTCGTTATACTGATTAAACTTATGAAAGCTCCCAGAAGTAGTAAGAATTTAAAAGATTTCTTTTGAAGGGAATTTGAACTAATTGAATTCAGATGTAGTTTAGAAAACAACATTTATTAAAATAAGCTCATGTTTCTGATTTGTGTAGGTAGTAACTTTATCAATAAGAAAATACTGCCATTGACTGAGGCTGTTCTTTTTTTTTAACTTTGGTAATTCCACAGAAAGGAAATTTCTGCAAAATTCTGTAAGAGTTTCTGGAGAGGCAAAGCAGTAGTAACCCAGCAAGAATGTGTATGTCTGCTTACACTCTGCATATCTCTGAATATATTACACACTGTTCTTGCTGGAACAGTTCAATCCATCTTTTAAAGTTTTCCTGGAACTTCCAGCTAGTAATAATGGAGGACACCCCCACACCCCCTCCCAGCCCTGCAAAATACAGCTGGTATTGAAATTTTTGCATTCAGAAGGGAAATAACAGGAGGGTAGTATAAACTTGTCATTATCTGAACAAATTAGGGAATACTCATTTGCAGAAATGTGATTTAATTACAAATCTATTTATTCTATGTGCCTCATGCAGGAAAACAACAGTTAAAACCAAACTAATAGTAAATTGTAGCTGGACATGGACATACATTGCAATGCAGTGTTAGCACAGCGAGTCTCACTACGGCCGAGGGACCTGCGGCAACAGAGACACAGTGAGGCCTGATCCAGCCCAACAAGGTTGCCTTTATTAATCACATACACTAATAAATTGAAGGGAGAAGTGACACTGGATTAAATCTGCTTCAAATCCAGTCTGATAGTGTGGTAAGAACAGGGGCAGTTGCCTTGCTGTTCACCAGCAATGCTGTTTTTATTTTCCAGTTACCATTCAAAACACAAGAGCAAACTGAGACACAGAGGATCCAGTCTACATCCTTTCAAGTAAGTGAAGGTCTGTTCCTTTGAGAGAGGATGTGCAAAATGTATTATTAATATTTTGTCTGTACACACCAGTTACACACTAGGCAATAGTGTTAGCATTCAATTTATCCTGTATTAAAAAGCATAAACATAGAGACACCTGGGCAAGGAACTTGTATTGTTCTGCTTGTAAATTTTAAGATAAGGTCTCTGCTTTTGAAAAAAGCACATTGCAAACCTCAGGCCTACAAGCCCCTTTGTCTGCTTTTTTTTCCAGTGCTATTGAATTGCAGAGTAATCTCTATTTGTATGAAACATCATTTAATTAAAAAAATGTGGATTCTTTCCCTCTGAGTGGCTTATTTTATTAGCTGCTTCGGGGTGTTTTAGGTATGTTCAAGCCTAACAGAGTTTGCATGACCCTAATGTTTCATGTGTGCAGGAAAGCCCTACAGGAGAAAGACAGGCTGTGGCTGCTGCGAGAGCAGAGAAGGAAGAAGAAACTGCGCAAATTGCTTAAGAGAATTAAAAATAATGACACGTGCAGCATGCCTGGTCTGACCTGCTTCACCCATGACAACCAGCACTGGCAAACTGCTCCCCTGTGGACACGTAAGAATACTGTGAACTAATAAATAGGTGGGCAAATTTTGGCTAGACTGGGCTGGGATGTTGGGTTGCTAATAGTTACTGGTTTTATTAGGTCTGTAACCAAAGCCAAACAGTCTTCTCTATATTACATAATCTCTGTTCCAGTGTTGTAATTATTCTTGCACAAAAGGCAAAGAGGTAAAACCAACTGCAAATAAACTACAGATATACTGTACACTGATCTGCAAGGTACCTCACCATCTGGCATGTTTTACAGCCAGAGAAAGCAACTAGACAAGATGTTACTGTAGTTAATCATGTCTTGTGGTTAGGTTTGCACAGAACAAGAAGCTGATGCTGGAAGGCATTCTCTGCTTTAGAGCCCAGGAGTGAGAATGAGAGTAGCTGTCTATGAATAAAGTAATACCATAAACAGAAAGTAATTAGCAGTGCTAAAGACAGAAGCATGTAGCTTATGTCTTTATAACTCTTCAATTTGCAGTGGGCCCTTTCTGTGCCTGTACCAGTGCCAACAACAACACGTACTGGTGTTTGAGGACAATCAACGAGACCCACAACTTCCTGTTCTGTGAATTTGCTACTGGATTTTTGGAGTATTTTGATCTCAATACCGATCCATATCAGGTATCTGATGATAGACCTTGAGATCACAGCTCAAGAAATCGTTAATTATCACCAATAAATTGAAATTGCGCAGTATTGCTGCAGGATGGAGCTAAGGCCTGTTATCATTTAAACTAGTATCACGTGGCTCTTTCTTGATACAAATAAACCACCTGTAAACCACAAGTTACCAAATTACAGAGCAGTAGTTACTAACAAGAACCTCCTATTTATTGCAGCTAATTAACGCAGTGAATACGCTTGACAGAGATATTCTTAATCAACTGCATGTCCAGCTCATGGAACTCAGAAGTTGCAGAGGGTATAAGCAATGCAATCCAAGAACTAGGAACATGGATCTTGGTAAGTGCCTCTTCTATTGCACTCAAAAATTCCCCTAAAAACCCCAAGGGACTCTTAACCTTTATGAAACTTGAATCAGTCACAAGGATTTTAGGCTTTAGCTACACTAGTAATATCCTGCTGAGGGCGATAGCAGCATCCTCCGATTTTTGTACATGTTCAGTTTGTATCATGTCATGTTTTTAACATGAAGAATGACCGTTAGCGTAATGATAAACATTGCTGAGATGCAGGAGAAGACGAGGAAGGAACAATACTGGTGAAAGAGAGAGAGAATACCCAAATAGCCACTATGAAGCTCACAGGTCAGTTCAAGTTGGAAGGGACTTCCAGAGTTCTGCTCCAAACTTCTGCTCCATGCAGGATCAGATGTGAGGGGATACTAGGTTACTTAAGGCATCAGGAAATTTGTTAAGTTCTTGAGTCTTTATTTTTTAAATTGTGATGTACCTCATACAGGCAATTGTTAGTAATATTGTTAATTTTTCTTCACCTAGGACTTAAAGATGGAAGCTACGAGCAGTACAGGTACATTTAAAAAAAAATTAAAACCTTACCTTATTATTCTTAAATACTACCTTCATGCTGAAAGAGCAAGTGTGGGATTGGGAACCATGTGGAAAGGCCAGGCCTGAAAGGGCATTTGAAAGACCTTTCCACTCCACTCGCTTTGAAACATTGGAACCATTTGTTTCAATGTTACACAATGTTCTGATCTTAATAGTCAAAATTCTGGCTGAATTCTTCTTCCTCATCTTTCAGATTGTGGTGATGGTTGTTTTCTAGGTGATGATTAACTTTTTTTCTCCTTTTGCTGCCTGAAAATTAGGCAGTTTCAGCGTCGAAAATGGCCAGATGTGAAGAGACCATCATCTGCCAAATCACTGTGAGTTGGGAGCAATTCACCAAAAGCTTTTACTTAGTTTTTCCCTTCTCTTTTTGCATGCACCACCTTTTTAACATCATCGTCTATTCTCACAGAATGCTTAGGAGGAAAGTCCTCTAAATTATGCAAGAAATATGATACTGCCATCATTACTGAGAACTATTGCTGCACAAAACCTCTTGGTACCTCTTTTTGGGAATCTTGGAGCATTAAGGTCAAGGTAATTTCAAACACGTAAAGGTAGATGTTCAGTTAACAAACCAATTATGGTCAATTGCCAGTAAAGATTAAAGACCAGTACATTGGTTTTGTCTAAATTTAAACTAGTACCAGCTACCTAGTGGTTTTTCACACAATCCAGAAAGAACAAAACCATCTGTAATTTCTCATGAGTAGTGAGGCAGCATCATGTATTTTCTTGCTCTTTATTCAATTACAGCCTTGTGCTGAGAGCAGAAAAAGGAATTTAAAACAGCAAGTAGACTACGAGGCAGACTGGCACTTAAAAATACTTTTATCTTACCGAGCTGCCCTTTAAAACTTGATGACAATCTGGCAGTATATATACTACTGTCTCTGAATCTCCTCTTAAAAAGAAGGCAGACTTCAATTCACTAAAAACCATAAAGTACTCTGAAACTGTGCAGTGGAAAACACAGGTACAAGTCCCTTCCTAGGCACAGTCTAGTCCTGTTGCCTGAGGGGAGTTGCTCATATAATGCAGTGGTTTTATTTCTAATTGAAGAGATCTAAGACTGGCTTTAGAACTAAAATGAAGATTGAATTAACAAGCTTTGTACAGGTTGAAGTTTCAAACACCGTTGGATTGTTTCTGTCATCCACCTGCTGTGCTTTTATTGGTGGTTCACAATGTTCCCATTGTTCTTTACTGCATGGAATAATTAAAAATACATTTCTTACTACTTCCTACTAGAATGTTATACACTAAACTGCATTTGTTTTATTTTAAAGAGGACAACTGTGGGAAGGCTGGGAGGGCTAATCTCCCCCAGCAGCTGGACACCTCCATGAGGATACAAACAGGCCAGGACTTGAATCCATGTACAGACTAAATGAATTGCAATGTTCACCTGAAGGACTGGATAAACTTTGAGGCTGAAATAGATAGAATGTTTGCACTGGTGAGTGAGTTGAAAAGAAGCAGTGAAATTATGGGAAATGCTGTCAGAAATACAGGTCTCTGAAATCCACTGTTGTACCTGCTTTTTTGCTTTGGATTATACCTCACCTGCTTCATAAGGCATTTTACTTCAAGAAGATACAACTAACGCTGATTTCAGATGAGGAAAGCCAGCCACAACCCAAAGAGGACTGCCACTGCAGCGGCAGTGTTTACACAGACAGCTGAAGGGACCTGAAAACCATTTCCAGTTCACCTGTATCTTTAGTTGTCATGAGAAAAACTTCAAAGCCAAGTACAACTCTAAAGCAAGGTTTAGAAAACAAGGATGATTTTGCTTATCACTGGGGTAAAGGTAAAAGAACTTTGAAAAGATTCAGCACCTGAAGTTAGCAGCATCAAGAGTTCTCAACACCACAATTTCTTCAATTTCCTTTGAGGATACATTTTAGTTCCATGTCTACTTGTTCATCGTATTGTCACCTCTATGAAGATTAGAGAAAATCTTGACTAACAGGATGCCAGATTTTTGGAGGGGTTGTGTAAATATTGATCAGTGTACTGTTTGGAAATAAATTCCTTTAGGTTGTGAAGAAGTTTGTTAATAAAAAAGAGTGTAATGCCCACACACCATTTCTCAAAATGCTAAGTCAGAATTTATTCCTTTTTTAAAGTATTGGAAAATTTTGGTAAATGTACATCTTAAATTTTAACAAAATCAGATTTGTATGAAGGTTTTTTTAATGTGGTAATATTATACTGTACATTCAAAACAAGAACAGTTCCTTTGAGAAAGCAGTGTTTGCTTAGCAGTGTAACTTTTACATTTATTTTTTAAGAAGGCAGCTCTGAAAGTTCAATACTTAAGAGTCAATAATCTAGTTATACTTTAGTCTGCAAAAAGGTAAATGTTCTGAATGACAGTTACTGTTCAAAGGCTTTCACAGGGGAAAAAACCCTATAATTTTACTAAGGAAGCACAGTGTACAGAACTATTTGAGTAGTTTCACAAGAACATTATTACATACATTGTAGTACAGGCACTAGAGATGAGATTTGTATTTATCATTTGTTTCATGTTACTTTGCTACCTGTGTTTAAAAACAAATGCCTGAGGGCAGTCATGGGACAGATTCAACCAACTGTGGCCTTCACTCCCAACAAAGAGGTGTTTTTTTTCAAAATGCAAACTTAACCTGCCCTTGTTGAAATGCAGTGTCAAAATACACCACAGAAATTATTTTAAAACCCTTCGTGGTTTTGCATTTAGGAAAATCAAGTGGAATTATGTCAAGGCATGTAGATCCCTGGTACCACAATCCCATACTCAAAGAATGTACTTGAATTTAGGAATGAGAAGAAAAACCCTGCTCAAAAAGCAGAAGGGGATTCTTTGTATATGCTAAGTAAGATTGGGCTTGATCACATGTGGTAAGTCAAATATACTACCCAAAACTTTCCTGCAAGCTTTTTTAAATATGGAAGTAAAATCTGAATGTCTGTCTTAATCTAGCCATGTATTTTCATTATAACTTGTTACAAATTTCATGGATTATCAGAAAATCTACTATATGCTGAGATCCTGGATCCATACAAGGAAGTAAAAAAACCCCCAAAACTTAATTTCCCCCAAAACGCCACATTTTTGCTGCTTTCCAGAGAAAAGTTTTAGCTATCTGCCATTCCCAGTGTGCATGCAGCAAGAATATGTTAGATTTTTTAAAGATTTGCACGCCCTCATGTGTTTAGCCCACAGTCTCTAATAAGGTGAGGTTGTAACTGTTAAAATCCTGCAGGGCCAGTGTCACTGCACCTCTTACTTGTCAGTCAGGAAGGTTGAAAACTTAGCTTGTCCCTTTACAGAAAACACTGAGCCGTGAGACTTGTGTCACATATGACACAAGAAGCATTTGGTATTTAATGAAAGGTACATGGTTGCCAAGTTTGGGGAAAGATATCACCTCCTCTCCTTTCAGCTCTTCTAGAGTTTGCTATTAAAGTTGAAAAAGATGTAAAGGCTAGTTGGTGTCAGTGCCAAATGTGTGTCTCATAAGTGAAAGGTCTCAGTTGTTGACTCCCTCAGCTTTTACAACTGACTAGCATAAAATGTAAATCATTCTTTATACACAGTTTTCATCAGTGATAGCAGAGAATTTTCTCTGTCCTTTACTGGATAACCAGCCTTAAAGTATTAGCTCATACAGTGTCACCAAGTTCGGATTTTAAATAGAAACCTTTATTTACCTTATTATTAACATCCAAACACAAAAACCAGAAGGACAGTGAACACCTTACAACCAACCCTTTTATAAATCAGTCCCCATGATTTCTCTGTTTTGCAAAATAAAGATACAGATATTTCAAGCAATACTTAAAATGTAAACTAAACTTAGATGCAATTCTCAATACCGTATGCCTGCTCCTGAGAATTTTTAAAAATATTGCTCTCAGAATTACATGGTTTCACACTTGCTGTATCATTCTGTCATCTGGTGGTCTGCACATAAATTCTGCAATTAAATTAAATGTGTGCTAACTGGTGCAACATTCAAGTTAAGTATTTTCTTGTGACAGAAACGTGGTCTGAATTTCTCACTTCAGTAGCAGTATTTTAGGCCAAGAAAAAAGTACACTGCACATGAGTTTAATAAACACATGGTTTCTGTAATCAAAAAAGTAACAGAGACATAGTAAACCAACACTTGTTTATGCAGCAGTGGTCAGATGTTGCTGTACTAGCTTATTCATCTCTTACTGCTGAATAATGTTACATGGCTTTTATTTAAAAAAACATTCACAAAAGTCTACTGCTACAGGACCAAAGCAAAATTGATGGTAGTAACTAAATAGCAACAGATTTCAAACCACATGTACTGTATAGTGCTGCCACAAAAGATGCAATGCATTTTAAAAATGCCCCCTGCCCCTTCATCAGGTTTAAACAAAAAATCTTTTAATTCAGAAAAAAAAGTAGGTACTGAAAAGCTCCAACATTCTAAGTAGATGAGAAAAGGATTAGCCTTTTTAATGTCAGTCAGGGAGGTACCAGTTACACATAGCTATAAACAGAATTACTAATTAAAAAAAAAAAAAGTACTGCAAGATGTATAGAGCAGCATATAGTCTAAGAGCTGACCTAATGAAAGCAACCAGTGTTTGTAGTTTCCATCCGTATAATGAACAACGACAAAATATATTGTTCTACTCTGATTTGATATAAAAAGGGATTGAAGGGATTGTTGCCTTTCACCCTCAGTAAGCAGCACTTACTCAAGAAATAGATATGTTCTAAGAAATTAAAAAATAAAAGTTCCTTAGGCTTTTAGAAGTTTCACCATGATAAACACATTAATTGGACTGAAAATTTCAAATAAATGCTGTGACAATCTACACCCTCAGTACTAGTGGAAGAGACAGGGTTGCATGAAGTAGATTGACTCTGCATTCCCTTTGAAACACAGCTGGCTAGGCGCTAAGGATGCATTTTGGAGAATATTTCTATTGAAACTTACTCAAATGGAAGATCACTCGATATTCTGAACAATAAAACCCCCTCTTGCTAACAGTACCAAGAATAAGCAAAAAAGAACACAGGGTTTTTTTTGTTTGTTTCTTTTACTCACTTGGGAGAAATCAGTTTTCCATTACACAATGAACAAAAGAACAGAAGCACCACACATCTTAAACATTTCTGGGTCATCCCTTATGAAGGTTTAGCGGTTTAATTCCTTGTAACTGCAAAAAAATCTTCATTTCAAGCACCCAAAATGGAGGGGGGAAAAACCCCCATGCTATCAGCAAATAACATGTAACCAGACTGAAATACTGCTATGACAGAAATCTTGTATTAGAATAATCCAATGAGGTGCAGTCATTTGGTAAAAGTGTGGCTTAATATCCTTAAAGATTTCTGGATGTTACATAACAAATATTTTGCAACAGACAAACATTTTCAAAGAACATTTAGAGTTCATTAAAATTGACCAAAAAGACACAATCCAGATTCATCAGCTGAAAGGGCAACCTTTGACAGACATGTTTGTCCTGACAAGTTTTAAGATCTTACAGTGAGGAGCCTTCGTGTCAAATTGCCTTCGGCAAAAAGAATTGTAACAAAAGTGCTCAGAGGTCAAGACAGTATTGAACAACTGGTCATTTTTTTTATAAAAAGTTCTACGTTAAAGATGTAAAAATAAATGAAGTGTTGAAGACCAAAGAAGAGAAATATGTGGGCCAAAGTCACCCAGCTTCAAAGTCCTGAAATTTAATTTAAAAAAAAAAATCTATTTGGACCTGAACTACACTCAGTTTCCAGAAATCAATTTTGTTAAATATTTAGCTTCACAAACTCTGCAAAAATGAGTTAGTGACCTACAAAAGTCATATATATAATACATTATTTTAAAGATCATATTTACAAAATTTATTCACAAAAAGACTGCAAAATTCTGATTCTGACTGCAGTATCTTGCCTTGAGTTTT
The DNA here is from genome assembly GCA_013397295.1 of Polioptila caerulea. Taxonomy (NCBI): domain Eukaryota; kingdom Metazoa; phylum Chordata; class Aves; order Passeriformes; family Certhiidae; genus Polioptila; species Polioptila caerulea. Next base: position 60,168 of record VYXF01008164.1, on the reverse strand, counting down.
CTAAAGTTATTTTCAAAAAAAAAGAAGAAAGATTATTGCTCTAATTTCCATACACAGAAAACATTGCATTATGCAGTCTTTTCAAATAATTCTTAAGAGATTGTGTTTGAGAACATGAGTACACCCTACCTCCATATTATGTCCTTATCAAAGACATTTCATTAATCCATTATATAGTCTCCTATAAAGTGCACTCAGCTGCACAGCAATATGTAAATATTAGTCACAATTGTGTTTAAATAATTTAAATTGTTTATCCTCTCTTTTTAACCCTTGGCTTCAATGGACAGGATTTTGGACTAGCATGTGCCAATTAATTTTGCACTGCTACTTTGCTTGGGAAATCCCTGACTCTTGGGTTAAGAGACTAAAAGCAGCATTTATATTCAGGAATTCATATAAAAGAGTCAGGGCTAAGAACTACATTCTCTGTCAGATATTGGTATTAGAGAAATCAGGGAATTTTTAACACTGTGACTTCTCCAGGCACTTTTGTCCGCCTGGGCTAAAGGGCTTTGGACAGCAACAGTAAACAGGTAAGGTATACCAGGAGTCTACCCATCCAATCTATTAAAATGGCATTACCAAATTCACATTCCTAGAGGAAGAGTGCCAAAAATAGTAACAACCTTTTTTAGTACCCGACATCTAACAGTAATACACAGGCTGCCTCGACTGAAATGTATTTTTTGTTGGGTAGGGATTTTTTTGGTTTGTTGTCCTCTGGATGAGGAAATTTATCACTGGTTTCTACGAGCCAAATATGACTTGCCATGAAGAATGTGTCACTTTCTAACAGTAGTGCATTCAGTCATTCTTGTTTGAAGATGTGGTTCTAGATGTCAGCAGTATTTCTGTTAAAAGAAAAAATACTTTTATCACAGAAGACATCTTTGCTGAAAGAAATGCTTTGTGCACTTCATTTGGAAGAAGGAACTATTGACAATCAGTGCCTAGAAGCAGAACAGCTTTTTAGTGCTCCACTTTGAAAAGAGATCTCTAGAAAATAAGTGCTGTCCTAGAATTTCTGAAACACACTATTTGGGTATCTTTATGTCATGTAGATTTGGAAAATCTGACATATTTCACCTTTATATTCTCCTCTTTATAAAAGGCATTTGTTGTATCAAAGTCCTCCAAAACTTTACTTACCCCCTAAAAGTCCTTATGATTCTGACTGCTTCCTCAGGTATTCTGGACAAAATTTCATGAGGTACTTTTTACTTGAATAGATTTAGCTTATGTCAGTATTATGTTGCTCATCCTAGGTATTTTGTGGAAAGATTGTAGCAAAAGTGTCTTCTGTATTTCAGCTTTTTTTTCCCAGTGCTTGTTATTAGCACATTTTCACCTTACATGAGGGGTCTAAATTTTGTGTTGTTTCTGGCTATGCATACACAAGTTATTATAAGGTGTTGTAAGGACAAGTATCATATTCAGCATCTGCCAGAAGGATACTGCACTATCAGGATTCTTAGCCTGACTTGTAAGAGCTATTACATATAATTTTCAAGATCTGCTGAAGATGCCTTTTACAATGTCCATGGGGTTTTTTTTTCTGGGGTTTCTCCAGTGTCAGCACTATTTCATCATTCTTTGTGCAGTTTAAGGCTTGATACTACCCATGATACCTCAAAGTCAACAGCTAATTCCAGCATACAGCTTGGGTTCATTGTGAATTTGCTTCTGTATCATCAAAAAGAAAGTATGTCTTAGGGTACAGAATTAACAGGCCCACAGATGCAAATACAAACAGGGTAACTGAGAGCAGGATTGTGCCAGAGGAATGGATATAAGCAAACAGTACTCAATGAAAAAAGAGTCAGCAAACCTTTTCATCATCCTGATGTATAGCTTACCTGGTCTGGAGCCATAGGCAGTCCTGACATAGGCATGGTATTCATACTCATCTGTCCCATATGGCCACTGCTGCCATTCATGTGCATCACACTGTACGCTGCTGGGCTACTTGGATGGCTGAACTGCTGCTGGGGAAAAGAACTGCAGTACAAAAGGACAAAGAAAATTACCTTCCAGGAAGTTTACACACTGATGTATTGCCTTCCCTGCACCAGCTGTCAAGACGTGAAAAATATAACCATTTTCCCATTTAGCTGTTTTTACCTAGTAAAACATGGAAACTCCCCTCCCACAAGGATTTGCGCATTTAGAAATGCACAGTTGTGTGTGTATGCCTAATGGAACCCCTTTGGAGGCTACTATTACAGCTGTATCATCCATTTTACTGCTATTTGATATTTTCTATTTCCCTTCCCCCAAGTTATTTTTTCTTTAAATAATAAGTTTATATTTAAAGACTGAATGCTGCTTCTGGTTACAAAGATTGTAGAGGTCTAATATGAATCAATGGAGCTAAGCATAAAATACATCATCATTTTATTTCCTAAATCAGAGCAGGATGAAGGACAGCACAGACACTAGACAGTTACTTTTTCCTCTGGTAAATCCTCCTGCTACATGTTATTTAACATGTATGCAGGAAAAGGATACAAAGTAGTTTCTACTTCCAGCAAAATGAAAGACCCTTTTTGAGAAACAGGTTGTAATGGTGAAGTTCACCTGTTTCTGGGCATGCTTCCTGAGGGCCAGCCCTTCATCTCTGAGGACTGGTACATTGTTGCTGACTGAGGATGCTGCAGCATAGGGTTCTGGGAGGGTCCAATTCTTGATGATATCATTGGATTGGGAGGGCTTGATACTCTACTAAATGCAGGATCAGGTTGTTGGCTTATTCCTTAAAATAAAACAAAGGAGACAGATACAATATACTTCAGTTATCATCACCTAGTACTTCTAGCTTATCTTCTTGCAGTGATTGGAAGGGGAAAAGTCATCCTTTTTTGTAGCAGTATATTCCATTGTTCAGAATGATGGGTATTTAGGTTGTTTGGATTAATAAAAAAGGGAAAAGAAAACCAGAGAAATGAAAAAATAAAGGCAAACACGTTAGTACTAGTACCATAATTAGGTGGATAGGGGAATTGCTGTGAAGGAACTTGAGCCATTGGAGGGCCTGTCAAAGCACTATCCATGCTTCCTGAGGCTGTCACATTTGGTGGTGGACTGAAGGCCTGAGGTTGCTGTTGCTGCTGCATCATCATTGCCATCCTCTGTTGTCTAAAATGGTGACTTATTAGTTCTCTGTTACGCTGAGCCACCATTTGAGCATTAAGAAAACCTTGCTGCTATCCCCCAAAGAGAAGAAAAATCACATTAGAAGATGTTTTTACAAACAAAATCATGTCAGAGTCAATCAAACTCATTCCTAAGACCCAGAAAGTCAAGGAAAACCCACATTCAGTACAAAAAAATAATCATCAAAATATTAAGACAAAAGTTTTCATTAAATTGTCATTAGTGCTAAACAAATGATGATATTTTATGCGTGAAAACTTGACATACTGAATTGACAGCATGACCTAATGAACAAATCCCCCTGCAATCTCAGGAATAAGGGAGATTTAAAAAAACTTTTTTTTTTTTTTTTAATTATGCAGAGGAACAAAACCAAAGAGGAATGCTGTAAAGCCATGAAAGAAGGTTGAAATTCTAAACAGATGGCTACTGTAATAAGTACTTACCTGAGATCCCACCTGTGGCTGCATAACTGGTCTCATCGCTGAGCTAGTACCACTGGCTGGATTTTCCATTTTTATTTCAGGCGTTTGACGGGTCTGATTCATAAACTTGGAAAAAGACATTTTAGCACAATTAGCTTGAAAATAATAGTATCCGAACAAATTAATGGCAACTCCTGCAAAAAGCACTTTCTTTACAAACCTCTTGAATCCATAAAGTACAATGGCTATTTTTTGCCTTGTGTAATGTACCTGAAGAACCAAACTATTTGTTTAAACAGCCTGAACACAGAAAAAGAAAAACCCTTCAAACAGTGCAGCATTAACTGGCTTTCTTTTTTTATTTCCCTTGAAATTAGAACTCTTTAGGAATAAAGAGCAGACTATCTACTTATTTCAAACAACTAGTGTCACAGAAAACCAAGAGAGAACAGAGTATTTCCTAACATTGCAGTTCCATGAGTGGAAAGGGTTTAAAAATGGAAGATTTAAAGGGAGAGAGAAAAAAAAAGTTGGTTTTGAAATTGTTTTCTCTCAAGGACCAACCATGCACCTGGGAGATGTTAGAAAATATTCTGGCTGAGAAAATCCATGTATTTATGTTTGCTCTGGGATGTTGTCTGTCTACAGAGAAGAAACGGAATTTTCTCCCAAAAGACAGCAGGATGTTATTAAAGACTTTTAAAAGCCTTTCCCATAGACTTGGGCCTCTTTGTAAAGGTGGGGGAAGGGAGGCAAGAAGGTTTGGAGATGTGAAACTACAGTCGGGAGGACTGTGCATGCTTCAGGCCCTTTTGATATGGAATGCAGGGCTCAGGTCTGGGGCCTTTTTGCCCCTGCTAAAATGAGCTTAGCAGTGTATGTAGCTCTGTTTTTTGGAATCCTAGATGATGGAAAAAACCTATTCTTTGCACTTGAGTTTTGTGTTGTTGTTGCCTTGGTGTTACCTGCATGTATTCTGTTGACACACCATGTCACTCAGCAGTAGTTCAGTTTTCCTCGTTTTATTTGTACACTGTATTTAATACCAAGCCTGCATTTTCACATGACGAATTCAATGCTGAAATCATGCACCAAATTTTTAAGCCGTGTTTTCAACTTAGTGTTAGGATCTATGTGGCTGTATCTATTCTCTCACCTTTCATCCAAAGAAAATACCTAAAATGACATCAAATCACTAAACAGAAAGCAAACCCATATATTGATAAGCCCAAATGATTAGTTAGAAAACACAGTGAGAAAGAAGTAACACCTGATTTACAGAAGAAATATAGCTCTGATTTAATGCTATCTGTGAGGTAACATGGATAAAGAGATCATGCAGAGTTACATAGTACAAAAGCACTGTTTTAACTAGCAGTTTTGTGTGCTACAGGAACCAATCCAATCTGTAGCTAGGGAGGCTGACGAAGGAGAAATGCTTGTCCTAATAAATGTTCTTCCACTCTTACAGCCATCAGGCAATTCAATGAGAAGCACTGTCAAAAGATCCACCCTCTCAATCGTTGTTGTAATGCCCATTGTTATATATGTAAAGCAACACAATTCCATGTGCAAGTGATTCCATTCTGAAACATGAAGGAAGTGTAAATGTAGGAGCAAAAAATTACCTGCTGTCCCTGGAGCCTCTGCTGAAGCTGCATGCGTAGCTGCTTTGGTGTGTTGGTCCGAGGTCTCATCACGTTTCCTCGGGGATGTGCACTTTGCAGAGGAAAATTGCTCGGTTGGCTCATCTGATTCATCACTGAATTGAAAGATGGCTGTTGCCCCTGGATGTTACTAAAACATCCTGGCATAGCTGCCCCTTGCCCTTGATAGGGTTGACCAAATAACAAAGGCTTCTGGTCACTCATAACTGCAGATTCCTGACCTTGAAATGAATCTTGTTTGGGTTCCAAAGCTTGTCCCTTCAACAGATACAGAAGTACTTTCACTAGCAGTATATACAGAATTCCTGAAGAAGCAATAAAGCTAACACAGCATAATACACCAACCAATTTCTTGGGTAGAACATAGCATGGACAGTTAAATGTTAGTTCTGTCTCCAAACTAATGAAATAGCAAAAGTGATTAATAAAAAAAAAATTATTCTTTTTCAAATTGATTTTGCCGCACACTGCGTACACAGGCAGACCAGTGTCACCATTCAAGCCCTTCTGCGCTTTTTTGATGCTATTTGTACAAATGATAGTGTCATGTGGATCTTAGCAACTTCCAAATCACTCACAGAATTCCTTCTTCCTATTTGCTAGCCATGCAAATTCAACCTGGAACTGAAGGAGAGGGAAGCATCCACATCCCTGCCAGTCAAATAATTCACAACCTAAGCTCAACTGACAGCAGGCTACTGAGGAAACCCAACAGAATTCTCAGCTCATGGAATTACAATGAATTACATCCCAAACTCCCAATATACAATAAACCTCTGTAAGAATATGCCACTTTACATTTCTTGTCATGCACAAGAAATTTAATCCATACTGAGCTTCTCCACTGAAAATCATTAGTCATTATAAAGGTTTCCAAAGGGAAATATATGAGTATGAAGATGAGTATGTGAGGAGACAAAGTAAACGAGGCCCTCTTCACTTTCTTTTCAAGTAACAAAACAATAGTGACCTTTGGAAAATACATGGCCAAAATATCTGTTTACTTACTTGGTTTACAAGATCAGGAATTCCTAATGCTCTGTCAATTTCTTCCAGACCTGTGACATCTGTATTACTTAGTAGTGTATGTAGCTGATCCAGAAGTGTCCTTTCATCATTCTGGCCTTCCATATTCGGTGTCGAACATAAGAGATCATCCAAAGAGCTTCTAATTAATTGTCTATAAATAAAAAAACACACTAAAATCATAGAATCAATAAGGTTGGAAAAGACCTCCAAGATCATGGTGATCAACCTTTGAGTGAACACCACCTTGTCAACCACACCTATAGCACCAAGTGCAACATCCAGTCATTTCTTGAACACATTAGGAATGTTGTCTCCACCACTTCCCTGGTCAACCCATTCCAATGCCTGACCACTTTTTCAGTGAAGAAATTAATTACAACCATTACAAGGAAAACTACAGTTTTTATATAGTATATTGACCTGGGTATGATGCAGTATTATGGTCACCCAGATGACTGAAGTAAGACCTAACAACCTAAGTAGTCCCAAATCTATGTTCTAAAATGTCCAGTCACCTTCCATGCATTCTTGAATACATGTAAATTCTGTTTTCTCCTGGTTTCTGCCATGTGCAACAGAGATATGATTTCAGAGTCTCCTGTCTCTTTTTTCTACACTTCCCAACTCAAGGATTGATAGATTTTGTTAACAATGTCTTTTGTGAAGCTGGCTTAAAAGATATCCAGTGTCAGATCACCAGCAAAAATGGAAGCGTTACTGAAACATTCCAGAAATGGAATTCTGGCTCCAATCTGTTATCCTCACTGTGTATGCTACACAATTTTATTTCCAGGTCTTAAATTCTTCTGAGAGATAGCGAACAGTTCTATTTAGAATTACCTTAAAACCTTCCCCAGTTTTACCTGTTTTGTGAATCCCGTGACATTTGCTCCACAGACATCATATTGTCAGGCCACAATCCAGGTTGGTTAGAAGGCCCAGGCTGTCCATATGGATTCCCTCCCATGTCAATGTTTATCTCATTTGGCCCTGCAAGGTAAAACATTTGTGTATTTTTTTACAAATCAAAGGTCTTATCTTGCTCTCCTAGTGTTCACATTAGGATGATCACACAAATTGTCAAGCAGCTTCATGAGCTTTCCGTTATCATGTTTTACAGTGTATACACACAAACTCACAGTCAAGATAATTTCACATATAGAACAGACCACATATTTAAATACAGCAGATTGTGATCTAGACCTCTTACTCGGTTAGAGCAAAGCTGCTATTTCTAATCCTTTAGCCTCTAAATAGGAGTATGATAGACATAGAACTTTACATGAAAAAAAACTCCAACAAAAATTCTGGACAACAGCATCTGGGTACCAGCAAATACACTGTGTCATAGTGACATCAAAATCTGGCATTTTAAATTCCAATAGTGGCAATCAAAAGAAATACAAAGTACATGGCATTTTGGTCTTTGGGAGTACTGTCTTCCCTCTACCTATCCAGGGACATCCAGCACTACATAGGAGAGTATGTCATCCCATTATTTCCCAGTATCTGTATGAATCACCTAGCATCAATGATTTCTAGGAAGCTACGCTGGAAAATTCTGAATTAGTCAGGACTGCACAAATTTCTTCATGTTTAATCTTGCTTGCAATTTCGTTGCATTGAAGTAGTAAGTCTGTTTAAGAGAACTGGTGACAGCCCTGATAGCTTTCCATGATAAGAAAGGAATGCTGCCTATTTAAGCTGGTTTGGGGCATACTGGTATTGGCATAGTAGACTGGAGGATTTCAGCTGTAGACTAAACCTTTGTTAGACATACAGAATTGAAAAAACACACAAGGCTTTAAGACTGCTCATATTTTAGATATACAGGTTATTTTCTCTCATGTACACATTAATACTTTGAAGAAAAACAGTATTTGCAATGTGGCTTTATATGAAATTCGGCTACTGCATGCAAAAAGAATTTTGAAATACTTGAGAGTAAAACTTTAAAAGGCATTAATTGCCAAGAAGTTAACAGAAAAAAACAAACAAAAAACCCCCCCAAAAAAGCATCTATATCAAATAGGATGAATTAAATTAAACACAATGCTACTATATCCATATATGGAATCATGGATGCCATTTATTTCAGTCTCAGGACCCAGAACAAATTATCTGTGTATGAGACACACAGCACCAAAGGAAACAAGAACATCACCAAAAAGTCATAAAACGTTATAGGGAATGGTAAGAATCTCTAGCTCAAAAAGCCTTTCAATGAAAATCTAGCATTTTACCAAAAGCACAAAGACTCTTACGATGAATGCTTACCAAGAAACCAGTGAGATAGTGTTATGTAGGACAATAAGAAGTTAAGAACTTACTCATGTGAATCATCTGCTGTTGCAGCATTGGCCTAGTACCAGGTATGCTGTTAGAGCGAACAGGTAGCCCAGACACAGAGCCACCCTCCGGGGGCTTCGGAAGGGTTCTACTAAATTCAGGTCCTGGTCTCAACATGGAAGCAGAACTTGCAGTTTCCAATCTGTTCACTTTGGTGTTTGGCAAACCCCAGTCTCCTGACTGATGCTGATTCATCACCACATTTCTGTTTGGAGTGCTTGCTATAACGAAGAGCAGAAAACACAAAAATTTATTATCTGGAGTACATTATGTATTTTGGTTTTAGACTTATTTTGCTATTTCACCAAGTGTACCTGCTAATGTCAGAGCAATTGACTGGAGTCCTACAAAAGCATCTAGAGCTCACCAGGCCAAGTTCTAAATCATATAGAAACTATATGAGTCTAAACGCATGTAAAACTCATAATGACTGGCTGCCACTGTGAACTGTTCTTGCTTCTACATATCAAAAGCACATGTTAAACTAAAAACTCAAAATAGTAAAAAATCATTTAACTACTTAAAGTACTGGTAATGACACAGACAGTAAACAACTATGTTCTTATAATTTTAGCTAAGATAATAATTCAGAAGTATTAATCATGTTAAAATTAAAATACTTTCATGTTGAAGTTTCTTCTAACTGAAATGTGTATTTTAATCTTGCAACTTTTTTTACATAAAAGCTATTGCCTTTACAATGAGAGCTGTTTGTACACAACCAACAAACCCAGATTTGCTCCAAAATTTTCTTGATTTTCCATCATTCTTGGACTTCCAGCCATCAAGTTTTGCTTTTGTAACATGGAGAACGCATTGACATTCCTCACTGAAGCACTGGGGCCCATAGGGCTGTCTAAAGACAAGGCTCTGTTAAAAGGTGGGTGAATAGTCTGCACAGACTGGGGACTCTTCACACCTGTTAAAGAATTAAAAGATGCAGGCAACTGTACATGTTAAATAAAATATACTATTAATGACTTGAATTAGTCTCATCTCTTTATGAGCTTATATACTTTATCTTAAGCAAGCCAGGAACAGTTATGTTGCTTATGTTTTCACAACAAAAACTCCCATTTTGAACACATAGTTAGGACCTTTTGCAGAAAAAAGTCAAAGGCAGTTCCCTTTGGCCCTACACAAGAAAAGAGGTTAATTTTAATTCAAATTCTGTGATGAACTTAGTATTACAGACTTCTTGGTATCTGTCAGTGGACTTCCAAGACTTTGGTTTACTCCCATATGGAGGCAGAAACAAATGGTTCTGTTTGGAACAGCTGGAATCCAGACATGGTGTGTTCCGGAGCTGTGTGTCCTCTACTGACAATGCACGCACAAATCACTGTGCTTCACAGCCAATAGGGTCAGTGGCCCTACGTGTTCTTGTACCTGTTTTTATATTTTTCATTATCCATGTTTCCCCTCCTTCGGTTATCTCAGCAATCCATTGCCCTATATAATCAAGAGGTGACCAGTGTCATGAAAGAAAGCAACAACTGCCATGATGCTGGTCTATTAGCTAGGTTATCCTCCCCTCCTACTCAGCTCCCTGCTAAGGACAGGCATTCCTTTTGAGGGCAAGGAGGATGACAATTAGAATTTACCGTCCACAAGACGCTTTCGCACAGGATAAGAATGAAATTAAAAGCTTGTCATCAATCCCATATTATATTCCTAGTCATCAGTAAGGGATAAAAATTCTCAATTTTAATTTACAACTCACAAAATATCTTTCCTGATGATTGTCTCTGAGAAATTTACATTAGACAAAGCCAGAATAAACCATAAAACAAGGAACTGAATGTTATTCATTGTGTATATGGTAGATATGTGCTGTCAAGATATTTAATAGTGTATGTAACAGCCTATGAAAGCATAATTAGCCATTTTGTATTACATTTGTCCTTGAAGGTATAGGAGATGAAGAAAGGATTCTCTAAGGGTTGGAGGATGCATTATGTTTACATCAGGTAAGAAGAAAACCCTAACTTTAAAACCCAGGTGGTAGGTTTAATTCCTTACCCAACAGGGCATTTCCTTGAAATAGTGCTTGCTTTGCTCCAGGGTTATTTCCATTTGCAGACATAGCATTATTGCAAAACTCAGAACTAGTAAGATCACCTAGAATTGCATCCAAATTGTCCAAGTCTCCATTCATCTGAAAATAATGCAGTAAAACACCAAGGTTATTTACTCTCATATGGCTATACTTCAATTTTTACTTAGCTCCTTGCTAATCTTAAAATATATGACTGGGAGACAAATGTTTTAATTCTCTGACACTATCTTTTAACTTCCAAAGAACTTCAGATATAATTTAGATACATCTTTTTAGAGTATTCTGCTTGGGTAATTTTGAGAATTAGGGTTAAGGTAACTAAAATGAAAAGCACTTCTGAATATTGATCAGAATGTTAACGAAAATTTCAATCATCACAAGTTACAAAGACCAAAACACTAATGATAGTGAACAATATTGAAAAGGTATACTATTCAGATAAATAACGTTTATCTATCATACACAAAAAACTACTAGTGAACACTAAAAGACACAAAAATTACACATAGGTATTTCTAGACAGTTGGAGTTCTAACTTTCTTTAAAAATTTGTCTTTAAATTAGATACAGTTTCAATAGAAAAATAATTCATATATAGTGGAACTATACCTTCACAAAAGAAGTTTCTCTGAATACCTTAATTATATCTCAGGAGCAAGTCCCGAAACTACCGTATACTATTACAGAGTTAGTGAGTTTTCTGTAAGTGGTATTCAAACAATGTTATAAGGTGTTTCATTTATAGGCAGCCAGTAGTTAATACAAAAAATTACGAGTATTTTTCTTTTATTATTTACCCATTTATTATTGATTAGGGAAATTCAAAGTCTAAGAAATCGACAGATTTCCAGTAAACTCGCCCATACTGATCAGTACTGTTTACTTTGAAGTTCCAAATCTTAGAATTTAAATACAAAAATGTCATATACAGTTTATAATTTTAAGAACATCAGTTCCTAACAAGTGTACTGCTGGTTTTAGAATAGTTGTTTCATGGTGCTAGCTTTCTGTATCATGATATTTCTTGGAATCCCAGCTCTAGAATTTATTTGTATTTATTTATACAAATTATACATACACTTATACATTTTAGTAGGTATTTATCTGAATGGAAGAACGTATTCCCTCATTTAAGGAAAGAAAAAGAGTGCTACAACCAATGACTGAACAAAACCAAATCATGGTTATTTCAAGTTTTACACATTCTTGTGTACTGCTTATATTTTTCAAAATGAAATCATGTTTTACCTTTTGCTTTTGTATTGCCAACTAATTACAGAGATAGTTACGGCCCCATTTCCTACTACACCATAAACCCAAACATGTGCTGAGATCTAATTCTAAGGAATAACTTGTAAATATTACCTTAATTGTACCATAACTTAAAAACGTTAGTCCAGGACTTTAGGACATCAGATTTGGTTATATACATATCCTGTCGTTCTTTTTGTTTGTGCTTTTTCACTCACAAATAAACCTGAGTTTATTGTTGCACATCATTTGCACAGAACTTCTCCAGAAATGTAGTGTGTTTGATACTTAGTCATTCACTGTAATAATAAAATATTGGTCACTGCCATCATTTTACATTATACTGTACCTCCTCTGCTGGCTCCATTTTTATTTTCATCTCTTTTTCTTGACTTGAAGTAGGAATTGTAGAACTTGTGCATTGTCCCATCTTATTATCCACACCTTCTACTTTAGGCTTCAACTCTTTGGAAAGTGGGTCCTTAATATCATCTTTATCTAGTAGATATCTTAGTAAAGCATTGTTTTCTTTCTTCTTTGGGCTCAGTTGTTCGTGTTTGATAGTGCTTTCTCCACAAGAGGCTGTGTTACTAGCATCATGATACGTGTCTTTACCAGTAGCTTCAGCTGTGATTTTGGCCACCTCTGCTGGAGAATTACCATTCTGCAACAATTTATGTAAAATCTTGTGCTTCTCTTGCAGGAGCGACCCATGCATGTTTGAGGAGGAAGATACCCCACCAGGTGTTGATGAGGAAACTCCTGAAGGACTGGTAATGCTGGTAGAAGATTCTTTACAATTTGAATCTAAAGGTGAGTTTGATCCTGTAGAATGTCCTCTTTCATCTGAGGAGCATGTGAGTAGCTGAAGGAGTTTTTTATGCCCTTTGCTCTCAGATGGTCCTCTCTGACTTTCAGATGACTCCAGATTTCCCTCTTTACTATCTTTTTCACTAAGGAGATCTCTGCTGTTTGACTGGCAGATGGAACTTTCCACTTGGTTTTGTTCACAATACAAACCAGAAGGGCTTTTGGAGTCTTGGATACTTGTTTTACTTTGCTGAGTTATGCTAATATTTGGGGAATTATCCAATTTTGGACCTGGTGAAGAAAGTGTTGATAAAAGGGAGTTTCCAACACCTTCACTGATGGCTTGCAGAGCACTAAGAGAACTGCTAGAGAAAGTGCTGTTGCTAGTGTTGCTGGCAGACCCCATTGGCGAGTGCATACCTGTGTCATGTGACAGAGATCAAACTTATTAGATTACAGTACTGCCTGGATCTACCCTTTCTTTGGATTACGTATGACTGCCACATTGAGTTAATAATTTTAAAATACATCTTTACCACAAAGTCAGGTATACTACATTCAAGTAACACATACAGAGCCATGTAGAACAGTTAAAATGGATGAAAGATGGAATTCAGACAAAAGTGAGAAAAGATAGCTTGGAAAAAAAATAAAGCTTTATAGCAAAAATAAAATACCTGTAACTGGAGAATACTGGTGTGAACTCATTTTTGGACTCCCTCGATTTCTAGGAGATATCATTAGATTCTGTTGGTTGGAAGTTAAGCCAGGACTACCATGTGGCGGGCTACTTATATTTAACCCAAAATTGTTACTCTGATAAGCAGAGGACTGCGTTCCGGGTCCAGAGTTCACTGGCCCCATAATCCCAGGGCCTCCATAGCGAGTGCTGGTGTGCTGACCCACTGCATTGGGATCTCCCATCCCATAGTTCCTGTTCTGCATTGGCATGGCTTGACCAGATGACATGTTCATAAGACCATTAACAGAATTTGTGTTTCCAGTCATAGGTGTTCTCATGTTTTGCCCAATAGAATTAGGATTTGGCCGATATCCATTTTGTTCTCTGTAAATTCAACATCATTGCCAGAAAACCCAAAGAAAACAAATTAAAACCTTATTTGGAATCATGTGCTACAAATACATTATTAATTAATTGCCCAAATATTTTTTCCAAAAAAGAGCAGTGAGAATTCAAGCTTCCACATTTATTCAATACAGAAATGCTTGATCCTTTGGGGGCTTTGAGTTATAAGCACATACAGTATCATGGCCTCAAATGGTCAAATTATTAATCAGATTTATGAATGTAAAGATCCTCCTTCTTTTACCCCCTTCCCGAGTCAATACCTGACACCATTCTACTATGCACATTAACAATGTGTGACCCTGAACAAGCTCATTTAGCAATTTTTTAGCATATGGAGGCACTCTTATGCCAGGGGACAGATTCCCTCCAAAGTCACATTTCAATTAGTCTTGCAAAGAACAAGAACAGGCCATAGGAAATACTACTTAAGGTACATTTCACTTATGGATTATGCATCTGAGAGGATTTTGTTGTCGTTTTAATTGTTCTGCAAAAGCATATAACTGAGCACCTGTATTTTCAGTGTTTCATCAATGCTACCACAAAAGACTAATAAAAACATAGCACAGGCTTTGCGCAGGTATTGAGAAAAAAAATTCTTTTGACTGGGACTGTCTTTCTGCCACATAGTTAAAATGGGACTCTTAGGTTTACACATTTATTTGTATGCTATGCAGCTGTTTCCCAAATTATTCCCCATTTGAGTTTTAATCAGGTAAAATATTTTAGTATGTTGTTTTTCTCAGGTTATCTTCAAGGTCAGATGTATTTTTAAAAACTGTGACACTTAGATACTACTAATTTCACCTTTGAAGGAAGTGAGTAGAGACAAATCCATGGCGGTCATTAGTTACAGGATTTCGAAACAGTTTACTCTTTGTTTGTGCTGTCACTATTGTACCGTCCGCTAAAGAAAACCGATACAATGGGGTCTCAGCATGACCTTGTGTATAAGCTGTAAAGGGAATACACAAATATAGTTAATATTTAAAATTCCAAGAATTATTGATATGAATTATAAGATATTTTGGACACAATACTCTTCATTCACTGAAGATACCCCTCCCCCCAAAAAAACCAACCATAAAACTTTAAAAATAAATAAATGAATAAATAATAAGACATATCCAAGACAGATAGAGAGAAAAAGGAAGTATTCCACAATTTCTCCGCTATCAATAGAGGGAAGATAGAAGCAAACAAGATTATTTTGTGCTCATCGGACACAACTAGCAAAGTTCTGCATTTGTTAACAGACTGCCAAGGCTAGATTATAGATTCCATGGCTCCTCCTTGAGGGAACATTTTAAAATTTGCTTCAATCAAAAAATTGTGGAAACTATTGGTTTTAATTTGAGCTTCATATCTGTTGTTAATTTAGGATTCATTTGATCAATTATGCTGAAGAACTTTCAATAGAATGGAAAATCCATTTTCTGACAGTATGAGTTTCCTTTTATTTAATATCCCCTGTGCTTGAATTACTTTGTAAATCCTTCAAAAAGACTAGAGTTTGGAATAATTAGAAAACATCATCTTTCTTACTGGAGACTGTGGCTGTTCTTCACTTATCTATCAGGGTTATCAAATGAGCATTATAAAATATGTGGCACTGGAACGCTGAAAATATTTTGAGCCCTGTGTCTTAAGAATAAGAAAAAGGCATCAACACAAGTGTTACCACTTTCAGAGAGTGGTTCTTTAACAAAGGAAAGAGTGAATTAAAGTAACATCAAACTAACATATATCAAAAATAACAAGCTAATGATTATTAAAGATGACATATCGTCAGAGAACTCTAACTGTCTCTGTATCCATCCATGGAAAAACAGCTTCCATGAGGACCCCAGATAATGGATCTGATATTTTCCATAATAATTTCCAAAACAAACACATTGAAAAAACAAAACAACTTCCAGCAGAATTCCTTGTTCTCAAGAGGTTATCCTCCTTTGGCTTGTAAAGGAATCACAGTAATTAACAGAAATCTTAGAAAAAAAAGGAACACAGGCAGAATTTGTTTTTCAGAAAAAAAAAAAAAATGCAGCCCCCCCCAGATAAAGCAATATGACCCAAGCATTGTAAACTGATTTTTACCTTCATGATAGTGGCGTTTATTTGACCATGACTGCCCATCATTGTGGCATAAGAATCTCTGAATACACCGACGAATTATATCTTCAAAGCCAGGTCTCATGGAAGATCGTAATGAGTTTGTATCAATGTTGACAAGTTTGCCTTAACAGGAAAGAAAATAAACAAGCTAAACTCTTTTTGACTATGCCAATTCTTTTTGTATAAACATGGTACATTTCATAAGGCTCCAATATAACCCTTTTAATCACCAAATTCTGAGCAGGCAGAAGTTACATTTACGAATTATCTGCCATATGAGAATATGACGCTATTTGTTAAAGCATCACTATTCAAAGGGATTTATGTAACTGAGTAAGAGGAAGTTAATGACCCACGGATCAGCGTCAGAGCTTTAGAAAACAGTAACTTTAGTCTCTGGTTACAGGCACCTAAGGGATGCACATAGAGTAAAATTTTTAAAAATACTGACCAACTACATCGAATGAACATTATAAACACAAACTGTCACTCTGAAAAAAGTCCCATTTAGATTATACTAAATCAAGCTCTTTTGATTTAAACAGCATAAACCACTTTAAACATTAGCTCATGTACTGTATAAAAATACAAACATCTAAAGGACTTCCATGTGCTTCAGTTATGACCTAAAACATTTCTGCCCATAAAGGGAAGCAGAACAACAACCATTTGAAATGCTAGTTAAAACACAAGTTACGCTTTTTACCAACCTACCAAACAGTAACAGAGAGGAAAATGCCTGTTTTATTACACCTCACTACCAACAATGGTATATTGTAAGAAGCAGTTGGGAATTCTCAGTATGAATTCTGTTAGTCCCTACAGATACACAATACATACTCCATTTATTTAAAGCAAGTGCACATGGACAAAGAAGACTCCTTCATACCTTCCTCCTGGGTATACTTCCTACCTGAAAGATCATGTCTTGTAATAAAGCTCTCTGGATTTGCTGGAAATACCCTTTCTGCAGTTGTGATGCGACGCGCCACACAAATCATGCAGGACTGCAAATCTGTATTTAAAAGAGAATGTTTCTTCTTTCACCGTTTCCTGTTTTACTGTACTGAAGAATCTAATAAAATAGCTGAAGTGTCTTTTGTTGTTACAATGGAAGTACAGACGGTAAGGAATAAGGTTGCTGCATTCTTGAAAATGGTTTGCCAAACACCAAAGAGCTTTTCATAGATATTTCTATGCACGACAACTCCCCAAAAATTCCTACCTTCCCCTTCTTCCATCATAGCTCTTGGCTGTGATAAAGCGAAACACTGCATAGTTTCATATCTTTGAGGTATATCCTCATCTTCAAAGAGATTATGAGAGCTTTTCACCATCATCCGGCAATTGAATGTATGGCTCTTCTGTCTAGGTGGTTCATTAGTCCAAGCAACTCCATTAACTTAAAAGAACACAGTAAGAATTCATATAGATTTTCAAATACAATCAACTCATAACTGGTTCTCCTTGATTTAGATACTCTGTTCCTAGATTACAGATATTACAGACTATTTTAAGATGCTTTCTCCCTATACCATCAATATAGTTTGGTATAAAATAGGAGTATTGAGAACCAAGTAAAAAACACTCGTTCTTTTGCATGACACCCTCAGTCACTTGAAGTGCTGAAAAGTCATTCACATATTTTTAAAACAAGCAGTTCCTTCAGCTAGCCTTGTGGTATTAGTGAAGTGTCACTGTCCTTTAGTGTCACTGTTTTAAAGTTATAGGTAAACCAATTGCAAAGGCTTAAGTAAAGTTCGCAGCACATTTATTTCTGATGGCATGCTACTGTAAAAATACAGTATATTTATCAAGATTAAGATATTTTTGTAGTAAAATATTCTTTATATAAGTGATCTGTTTTGAAAGGTTATACTTTACAAGGAATTTTTATCTTCTCTGATTGCTTTCAGATAGTCTAGCAAGTGTTGTAAATCAACTTTTCCTACCTGACGACTTAGGTAAATTCTTAAGGAAGTCCTTCTGGTCCTCTTCATGCAAGATACCATAGACACTTGTATTAAACAAATCTTCTTGTTTATACTGAAGATACTGTGTGACATTTTCTGACACAAATACTATGTTCCCATCTCGATTTACAACAAAGAGGAAGCCGTCCAATGCCTAAATGTTAACATGACAACATATCATATAAGACATACTGACTAATTCTGAACATAATTCAGTATAAAAGCTGTGTGGGTGACAAATGTCAGCTTACAACATATTTTCAAGGATAGAAATGAAGTTTCTAATTCTTCTTTGAGGAAAAGTGTGTCTGATAGGGAATTATTTAAATAATTATAATTAATATGTCCATGTGATATTCCATTCAGCTTTCACCTTGATAACCAGTCTTGTTTCATTCTTGATTCAAATGGACACTAGATCATGGACTTGTAACATTAATTCAATAGTTAGCAAATTGAAACAAGAAGTGCAGTAGAAACAAGTAGTAAGTCATGAATATGAAGACACTTCCACTTTCAAGTGAGGAGATAGGAGATTCTAGGCAAATACTCTATGTTCTTAATTGAAAGGGAAATTCAGTATCTATGCTAAAAAAATTAAGATTCAAAAATGTTTTGATGAACTTGTAAATATCAGATTGGTTTTGCAGGCATAAAGAAAGGCTATCTGCTATGTACCTTTGTTTACTATTATTCTTGGGTTATTTTACTTGATGGCAACATTCATTTAAAATGCTCCATAATTTAATAACACAAATGCAAACACACACAATGAACCTCTCCTTGCAGAAACTCCTCCATTTAACACCTATCCCCTACAAGAAATAAAATATTCCTTGTACAAACAAGCACTGCTTCAGCAGTAATTTGCTAATGACTGATGGAGTAAATAAAGCGTAGGAATATTTAAAAAAGTCAAAGGCTATTCTATTTCCTTCTACAGAGAATTTCAGCAAAATTAAGAAAATATGAAAGATTTTATTCCTGAACCTTTCAAACATACTTCTGTATGATTCTTGCATACCATTTTATTATGACAGGATTGCATAATTTATTGTAATATTTTCACCTGCCTTATCTAGTTCCACAGGGGTTTACTAGGGCCTAATATGTACTTGCCTGTAACAAAAGAGGTCCCAATGAATCCTTGTCAATAACTCCTTGGCCCGTGGATGATACATCAGCTTTCTGAACATCATCATCATCATTAGAAACTGCTCTTCCTGAAAGCCAAAAGACACATTTCTGTAAAGTGACTTTTCATGTAAAGGCCACATTTTAATATTTCAAGCCAGATCCTAGGAAGCATGTGAAATAAAGGCAAAAAGAAGCACAAATGAGAGAGGAGGGCTCCTATATTGTTGGTCACTAAGATTAGAAAAAATGTCATGGCCACATAATGCCAAACTCTTTGCTCACATAAATTGACTCGGCCGTTGAAGCTGACATGATGAACTTGCTTTGTGAACATTTCATGCTGTTTTTCAGACATTGTCCAAGGAGTCTCTCAATAGCCATTAAACACACTCAAAATATATCTTGTGTTCTCATTTTGATCATTTTCACTGGTCACAGACTTCAGATGGCATCACCACTGTTCTACAAAAAAGTTTTGATTCATGCTAACAGTTGTGCATCTGTATGTGTACATACGTGTGCGTATGTCTGTGCACGCGTATAATAAAACCATATTTTAAGATTTAAAGTATCCTAAGTTAATTGACAGCAGGGGAAGGTGGAATGGGAATCCATGCCATGCAGCAGAATTACAGGAAAAAACATAATGAACTTTATTTTGTAGTACTTGCTGGGTGGTTAAGCAGACCACAAGAGGAGCACAACACCTCAACTCTATAATGAAACATTAGAATACACTAGATGACAAAAAAAAAACCTGTAAGAACAGAAGATGAATTTTAAAAATAATTTTGGCACATCTTCATAAGATGTGTCACTTTATTGCAACAGGTAAGATATACACCACAGCATATTCCGTTTTTCTAATGCTTTAGTGCCCAAATGACACATGTACTCTTGGGAGGCTAGTCACTGGGAGGTGGAGAGGGGGGTGGAGTGGGGTTTAAAAAAAGAAATTATATATACCCCTCACTCTATATTTAAAAACATGGGTTTTGCATACACTTGTCAGTTAAAGAAAGTATTATATCACTTAGGTTTACCCTAGGTGACAGAAATTACCAAGATATGACGCATTGTTTCTTTTCTCTTTGTTGAGTTGGCTATATTCTGAGTATATTCAATCACACTAAAAATGCAATTTAAAAAAATTAATAAAAATCACTATCTCTGATTGGAGGCTTGTCCATAAGAAAAGAATGTTTCCTTGAAGTGAAAGGCAGCAGCATATATTCTTCATACCGGTGTGTATTTGGTATAGCGTACAAGCAGGTGGTAGAGTACCATCTCCTTTTTTTTCCTTGTCCGTGATATAAAACTGGTAAGAAAGACTATACAAAGTTTTAAAATTCTAATTCCCAATAAAAAATGATGATAAATACTTGCTTACTTTTAAACAGAAAATTACTTAAGGCGCATTTAAGGTTTGAATCACATCAAAGTCCAAAGTACATGCTATTGTGAAAACCATTGCTCCATTTCCCAAGTAACTATTGCTTAAAAAAAAAAAAGAATGACAATTAAATTAAACTATTAATTGTGACTTATCAGAGAACTGTACCTTGCTCTTTTATTTGTCGAATCTGTCTCACGGTTTCTTTTAAAATAGCACATTTGTCTGGTTTGACATTGAAATTGTCAATGTCACTCAGATTAGCAGATATGAGTTCAGCCAGTTCTTCAATGTATTTGCTTTCCTGCTCACGTCGACGCTTCTCACCACTGCAGACCAGACTGGGAATCAAAAACATTGTTTTGTATATTTATGTATCATCCCATACAAAACCCGCGCTCATTCTGAGAACAATAATGTACTTCACTTAACACCCACCCGTTAAACCTAGACAGTAGTTATTCTTTCAGCAAACAAGAATCTGTTTGTGTTTTGTTACATTGCTGTTTGGTTTGGGGTATGTGTTTGGTTTGCAACTTTTTAAAGAATTTCTAAGTACAAATTTATATTAAGAAGATAGAAGAAAGCTACTTTAAAAAAAAATCCTGTTTTTACTCTATTACTCTACTGTCAGATTTAATGAAAAGAGCAGCTGCTTTTGTTATAAGATTGTAGCACTCATACAGAAAGTATACTTTAATCTTAGAAATTGCTTTACAGTTGCTTAAAATTTACTAGACAAATGAAACTGAATTTTAGCATTTTATTAACTCTCTTCAGTTTGATTGTAAAGAGGTGACTCTAGAAGGTGATACCTCATAAATTTCTAGGCATCAGGACCTAAATGCCATCTCAACATGCAAGAAAAGCTGAATCCCAGACAACCTAGTGTTGCTGGATAGTGTGTCTTTGAAATTCCTTTTCCTACTCAGGTTAATGTGTAAATCAACAGAGAGAAATGTCATACACAGTACTGGCAAGAATAGGAAAAGAATGACCCACAGAAAGGGCAAAAATGGACACATCAAGGTACTTGAAAGAGAATAATCATCCTTTGAGAAGAAACCAAGTGAAGCAGTTAGGGGAAGTATGCATGGACCAACACTGGAGAAAACAAATACATGACAAAGCAGGAGCTTGAAAGACAAAGAAAGCTAATGAAGGGTGACAATCTGAAAAAGAACTCCTGAATCGACAGAGAGACACTGTAAAAAGGGAAAGAGAAAATGGAAGGGAGGACACTCATAAGACACTGGGACACAGTGGAAGCATTTAATCATACACAGTGTGTTGAAAGATAAAGGCAATTGGCATGGGGCACTGGGGATGTATATATAAAAGGGACAAATATTAGTACACACAACACCTGATGATGAATTTAATAAAAGTTAATACTCTGTGGGAAGAAGAACATTATTTTTGGTTTTTTGTACTACAGTGAGACAAAACAGATCTAGGCAGTTAGAAATTTAGCATTATTTTATTCTTTTTACAGAAATTTCCAAACTAAGTGTAAATTTCATTTACTGCATTCTAATTCAGACTGCAGTTCTTTACCCTATACAGCAGTGGCAAGAAATGGTGCTAAAATATATAGCTAATAGAGCTAGACTTGTCTGTTAGAGAGAATCTTTTTGCATAACATAACCCAGGCACAAGAAATTTTTCACAAAAATTTTTTTTTGTCTCCACAAGCAAAAACCACCATTATGCCAATTGTTAAAAGAAACTGGCCTAAGATGAGAAAATTCCTAGGAGTCAGAGATCACATATCACAAGGACAAGGAAAAGATAAAAGAGACTTGATGTGGTGGAGAGCAATGAAGCTTTTGGCAAACAGAAAACTGAGTCTCTCAGACAACAGTATCTGACAGAGTTGGTTGAGGGGCTGGAAGATAGCACAGATTGCCAAAATGTAAGATGAACTTGAAAGAAATGGAAGTACAAACAAACCAGCAAAAAGCTCAGCCTCTTGCAGTGTTCTTTGATAAATGTACTGCCTGAAATGAGGCCTGTCAAATCAATCACCAGATATGAGATGATGCCTTTAAAATTCCTGTGAAGCAAGAGGTTCTTCTTCTTTTGCCTTGCGAACACAGCTTTGAAAGGGATTCCTTATCTAATGGAATGTATCCCTGCCCATGACAGGGGAACTGGAACTAGATCATCTTTAAGGTCCATTCCAACCCAATCCATTCTATGATATGTGCACTGTATTAAAATTTCCACAGGAGGCTAATTATAAAGCACAGTTCATCAACTTTGGCATATCTACACCTAATAGTCAAGTAACTTATCTTCACAACAGAAGCTGACCTAGAGAGTTTTTCAACTAAACAAATTCCTTAGTTAGAACTTACTCTAAATTACAATGCAAATTTGAAAACTGTTTTTAAAAACTTGTTGAAAAACAGGAAGGGTGTATATAAACCTACCTTGCACCTGGTGTATCACAGGGCAATGGCTTGCGCTTCCTTGACTCATTAGTCAAGCTATCTAAGGAGTTTTCTCCTAATCCACTCATCTTGACCATGCATCAGCAGCTAAAAGCAATGAAATAATAATTGTGAATAAAACGCTCAAAATAAGAGAACTTACCCAAACAAGTAATTTATTTTTATCATATTTACAAGTGAATTTTCTTAATGCAAATCCATAGATGTTTTACCTTCTACAAAATAATGTTTGCTGACCTTTCTTTAATATCTACACTGCATTTAGCCAAAACACAGGCTATTAAGCTCTCTATCACCGTAAGCAAAAGTAAAGGTTAAAAATGCATTTAATTTTTTCAGAGATACTTAAAATTTGCACCACAGAACTAGGACCACTGTATAGCTCCAAATTGTCTTTAAAGAAAAAAAAAAAAAAGAAAAGATTCCCAGTATTTAAATATATATTCATAATATTCATATATTTAGATAACCTGAAAAGAAAGCAATAAAGTAATGTTACACCAAAACACAGTAGCAGAAACAAATAATTTTCATCCTTTGGAGTATATCAGGGGGCTTACAGGAGTTTCATACCCATCTCTGCATAAAGCCAACAGATTACTATTACCGTCTTTACAGGTTACTATAGTTTTCACATCTTGCTAAACCTTCTAAAAACAATACAGCATTCTAAAACTTGGAGGCCAAGGCAAGCCAAGACTTCAAGCAAAGATTTTTATTGCTTCCACAGCAAAGATTGGGCCATAACCCAATAAAATATCAGGTGATTTTGCTGAAGTCTAGTTACGTTAAACAAACGTGGCAGATTAGATACATACAACACTCATCTCCCCTCACTCCCAAGAGAAAAAAGGAAAACAGACAAAGATGAGGGAAGAAAGCTGTGTCAGATCCTGCTATGCTAGGATCAACAATACACTGAGGGAGGAAAAAACTGAATGGATCTACGCTATGTATCTAGTAGGAGTATTCTGGAACATAACTAGACCTATAACATCATCTAAAAATTTATTTTTGGTTTTTTGTACTACAGTGAGACAAAACAGATCTAGGCAGTTAGAAATTTAGCATTATTTTATTCTTTTTACAGAAATTTCCAAACTAAGTGTAAATTTCATTTACTGCATTCTAATTCAGACTGCAGTTCTTTACCCTATACAGCAGTGGCAAGAAATGGTGCTAAAATATATAGCTAATAGAGCTAGACTTGTCTGTTAGAGAGAATCTTTTTGCATAACATAACCCACGCACTAAGAAATTTTTCACAAAAAATATTCTTTGTCTCCACAAGCAAAAACCACCATTATGCCAATTGTTAAAAGAAACTGGCCTAAGATGAGAAAATTCCTAGGAGTCAGAGATCACATATCACAAGGACAAGGAACTTCTAGAACTAAATGAAGTTTATGTTAAGGTGTCAGAAGCTGGTGACCCAACTGGCTTAAGCAGCTCTGCAGAACAGAATATGAGCACCCTGTCAAACAAGAAGTTAGTTAAACACAAGTCAGCAGTGTATACTTGCAGCAAAGACCAGCAACCCCTCAGAAAGAGCACCCAATCAACTAACTGCCTCCAGGACTAGAGTTCTAAGGGGAAAAAAAAAACCTGTTACTTTTTTTCTTCTTAGATATCTTGAATTACTTTTGAGGTTACTGACTTTGACTGATTGAATTTTTGCTTCTTGGTTTCTTAGGGGGAGTGGTGGTGAAAATCTGCTTTAGTTTTGTCTAAAGTCTAAACTAAAGGACAAAGACACACAAGAACAGATTTGCACAAAGCAGCATGGAGGGTTTTAATTCTACATGAAGAGAATTTAAAAGAACATTCTTCTTACAGGAGTGCAAAATTTTAAAAGCTGGACAGAGGACTGGACTACCTCTAGCATGAGTAAAAAGCCCAGAAATAAAATGGCATCTTTCTAAAGAACAAATTCTCTTCGCAGCTGAGGAAATGTTTATATTTGATAAAGAAACATGATGAGTAAGACAAAACCAAAGGAGAGATGGAAGAGCAAGTCTAAAGACCTTTATCCATTCATATATTCCCCCATGGCAAAAAACTCCCAAATACATACACAGTGGCCTACTTTATGTAAAGTTCAAGCAAAATACACTGTTAGGCCACTAGATGACAGTACAGAACTGGACAACTGCAGGGACCATGTTTCTTTCCATTAGCTTCACTCAGCTGAATGAAAAACTACTCATCTGAAAAAGTAAGTAGTTGGAAAAAAGATTATAAAAACAGCTTATGATCACGCAGTTGATTATCTGATGCTGATACTCAGCATTACACATGACTCGAGGTCTTATGTCTACAGACCTCATAGCTGAGATCTTCAGTCCTGCTGCAGGTGACACCCGCGCACACTTTGGGACTGCTGCTTCCTTCCCTGGAGCTACTGGTACAGGCTGAGTGTAGACAGAGGTAAAGGTTTAACAGCTAATGTGGAAAGATAAAGGAAGAGCTTAAAATGTAAGTCTTAAGGCTAGTTCAGGAAGGGTGTGGACAAAGCAAATAGGTCTGAAGCCAAGAGTAAATTCTGCTTAAGCAGTTGAAAACCTGAGGCACGTCAGACATTTCACTATAACATAATTTTGAAGGTTAAATGGTTGAATTAAATGATTTATAATAGAAATGCCATTTTTGGGTTTAACAACTACTTGTACTGAGAGATAACTCACAATGTAATTAAATAGAAAACCAAAAATAACTACATTTTGTCTAAAAAAACATCATAAATATAGGAGCTTGGACAAGGAAGGAAGAATCAGTAATTTTCACATGCTGTTCCCCTGCTCTTACACCCAAGTAGCTGGTGGTAGTTTATTCAGGTCTGAAGCTGCAGAGCTGCTGCACGTCTTTTCCTTTCGCCGAGAATATCATTACAAGCTGCGCACAGGTCATGCCTGGAACAACTCTGTAACTGTTTAGCTAAGGAAATTACAGAAGCTGCTTCCCAATACAGATGGATTTACAGAACAAATTGTTAACGGTCAAACTAATTTCTCAGCTACAGGAAGTATTTGCAAAAGGAGCTACTACTCAGCGAGTTAATAATGAAAGAAATATAATGAAAGAAATCGCCAGTTTTCACCATTGAAGACGAACGTGTCATTCCTAACGGACAAAAAAGTTTTTCCAAAAGGAAGGCTGTTTTGGGGGTTTGCGGGAGTTTTCCTGGAGTTATTTATTTCAAAAGACAGCTCTGAAACACACATTTCAAAAGCTGAAACTTCTATGCATTTTTACTACTCGAAAGAAAAAAAATTAACACAGCCACCTTTGTAAACTTACTTTCTGATCTAAGAGGCAATAACATTATTTCTGGCTTATGAACTACTATTGCTGGCTAGGAAGGCTTCTCTGCTAGTTATACTACACAATATTACGCACCTAAATGAAGCATTTTTTAAAGAAAAGAATTACAGTGAAATTCTTTCTGTTATTTGCATGATTAAAATAAAACTTGTGGTATCTTGCACCCTTGGAAGCTCTTCTGTCTGAGCTGATTTCTTGTTTGAAAAATTAACTAAGCAGAACTTAGCATTACTCAGAATAAGCCAGTTACAAAGATTTAAATCAAACAAGTTCATTTCAATGAATCATGAGGATACTCTGGAATTTTTTAAATGCTAGATAATGTTAAAATATTAAATACAAATCTCCCTCCTAAAAGCCAAGATATAAGTCACACATTTTTGCAAGATGCAGATTGCAATATTTAAATTCTGAAAAAAATAAAACTAGAGGATATTCCATCCTGCAACTCTGCATATTTAGTGGAAATTTTTTATTTCAACCTTGTATCTCCCTCAAATACACATAAAAAAGTATCTAAGGTTTCCTGTGAAACTTCTGATTAAAAATATTCTTGATATTATGCAGGGATTCTCTTGCTCTAAGACTGACCACAGAAACAACTGATGTTTCCACTTACATAGACAGGAATCCACAAGAATATAAGCAGCAATTTCACTTTCTGGCAGTGGTGCAGTAAGGTTTTTGGTTTGAGTTGGGTGTTTTTCTTCTTTCTTCCCTCCCATCCTTTTCTTTTTAAGTACTTGCTTCTAATATACTAAACCGTAGCTTTAAAAATGTTCAGGTATATATAGTCCAAATATGAGATCAGTCACTTACTAGTCTTCAGCAAACATTCAAGCACTGCATATTTTTCAGAGGACCTTCAGAATCAGAAGTAATTTTAAGTCACATCCTGGAAAAGAAAAATAAAATATAATATGTAACTTCAAGTAACTCTCACCTCTGCTATACATTGAACAGTTGGCCATTCAACTTTGTTGTCCCTACTCTAAACCCACATGCCCTTCTTCTGTGTACAGAGGTATTAGCCAACTGCTTAATATTTTAAATTAAAAAAATATTTTAACACTGTGGCCTGTTCTAGTTCACATGAACTAGTTTATATTATTAGAGGGCTTATATCAAAACACAGCCATGCACTAAGCACTTGGCATTTGGGTCTGTGCAGTCAGCTTCCCTATCAGATCTCACCACATCAGTACAACTTTCAACACGTGAGCATGCAATTTCCCTGCTCAAAAAAAAGCCTGCTCAACCAAAACCCAAGAGTGCTGAAACAGAAACATAATTCAGCATGTTTTGATCTCAATGAGCTCAACATACTGACCTTTCAGTGATTTACCCACTCTCAGGATGAGCTACAAAGATAATCAACTCACACCAAGTAGAAACTTAGCGTCCAACACAGCCTGGCTACCAAATCTAAGTTTACATACAGTAGGTTTTTTGGTCAAATTTTTCAAACACATCAAGAAAGATCATTACATTACAGTCTGGATGAGATGGCTAAGAGACAAGTCATATTGTTATCTGTGGCACAGACAACAACAATATGACAGACACCTAAAGACAGAACACGCTACACTGTGTTCAGGTTAAAAATATACCTATATCTAATGTGCCAGATATGATAAACACAATGGTTACTTTTCAAAAGAAGACAGAAAAAGGGTATCATTTGCAATCTTCCTTAAATGTTTCAGAGATAATGAATGTGCCTTTTTAAAAAAGAACCTTAATACAATACCCTTTAAATTACAGTGCGTAAGACCAACGTATTTTTAAATCTCTGAGGGAGAGGCAAATGCAGCAGATAAAAAATGCTACTGAATCTTTACTATAGCTTTGTGAATCTGGAAGTGCAATGTAACAAACTATTGAAAGAGACTCACGTACACCGAGTAAATAAAGAGGCTTTTGTATACTGTAACTAGTTTATACTAAAAAGTCTTTCATTACCTTTTTAAGATGAAAGCACCTATACTTATATTATAAAGTAAACAGGAAATTATATTAGTTGTATTGATACACCTCTGTGTTAATCCAGCACTTCCCCCATCAGTAAATAATAAAATGCTATTCCAAAACACAGGCATTTGATCATTCTCTAATCATCTTCCTCCCTCCCACATTCCTCCCACAGACAAAAAGGTGATTTACTAGGTAATAAATTACTCAGAGACTTCACTGAATCAGGACTTTTAGTTAACAAAAAAAAAAAAAAAAAAAAAGGTGACATCTACAATGCCAGTAAAGCACACCTTGTTGCAATATGTTAAATATTCCTGATTATGTACACATTCATTTTATATTATACCTTCCACTGTCAGGTTTCACTTAACAATGCCTCTGCAGTGTTTATGTTTAGTAAACACCATGCACTCCTGGGTTATTTCTTGGACATGACAATTAACTTAAGCCTCTTTCACTTTGCGTGTATTAATATCACAGGACACTTTTAATTAAGAGATGGTCAGAGGTGGAAGATGCTTGGAGTCTGTCTCCAGTTCCTCTGATAAATAATGCGTGTGATCTATTTTTGGAATGTCATTACTTGTTAATTTGTTTCATACACTTGCCAGTTTGCAACAGATAAAAGACCATGTTAACAGCAAACAAAATGTATGACAGGGAAAAGCAGGGTCCCAGTGAACACATAGTTATAAAAAATGACTATTTTTTATCCTTATGCCTTCACCACTTCACACCACTGCCAAACACTTGCAAGAATTTGTCACTTGTGAGCTTCCAAACAAAGCCCTGTGGTGAAGTGGTCATTGCATCTCACCACAGCTCCAAAGACATGCGAGCCACATTCTAGCCTCAGACCAACTGCTGTCCTCAGAACCCAGCTGGGAACAGGTAGTAGCTTATCTGGCTAGATGTATTTGTTCAGGATATAGCTTTTGTAAGTAAAAGGCAATTGGGCATGATGCAGCCATGCCACGTATTTGATCGTGCCATTTGCATGATCCTGGCAGTGAGAATTGGTATGCTCAAACACAGCAGGCCAAGAAAATATTGAAGGAGGTCTTCAATCTTGACTAATTTACAAGCCACTCTGCTGGAAGAGGTAATTTGGGCTTTCATTATAGCTGATCGCTTCAGTTGAGTGATTGTAGAATATATTTAGAGTATTTTTAACTTAGGTAAGGCCTTAAAGACTGGTATCCAAAAAGAGGTGGTAGACAGTTATTTTTAAAAAAACAACTCAAAATTAACTAACTATATACATACATAGAAACAGAAAGATCTCTAGCTCAAATACCAGAAAGAAAGAAAGAAACAGGATGTGATGTCTAGGTTACCACAGTGGGACTTCTAACAGCGTAACTAGTAGGAAACAACAGAACACCACTATTATATTCGGTAAGAACATGCTCACAATAATTGCAGTCCCTCTTCCAAAATACTGAAAGGCAGTTCCAAAAAACATAGCATTCCACACTACCAAACCTCTAGTACTGGACAGAAGCACTGATCATCCTCTGAAAAAGAAGTTTCAGAAACTGGGAGGCACACAGTCATGAATTTGACGCCAGCTGAAATACACAATACTTTCAAGGGCACATGTATTTGAAGGAACAGAATTCAACATACAATAACAAGAAGCACATTAGCTAAATGTTTAATCTTACCACTCTATAAAACAACTAGAAATTATGCTGCATCAACAAATTTTTTAACCTTTTGAGTGCTGGGAAATAAAGTAGCCAAATATAAAAGGATGTTGGTACAAGACACGTGGTGCGAAATAAAGAACAGTTTCCTGTTTCTGTAAATGTTTGTTTTTTTCCAAACATAAATAACCTACCTCAAGACCATGAAAAAGAGAAATCCAGTTACAGCAAAATCATTTTTAATGAACGGAAGAGCACTGCTACTGCTTGCTCAACTAAACCATTTGCATCTATGTGCAATTAATACGGTCTCTGAGCAAATAAAAATTGTCTACCATGATACCTCAATGTATGGAATCAAGAGATGAAACACATGTGGTGTTCTCTGTACTTCAAGGAAATCTACATCTATGCTAAGATCTAAAAATCTAAATTCACTCTTCTGACAGATAGGAAATATGGTATTGAGGGTAACTATTCTCAAAAGAGAGAATCTCAAAAAATGTCTATGTTCATACTGAAATTAAAATACATAAAATTAAAAGTATTTATTTAAAATTAGTTATTCCTAATACTCCTAGTTGTTTTAACAGCACAGGTGAACACACCTGCCTTTAATCTTCAGGATAGCATAAATATAGCTTTCAAACTCAACTGCACACTTATGTTTCACCCTAAAACTGCACACTCCCTTGGTGATATTTTTAAGTCAGCCATCTTCTGCCATATTTTGCCATAGAATTCCAGTATATACAACTACTGGCAGCTAAATCTTCCATTCACTAAAGTAGAATAATTAGGAAAGTATTTGTGACCTAAATTTCATTTTGTATAGCCTATGCCAATTTGCCTGAGAAAGGAATCAAAGAAGGAACGTGGTCATTAGAGTTTCATGTGAGAAAAGTGTACAGAGGAGTGTACACATCTGACATCTCAATATGAACAGAGACAATAGGAGCCTTATACAGCTGTCCTGGAGGGTGTGGGGGAGGAAGGCTCGCAAGCATTTTTTCTTCGTAACACGAAGATGTGAATAATTTTGTAAATTGCAGTTAGGAAGCCTCATGCCACATAACTAGATTAGTCTGTTTCTTGCTGGATCTCTCTGCTGAATACAATTTTTAGATGAATCAGGCAGCAGTCATGAAACAAACTCAAACACAGAAACAGGAAAACGTTACTAGACTTTCCTTCATCAAACAGACATATACACCGTGTGAGATAAAGTTTCTAGCACATTACAACACTGTATTTATTTCTTCATAACATCACATCATTTGTCGCTCCAGTTCAAACTACTAAAAAAAGTTATCTCATCAAACAGTTTTAACAGGGAAAGAAAAAAGGAATGCAGCAAATAATCAGTTACTGCTTGTGCATACAAATCAAGGAAATGGTGGAAAATGGTATAATTGTCCAATGATGTTAGTTGTGTTCAACAAAACAACATGTAGCTTAGAAGCAGTGAGGAATATGAATCTACACATCTCTAGACATATGTGAGGACATCACCACACATTCCCAGCCCTCGAGACAGAAAAGTGATTACAGTGGCCCCCTTATGACTGTATCGTAATAACAACGGAGAGAGAGAGAAATGATGCTGCCTCTCAAGTGAATTCTGGATAATAGCTGTTACACCTACATATCTTTTGGAGCAGGGAACAAAAACATTAAAAAAATACCTACATGGGTCTACAACAAAGCTAAAGGAGATGCCACAGGGAAAAGGTTAGCATTTAAAAAGTGGAAAGCTTGTTTACATGGGAAGAACTGAAAAATTAATTGAAACAAAAAGTACAGGACTAAAAAAAGATAAGACTGCACCTTGCACTGAACTAGAGCTGATTATAAAAAGATGTTAAAGTCGCACATCAGAAGCAGGAAGCCACCTAGGACGACAGTGGACAAAGGCGTAAACTGGGCACTCAGAGAGAATAAAGCCACAGCTCTGAAAATTCATGCTGGCCTTCACCTTTGTCAATCCAAAATAACACAGAAAATGCCTTGAATCCATTCTGCCTCTTAAGAGTGTTTGAGATTAACTAAGGTTTAAAACCCTGCTAGTTCCGAACAGGAGCAAAGAAATCCCATCTTGAGCCCTGAATTTTTAACAAACTGATGCAGCAAACTCTGGATTCCAGACTGGCTTCAGACACTAATTTATCTTGCCTCTTTGGCAATTTTGATATTAGTTAAAGAAGAAAGAAAATTATTCCCTAATATAAATAAAGAAAAAAGAAAATTATTTCTTATGTCATCTGAAGTGTCCTCCATGTGGAAAGGTTTAGTATGAATGTTAGTAAATGTTAGTATGATGTTTTTATTAAGCATATTAGTAAGGAGAAAAAAAAAAAATGTATCTTTCACCATTGATCAGCAATATGATGATCACAATCATATTCATCCACTCTAGTTTTAAGTCACCTTCGGTCTTGATTGCCAACATTTGTGATCCATTCAGCTCAACACTGAGTTACTGAACTAACAGGAAACTGTAAGTCTAAAAATAGATGAGCAAGCTATGTAGACTGACAGAAAATATGAAAAACATGAAAATAATATTTTTTCCAGACATTTTTCTCTTTAAGAGGATTATTAGACATTATTAGAATGCAGAGTTTTTAACATTCCAAAACAATCACATAATTCTTTATGACATCTAAAGCAAGGACAAGTTTTTTTTTATTCGGCCAATGAACATGAACTGTTTAACCACGATACCAAAATCACTCCCAGAAAAATTGGACATCCCTGGAAAGAAAACGTATCTTCTCTCTGACATGCATTTCCACTTCCCTAAAGAAAAGCTTTAGCATTTATTGTAAGTAACTAAGTAACTGCATTGTTACTATATTTAATTTTATGATTTCTAGAAAATGTATGCTTCTGACAATGTATCATACATTTAGTACAATCCCATGTACTGAAAATCTGGTCTGAAGTCCACTAAAACATTTATTAGGCATAAAGTATTTTTTTATCTTTAAATATTACTCTTACTTTTTTTTACATTATAGTGCCAGTTTATAAAATGCTTATATTGTGAATAAATTTGATAAATGAAAATCATTGTGGGTGTATTCTCATCTTAGCAAGAGTTAACATCTCAAGAACAAAATGTGCAAAGCTCCAAGGCATGCTGAAGGAGCTTAAAAATGCAAGATTGAGTAAAGTTCATGTGAACATTTGTATATATGCAGAGCTTCGAAAGCTGCTTAAAAATGTAAGAATGAGTAAAGTTCATGGTAGCCTTGATAAATATCAGCTGTCAGGCATTGCCAACCAATACACACTATGCTTTCCACAAACTAGAGCCTGGTAAAACGTAATTTTTACTTTACTGGCTGAATATAATGCATTATACAAGGCAACATCTACCCAAGGTCAAAAGTTTGCTGTTTTCAAATTTTAACTTCCAAAGTAAGATATGGTTACACAAACATCATGACACTGAAATGAATGGAAACATTTCTTTAAAAAAAAAATCTCTCCTCAAGTTACATATAATACTCTAATATATATTTTCTACCAGAATGGACATAGTCAACTTGAAACCAAGTCAAACGCAACCTGGAAGAAAAAAAAAAATGTTGTTCTTATATCCACTTCCAATTCTGTATTTTTCCAGTTCAATTTTGCTTGAACATTTTCTGCTATAGAAATCACGTAGAAAATTCTAACTGTATCTCGCAGAATTAAGACCAAAAAACCGAGCGATGTCTCTTCTTCCAATAAGTATTATGATATTATTTTGTGAATTTTTATTAGAAGCACTAGTTAGTTTTCCTGGTCAGGATAAAAGCTCATTACGTTGAAAAATTATGAAATATGCATGCATTGTCAACACCTCTCCCTCTCTGTGTTTAATAAGTACATTGATAAATTGAAAGTTAATATAGTTCTACTGGAATTTTCGAAAGCACTTAGCATCGGTCTAAGACTGTTTCTGTTAACTCTGAGAATTTTATGACCAGTTCCAGTAGAAATACTAAGCCCTGAGAACAGTATTTCTTTCAAAAATCTTACCCTCGGTAGAGAAAAAAAAAAAAAATTACCCAAATATTTGAATTAACCTCAAGCAGAAAGAGACAGTAAATGTGGTTTTTCCTAGCTGAAGATCTAAATTTTATTTAGAACTATTTCCCAAGTTGCTTAGAAACATAGGTGTGCACTGTGCACAGAGCCAAGGAAAACAGATCACATCACTTTCCTATCAGAAGAACACTTTTCTTTCTACATACTGGTTTGTACATTAAAGGAGAAAAAAAAATTCTCAGATACTGATTCCTGAAAAACAAGACTGTGTGTATGCACACGTGTCCTCAAAAGAATTCACATGTCTACAGATTAAAATTTTTTGTGTGTATTCATGTTGCATCCCAATGGTATCACAAGAGAACTTTCAATAATTATTACGTTAGCAGAGGAGGTACAAAAATGAATAGATGGATTTTTTTTGTAAGTGTCTTTCAATAAGTTGTTGCTATAAACATGCCCTTCAAAAAAGCATTTAAAATGCAGAAACCCAAGCCATTATTGCTGCAGAAGACCAAGAGTTCACTTATCACTGAAAAGCTGCAACAAGGATGTGGACAAGACAGTCTTGAGACAAACCTATTGAAGAAGAAGCCAAGAAAAAGCCACTTATCGCATTCCATGATGAAACCATCGCACTGCAGGCAGTAAGTATCACCACCAACCGAAATGGATATAAAAGTAAAGACAGATAAAATGGTAATGTTTTAAAACTAAAGAAAAATCTGAGGTCCAACTACTATGTCTACTCTTTTTCATTTATTTATTTAGCATCATTTATGCCAGCATGACAGTGAGGAGCTGATCTAGGGGGAACTGCCAAGCCTTAATAAACCACCAGAAGTTTGAAGCGTGCAATAGTAGTCCTGATGAGCTTTGGAACATACAAACATTTTCCAAGTTGAGATGCCATGCTCTAGAATTTCCTCTAAATCACCTTTGCACCCTTTTGCTTAGAACGAAGTAGATAGAAAACTGCTTTCTAGATAGAAAACTTCTTACTCTAGATAGAGAAAAAACAGATAAAAACATCGTGGCATGAACTTCTCTTTAAATTTCTCATTCACCGTGTGGAAACCTTGGTGGGGGAGAAAATTCTAATAGGGCAGCTCCAAACCAGCCAGCAAGACCCCACTGTGGAATATAGGGAGATGAAACCGACATCAACATCTACTCTGAATAAAGCAGTATAGAACATCAACACATATTTTCAGTTTGTGACTGCTAATATAATGCTTTTTGGTTATAAAACATCTTTGCAGTATCCGTGATATCCTTCTTTCCAGCCATCTTCATTACAGGAATGCTAACACTTGTGATTTTTCATTGTCAGCAGTTAGTTCTCAATAATGATCTTCAAAAACACTCCCCTCAGTGGGGTCCTTTGAAGTTAGTAGGATATACAAAACGTAAATAATTTGAGGTTCTGTAGTTTCAGTATCAGTGTTACTTTTTTTTGCCAGTTTCCTACCCTACTGCTGGCATGTGCAGCAACAATTTTAGAGTTTATGGATTTTTACCACTAAAAGGCAAGTATACACAATGTTATCACTATGAAACCATTGCAACTGTTCTAGAGAAGCCTAAGACACATTAAATTATGCTTCAGAAATAGAATTCAGAAGTGACTCCTAATTTCTGACAGTTTTTACTCATTCTCCTTTAATCTTTGAGCATTTATTCAGTTTTACTGTGATGAGCAGCATGATGTGCAGCTTCACTGCGGCTCCACTGTGACAGCAGGTGAACTGCCATGAAACAGACAATGAGAAGCAGATAGGACGTATACAGGCACAGGGAGGACAGAAAAAAGAATCACAGGGAATAGGAAAAAAGAAACTATATAAAAGCTGCTGCTTAGGAGCACTAGCTGGAATAAACAGGGAGGCCACAAACGATCACTCTAAGTGCACGTTTCTTCTGCAGTTGCAAGGTGAATCATACACGTGAGGGTGCAGAGATCTGCTATTAATCATTTAATATTCATTGTTCCCTCGATGTTGCTGGCAATACTTCCGGAGACTCCCTCAATTCCCAGAAAAAGCTGCATCAAGAACGGCAGCACTACAAGAGCCCACACCAAACCGCCACAATTCTGTCCTACTGTATTAACGCTGCTGTAAAGTAAGTGCTTCTTAACCACTAAACTGCTTTACAGAACTGAATTTTTAAGGAGTCCAAATTACAGCATTTGTGAGTCCCTCCCCAGCTTAATCTCTAAATAGGAAAATAACACGCTATATAAATCGATAAAACTGTTTGCAAGAACAAGACAGGAGAGATGTGAAAACAATAGAGTGAAGTAGTGAGGCATCAGGTTTCTCTGGTGAGGAAGAGTTTTGAATGTCAAGGTAAGGTGCTGAGTGACTCATTGATTAAGCAGCACTTAACATTCAGTAAATTTCATGTCCTAGCGAGAACAGGCGGCCATACCTGTGCCTACGAGCTAGTGAGGGAGGAAATGAAAGCTGATGCAGCAATCAAGTCAGCGATTCTCTCGTCAGTGAAAAGATACACATATAAGGGGAAAGAAACATGAAATTAACTAAATGTCATATTCATACTGCATCGAAAATGTAATGCTGCTGTAATTTGTCTGGTTTGGCAATGCTACACAGGGAAGGTGAATTTTCTCGGCCACAGATATTTCAGGTTTGTGATAAAATCTGCGTAACATGAAAATGACACACACGTTAATTCGATCCAGAATTTGCTGGAGTCACACACCCTATAACACTGGCTATTCGGGGTCCCCGACACTTGGCAATTTGGCAGTGAAGTTCAGACGACACTACAGTCTCAGACTGAGGTGTTGGGGGTTTTCTTGTTTAAGGAAGATGCAGAACAGAAAAGTAGCTTGGTAAATATGTATTTAATTCATGGACGCATGAACTAAGTAGTAATACTAAGACATTTCTACATCAAATTTCAGTAAGGAGACACCACTTCAATCTTTTAAAAAGCTCAACACAATTATTAAGCAACTGAGCTCGCTGAAACCAGTGTACTGCATGACTCATCCTCCCTTCCCCACTTTCTAATTAGCCCTGATCGTCAGCATCAATTTGCTTTTAGTCAGGCTGTTTTTTCTTCAACAATACAGAAACGCGTTGGAGATCGAAAAAATGGACTCTTACTAGTTTAGCGATGGGACTTTTAGAAGATGGCTGGTACTAGCCGTTACGGCAAATTCCAGCTTTGCCGTTAGCAGCACACAAGCAAACTACTTGCTTGTTCTCGTCCTGCCCTTCCCTCGGGGAGGCTGCATGCAGCACAGCACGATCACAGAGAAAAAATACAGGAAAAGGGGGGCGTGGGGGTGTGGAAAAGAAGCCCTCTGCTCTTGGCAAGGGGAAGGCGTTCCACAAGAACTGCTACAGGGTCAAAAGTTTACCGTGGTTTCAATTTCACCTTTTTGCAACCAATGATCGTGCGGCGGACTCCAGACAGAACCACGGGCAGCAGCGGTCCTTAACTCCTTGCGGCCCGGCCTGCCTCCACCAGGGAGCGGACAGTAAGGGAGAAGGGCCTCACCTCCCTTCGAACGAGCAGCAGTACGCCGAGCAGCAGAACGCCCAGTAGCCTCCACTGGACTGAGCATTGCTTTCCGCATGGAAATAAAAGGAAAGGGGAGTCGTCGAAAGCAATACGGCAGCGAGTCAGAAGTTAAGACCTGCAGAAGTAGGGCCCCTTTCCCCCGCTTTTTAGCTGAAAACCATGGCAGTAAGCAAAAGACTAGAACTGATACCAGACATTTTCCAAGCATCACTTAACACTGGAGGTGTTACAGTTGTGAGCTGCCTGTTTGTGCTGTCAAAGAGGAACGACCTTTAGGAAGGGAAGGGAGAGCACCAACACCAAACTCTCAGAAAATATACTGAATGCGCAGTCCAGAGCTGCAGTAATTTACTTTGCTTCACATTAAATGAGAAATGCACACTGCTGTGGCATAAGGCTGGGCAGCCCAAGAAGTACTGCTGCCCAGTCCTCACAGCACCAGTAATAATAGCCTGCTTCTAGATGTTGACTACAAAACAGGACATCATCTACTCCATGAGGAATGGACATGGAATTCACAGTTCTTGGCTATAAAAACCCTAAGGTCTTAAGAGTCTTGCAAAGGAAAACATGCAAAAGCAAAGGAAAACAAAAAACTTCACAAAAAGGTTAAAAATTCTCTGGACATGTGATTTGTAATAGATTGTCTTGGTTTAGCACTAAGAAAGAGAAGATTCATCTTCACTCATGTTATTACAGAACTAGAGCACAAACAAAGAACAGGCTTCTTGTTCCACCGTATCATCACTAACAATGCAGTTTTCACCTCAGGAACTACAGACCCAGGTGAATCAGTCCATGGTGGGGTACCCCAAAATCTGTACTGCCACCAGGTTTTTCTCTGGGAGATTGGTGAAAATGTTGATGACAGCAAATCTGAATGACGCGATCTATGACTGAGTTTTGGCATTTGAATTAAAAAAAAGTCAATGTCCAACTACAATTGACCAAAGAGAGCAACAGATTTATCGCCCCTTTTTTGGTATGGCAAGGAAAGAGGATTAAAGCTCTTTACTGGATGTAAAGAAGCTGTGGATAGAGTTCTAGTTCGATGCAGCATTGTAATGCAAGACAGCCACTATAATACAAGACAGCATGAAGGGAAGTATGTAAAGCACGTAGTTCAGGCAAGTTCTTTAGCACCGTTAACCTTAAGGTTGCGATTCAACACAGCAGAAAGGGGTAGGCTTACTTTGAGATTTTAGCAGCTCTGATTTGATACCAAGTAGAATGGCAAATCATTGCATACATTTGCTGAGATTGTTTGAGATAATGCACATGACAACCTAAGGAGGAAAAAAAACAGTCAGTTGGCAGCCATTCCTAATTTTCCATCAACATGCAGTTTCAAAATCAGTAAATTATCTTACCCAGATTGTTAAAGGCTTTCAGTGCAGTTTGTAACGGTGAAAGATACTCTGGTCTCAGAGCTCTATACAGGTCCAGAAAAAGGATAAAGACTCTTACAAAACAGGTATGGCAGCTGAAAACATTGCCAATCAAACTTACGTAAATCATACTTTTGCAAATCTTACTTCTGCGACTCGATTCACAAAATAGTTTTAGGCAATGAGATAATCATGCAAAACCTCATAAAACCTGCTTCAGGAATAGTCAGCCACTCCAGAGCAGCCAAAGAAAACTGATTTCCAGCCAGTGGGCAAGGTCAAACAGCGATTTCTGGAACCAACACAGGTAAATTCTTTCTTAATCTATGCAAATAGGCACAGTGGCAGCTTAAGGCAGCTACTATGAGGTTAAGTTTAATGCCTCCAGAGCTGCTAACAAAAGACACAGGAAGCGATTAAAACACAAAGTCAGAAAGTTGAAGACTTCATGAGACCTTAGCTGACTGAGTTCATGCCGTATTACCAAGCTTTCCTACTGTAGTTCAAAAATGGAAAGACACCACAGAAAATGCTATCAAATAAATGCTGTATCTTCACAGCTTAGCTAGAGTAGGATACAGTTTTGCCAATACCAGTTTAAGACTTAATTATTTTTATAAAAAGCTCTCAATATATTCCACTCAGTAAAAAGCGCGGTTTGGTTTTGTTGTTTTGCCTTCTCTGCATACTGTGTCATTTTAAAGGAATTCTTTTACAGTAAGATATCATAAATGCATTCCCTTCTTGTAAGATGCTCTCATTTTACAAGAAAATGGATACTATAAAATTTTATATCAAGTCAGCAAGTTACCAAGAAGCTTCTCTGTGTTTTCTGAATTTGATTAATACAAGCCAAGGTCACTTCCTTGAAGAAAGATGCCTACTACTGCAGCTGCAAGCTAACTAGACTCAAAAGCTGGGGGATGGGAAAACAATACCGGCAATTGCCAGCATTGGCTCAAAAAATATACCAATTACAAAAGTTGAGTAAAATTTGGAATTTTTTACTACATCACTCCATAAGTAACCTAATAACTAATGTCTGAGTCTGTATAATTACAGTTCCAAGCAAACAAGATTCATAATGATGCATTAGCAAGCCTGGAAAAAATTACTAATTCTGAGGACCTCTTACTGAATCGTATGCAATTTCCTCAAAAATGTACCTTTTTTTTTTTTTTTTTTTTTGAGGGGGCAACTATGTATGTTTTATCATGCAGTTAATGAAGCTGGTAAGAGACTGCCCTTGAATTAACAGCATGTCTCAATCATACCGTGACCGTGCAGCTCCACCCAATCCAGCACCCTATTCTGAAGTCATTTAAGAGTAACGCATTTTGGGAAAGCATGCAAGCTCTTTACCGAAGTCTACAGCATGCATTTTTCCAGTTTCTGAAGACTGTACCTACCTTACAAAAATAATTAGAAGTAAGCCGTGTTCACCTGTTATGCGTAAAGGTATTTTAAGCCCTGTAAAGATACTTTAAAATAAGTTGTTTTGAAAACATGCCACATTTGCATTATGCACGAGGCCAATCAGATCTAGTGTTCCCTTCTCTGTTAAAACTAGCACACAGTGAAAATAAGACCCTACCAAACAGAAATCGTATTATTTTTGCTTTTTCTACAATATGGAGCACCACATTGGCAGCAGGGTCAAGGGTACCTATTGCTGAAAAACATTTAAAAACATACACCAACAGACATTGCTCAGTTTAGTGACCAAGGGGGCACGCTGCCTGAGTACTACCTTGCCGGCAAACAGAGTAGAAATTTCCTTAAGACAAATTATACTATTTTTTTCTGTAAGCTTTTTAAAGATATAGAAAACTTAAATACTAAGGATGTGAGGTCATTCAAAACACTTCAAATAGTATTGTCAGCTCCACCTCTCCACACTTCTTTAATCCTCGTTGCATGTTCTTAATTTAAGCAGATTCCTGAAACACTGCACTGCACACATGATACAACAGACAAATAAGGCTATTAGCAGTCTTTTCTGTGAACCGATAGGGGCCAGTCCCACACAAAGTCTCATAAGCAGTAACACAGCAATCACTTCCAATTTACTACACCATAATAGATAATCATCTCATAAATGGAGATCTGAAGTCTGTCGAGGACCGGTATCTTAACTTGGCCTTTGACCAGCACAGGTACTTAGAGAGTTGCAGTGACATTCAAATCAGAACACACAGGTTTTTTCCAACGGAGAGTAAACTACACCGATACATACTGTCTTGATTATGACAGATCACAACTTCTGATTAGGAACATTCTTTTAGACCGGACTTGAAACTGGCATTTAAATCACTGATTTAACTGGTGGAATATATTTACACCCACCAATAAGGGTGGGCCCATGAGCATGAAAGAAATACACTCCATAAATCACATTGCCTAGCTTTGGCACATTTTGCTAGTCCACAGATGCAGTACTTATGAACATTTATTCATGTGTTTGCACAAGAACTAAGTTATAGAATTAATGTCAGTAAATATTTTACACTGGAAACATTACACTTTAAAAAATGTAGATCTGTATTCTGAAAAAGTGTTTGAGTGCTGTGGGGAGAGGGTAGGGGGGAAGGTATCTATCCTTTAGAGGGTTTCATATCGTGTGAGTCTACTCAGACTCGCACAAACTGGCTTTAAGGGGAGCTAAATGCCTGGTGCATTAAGAATGGTTTGGGAAATCCTACTTACTATCTTTTTCCATCGTGCTACTAAAAAAGATTCTCTGTTAAATTTATTGAGAAATGCACATCCTCTTTGTTTTTAAGATTAGATCTTGGTATTTGCTGATCTAATAATAATTAAAGGCCTGTTAATGAAGTTAATGAGTTTTTGGCATAACTAGACTCTCAGATTTGAGAGTACAAGATCAGAAACTACTAAAACCAAAATAAGCTACTGAAGAAAGGAAACCAAAATAGTTCAAATTTTCCACACATAGCATCAGTGCTTATATATGATTTATTTAATTGAAAAGAATAAGTACAGCTACTTAATATAAAGGTGCGATTTCTAAATCCCAATGTCTCCTTGAAATATGGAAATGCTTCAAACTCAATGCTGTCATTAAAATCTGATTAAGTTTGAGTATATTCAGGTACACGTTGTTTGGCTGCAAGAGGTATTAACTTAGTTCAACAAAAATTATTACCATTCAATATTTGAAGCAAAATCAGTTGTCTGTCAGGGTTATACCAACTGATTTGAGCATTCCGTTAATTAAGAACACCTTTCCTCTTTTTTTTTCATATTCCTTACCACATCTCATTCATAGTGAACAGAGCTTAGTGGAGTATCTTCAGTGAAATTGCAAAATAAGGACATAACAGAATTCCCCTTAATTAATCTTTGCATGATACAATCAGGTTATCACAGAGCACCTGCTACAATTTACTGCTCAAAACAAAAGCTGTATTGGTATCATGCATGTCTCTGGTCGAATAAAATCTTAGATTTAAGGGCTCAATTATTTAAAAATTAAGCAAAGTGGAGTAATAAAAAGGAAAAATCCCAAAGGTTGGTATCTCTGCTCAATACTACATAAAACAGAGTAGTAACACCCAGAGAGGTATTAAGAGATTGGAGAGTCACAGACTCTTCTCCAAGGCCTACAAGAAAAATGCAATAGGCAAGCTGCATTACCTGCAACAACTTAAATTCCAGTTCATAAATAGCAATTGAACACAGGAACCACTTCAGATAGCCTACAGAATCCCTATCCCAAGAGACTTTTAATACTTGACTGAACAAGACCTTGACTAACCAGCACTAACTCGGCTCACGGTGTTTGGATTGACACTAGCATAATTACGGGCTGAGTTTCAGTAGAACACTGTCACCAGGGAATTGCGTCCTACAGCCCAGAGACAAACTGCGATGTAGTACATAAGATACTGAGAGAAACCATTATAATAATGGGCCACTAAGACAGGAAAGTAACATTACAATTAATTCTACTTGGTTTAATTTTAAGACATATTACCACATTCTTTCTGGTTCTGATTTAAGAGGTACGTTTTATCACTATGTGTGTACATATGTACGTATTTTGCACACATACATCAACAGTCCCATATTTACTGGACACAGAGTATGTCATCCTGACCACAACATCCATTCCTACCATCAAGGATCTTTTTTTCTCTCCCATTTATGCGAAAAAACGGCATGCTTTTAAGGAAGGCTCTCAATACCCTCTGGATTTTTTTTTTTTTTGGTCCAAAGTTTTCTGTTCTTTATAAGGAATTTCCATTACATAAAAACCTTATGCTTCTAGTTTCTCTAATGTTCTATTAAAGAAGCAGTATCTTCACTTTCATTAAAAAGCCATTTTTCAACAAATCTCACATTAAGCTCCCAAGGATTCCTCAAACAGGTAGAAAAATCAGTCTTACTCATGAAAGTTTTTATACAAATGGCACTTCTCAAACACTAATGCCTATCTGCAGACCTCTCCAAAATTAACTTCTATGCTAACCTCTTCTATTAGCATAGAAGTTTGAAGTAATTTTAGGAAGATTAGCAGCCATTCTGGAAATTAGTACAAGAGGTCAATGACTACCAAAACCAGACGGGATTACATCCTTCCTTTTCGAGTGCCAAAAGCATTTATAATGTCTTCAGGTTCAGTTCCTTCCTTTTTTATAGATAAATGGCTAAGCAGTTGTGCAGTTTCACATCATCAGGAAGCAAATTTTATGTATTCTCATAAAGTGCACTGGTGGAAATGCCAGGACAGAGCTGTAGATTTCTTTATTATTACTTTTTCTTTACGTTCATTCCTTCTTTAGTTCCCATACAAGGAGACCAGCTGAATCATATCTAACATTCAACAAAACCCTGAGCTGGAGAGACACCATTTGACCTTTAAAGTTAGTATTCAGCCACATCTCCACACTGAAAAGTTGTCATATTAGCCTCCAATAAGCAAATAAAACATAGTAACTAACTGAGGAGCACACAGTCATGCCATTGGAGAAAATTGGCTACGAAGCGTGATCAATGCAATGCGTTTTCTTATTGGTAAATGCCACACTGCATTCATCAATGAC
The DNA here is from genome assembly GCA_013397295.1 of Polioptila caerulea. Lineage (NCBI taxonomy): Eukaryota > Metazoa > Chordata > Aves > Passeriformes > Certhiidae > Polioptila > Polioptila caerulea. The sequence goes on along the minus strand of VYXF01008164.1, from coordinate 16,264 downwards.
CCTCTGCTACAGTACATCCCATTCAGCATGGGAAGTTATGTGTTCAGGTACACCGCAGTCAGAAGTTTATATTCTTGGGGCCTGTCAAAGTTATTAGGAGAAAAGTTACTAGTAATTGTCTCTGAGCATAGAATAGCTTCTCTTTTCAAAGTCCAATAAGTATTTTTTAGTGTACCTAACAGTCCACTGAAAGTTCAAAAAGCTACAAAGCCTTACCTACTCCTGAGTTTTCATTAGTAAGAAAACTTGTTAGATTCTCATATAGGTGAAGCCTATAAGTAACAGCGTACAAACAGCAAGAGGATAATCATAGCACACCACAGAGGGAATACAAGAAAAGAGCACGCAGAACTTAAGCCTAATATCATTAATCCTCCTAAGGAATAAAATTGATGCAAATTTTTTTTCATTGATGGACAATATGCTCAGACAAGTGCCTGCATCCAGACAGGACCAAAAGTTATTTATCACTTGTCTCCACCACATACTATTTACCTCAGTGTGTCATCTGTCTGCAAAACACGGCTTAGGAACTGTAATGTTTTGATGAGCACAAATACCTGAAAAAAACCACAAATTCTTCTGTCCTTTGAAGAGATTATTCTCCAGAAGTTTGCCTTCAACTGTCTCCTCTCATTTTCTTTGTTTTGCTTTAACCCTACCTTTACTCTCACCAAGCCAGCTCACCGGAACTCTATTTCAGGGCACCTGCTAAACTACAGATCATAGAGGTTGAAGTTAAAGCAAGAGATTACTCCAAAGGAGGTGCTTCCTCTCTTGAGACCAAAATCCTACTGAATAGAATGTCCAGACAAATTTTCAGTTTCACTACTCTCCAACAGAAGGTATAGAAGCTGACGTATCAATCTAATTGAGCACCAAAGGCTAAATTGCTTACCCCAGACGCTATGACCAAACCTCAAACAATACCCAACAGTGATTTGCATTATATCTGCACATAGCCCAGAACAGATTTAGCTAAGGAGTCCTATTTCATCATCAGTCTTTCAAAATAACGTGAATACTTTGCTCAGAACGATTATCGGTTACTTCAAGGAGAAGAAACCTCGAGTACCAGTGCTAGAGAGAATTAAAAACCAAAGGCAGATATAGACACACAAGGATACTAGCACTCTATCCCATATCTTAGGAGGAGCATCCTTTAATGGTCCAAAAGCATTCCCCAAAAGCCTAACAGTGTTAGATACCATGATACATATCAAGGCCACGTCATACCGTGCATTTCCTCAAGTTTAAGTGAAATGGAAGACAGCAAACTATATGTAATATTAATATAGAGCATTTAAAAACCCCTTTATTTTCCTAAGGGAACTGAAATTATTTCCTCCCTTTTTAATCTCCCTAAATATTGATAGTTTAGGAGAATCGATGCAGAGAAAACAAAGTAGTTGTGACAGAAAACTCACCTGGCACAGTATTCGCTACAGCAGAAGCCAGCAGGAATGCCTAGAAAGAAAAAGCATAAGAATGTGTGTTAGCATACACTCAAACTTTACAATCTACTGTTTAGGAATTTTCTGGTTCAAAAGGACTGAGTCACCTAGCTGTTGGATATTCTGTGGCAGTTAGTTCTGTAGCTAGTTCTGGCAGTTAGTTTCTGCCTGGAAGTATCCTTTTTTTAAACCCTGACATCTGGTAATAAGGAGAGTAAGTGAAATGAGTGAAGAAGAAAACACTTTATTCCTGTTTATTTTCCATTACACTCGTGGTTTTGTGTAGATCTGCCTTGTACCGTAAGGCTACCATAAAAAAAAAGGGGGGAGGGGGAGGGTAGAGAAATGCTGAAAATTCTGTGTCTTATTAAAAATACAGAGAAACATAGTCCATTATACTCTTTGATACTGCATACAGCAGAAAAAACTTATGTCCGAGAGGAAGGCATAGCAGGACTGTATAATAATATAGTATTTTCAATTTTCTACCCCTTTTCTTCACTGACAACACTCAACTTTTGGAACACTACTTAGCACGGGTCTGTCATTTTGACAGAAGAATTAATTCATATTTATTTTTTATTTTACTGAGCGGAGGAAAATGGAACCAAGATCTATTGGCTATAGCACATGCTGTTCTTCCCTACGTAAAGCACTAGGAATAAAGACCAAAGTATCACTGGAGTAAAGACAAGTCTCCTAAACCAAGCGGTAGGGATATAGCCAGTCAGTCACCCTGAAAAGAAAGTTCTCTTAAACCACCATGGCTTCTTCTTCAGTGACCACTCTGACTGGAATTACTACCTGCAGTTACCAAATCCACATTTGTAGAGGACAAGAATAAAATATCAGAGGTAACCAAATCACATTAGGACCTACTAACAGAACAAAAAGTATTTGAGTTTTTTTCTTTAAGTTGACCAAATCTTCCCGCATTAAGCTTTTGTTCAGTGCAGAATTGTTTCAGTCAAGATCAATCTTATTTCCATCAAGAGTTTAGCAAACTTATCAATTAAGTCAGTTGAAGAGTTCTCAACAAGCAGAATAAAGACAAATGTAAAACCAAACTCAAAGAACACTGGAATTTCTGTAAGGCTGTAGCATCTAGCACTATAGTGAAATATCTCATTCGCCACCCTATCTTTATCCAAAGCCCAAATAAACAAATAGAGCCCAATAAAACAAGTTGTTTTTAGGCTTTGACAATAAACACATTTCAGTCATCTTACATCTTCAGCAATACATTTTTGCCTTCAGGAATAAGAAGTCTCACTAAGACTTTTTTAAAAATCCCATTTCAAGCCTTAACTTTGCATCAAATTTGTAAAGTCACAAATGTATATAAGATATCCAAAAGGTATACAAAGCAATGGCAGTAATTTCAATACTTTTAATCAGCGAGCAACCAATTAAACAATACACAATTCAAAATGCAATCTTTACATAAGCTGGAAAAGATATTAAGGTTCACGTCAAGTTCAACATGCTCTACTTTTAACTTTAGTCATTAGCCTTCTCATTAGCAGTAACTTAATACATGAGAAAGGATTAGGAGCTGTCAGGAACTCAGATGTTGAAATTTTCATATAATTACTAAAAAAAAAACAACCCAAACTGCAACCCAACGAAGAGAGGGAACAGAAAAGGAAGCACAATGGCCCTGACTTGGCTTGAGAGCTGCAGGAAGTGTACCGTGCTGTCTTAAAAAGACAAAATTCCATTAAAATGCCTTTAAAAGGCTCTGGTTTCATGTTTTCAATTAATACTAGAAAGACAAGAGTTGGTTGTGATGTTGTTTACTTTTTACACGATACATTATCTCAGCTCCCACCTTGGCATTTAAAACCTCAACCCAATAGATGAAGGATTCTTTAAGCCCTACCCCAAAACAGCATAAGTCAACAATTAATATCTGTAGTGACAAAAAGACAAGATACATTCCTAGCAGAGTCCTCTACGTCTTGGAGAAAGGTTGGGTAGCTTTTATTCAATAAGAGCAACTTACACAGAAAAGAGCTTTAAGGCAGACAAATGAGGTTGAACCTGTAGATCCCTTCAGTTTGATTTTCACCATTGTATCTGAAACTACAATAATTCTTAAAATAATTATTAAATAGTCTTTAACTCTCTCATAAAAGATGTGCTTCCTAACATCTTTCTTCCTTTGTATATCAAAGATAGGATAGTTAAGACTTCTAGCTTAGAAGCACACAGTCCTTACGGGAAATTATTGGTCTAGAATTACCATTGGAAGCAAGAAAAGATGTATTGTCTAGCAGCGATCATATAGAAATAGGAACAGTTACCACACTGTAAAACAAGAAACTGAAGTCATATACTTGCTAGTTGATTCCCAGCAGGAGAGTGGTTTATGCACAGTCTTGCATACGAGAATTTATTTCTTGACAATTGATTTTCAGCAAGCACTTGCTCACCAAATAGCCTCAAGTTTAAGTCAGAAAATGATTCCTAACTGAAATTCCAGCAATAAAAGCATGCCTGCACGTTATTAAAGGAAACAGTGGAAAATTTTTCAGGCTGACATCCAGAATGTCTGCGGTTCCTTTTCACATGTCTCTTCTTGCAAAGCCAGTTATTAAACCAGACCGAAAAGCATTTTTTTGGTTGGTTGGCTGGGGTTTTTTTGTTTGTATGATTTTGGGGTGGGGTGTTTTTTTCTCTTTTGGTTTTGGGTCATTGGGGTTTTTTGTTTGGTTGGGGTTTTGCTTTGTTTTTGTTTGCGTGTTGTTTGCTTGGTTTGGGGTTTTTTTGTGAAGTCTGGAAACTTCCACTGCTTTTTTAGAGCTTTTTAAAAAGCTCCCTCAAATACACTGCTCAAACAACCTTGCACTTCTGCCTAGACAGACCCTTTAGTTTAAAGCAAAAGTTTCATTGCTACAAAGCAGAGCTAAGATGAGGGGGAAAGAAAAAAATTTATTCATATACCAAAAGCATTGCTAGGCCCATCTGAAGTATTATCAAACTGGGTATTAACCTTGACAGAGGTCCCTTGAGGTTCAGCTACAGAGAGATAGATGGCTAAGAGAAGACAAAGCAGTTGATATAGCTACCATGTAGCTGTACATTTGAACAGAAATTACAGTGGATGACAACACAAGCTATTCTGTTCCAATCAAGTGATCGCTCTCTTTCAACTTTCTCAAATTTGCACTCATCTTCCATTGTTCCTGAATCCCACTCATCATCCCTGTTACCTGCTTATTGTCTCTCACACAGCCAATACAAGTCCGGCAAGTTTGCTAGCATTAGTTCTATACCTTGCCTCTACAAATTTTATTCAACAGCCTCGAACACACATCACCCAAGATTTGGGGGTTCAACAGAAAAACAATAGTTGCAATCCAAAAGTCTTTGAAAGCTACTTCAGCCAAGGAAGATCTTTTCTTCTAACAGTCTTTCATGCACCGATTAGAGAAACCTCCTTCCTTTAAAGGGGTACAAATGTACATTCTAGGTTAACAGGAGATGTCAGCGTTGTTCTATTTTAAACAAGTGAAGGGTTCCAGACAAAGTACCCTGGCTTTTCTTGCCATTAGTGCTATCTTTGAATCTATGACTAGATAAACACTTGAAATACGATTCAGAGGGGATTCTTTCAATCACTGCCTAAAAATGTTAAGCAATATGCTGGCTGATGTCCTGCCCATTGAGCCAGAAATGTCTGCTCTGAACATCAAAAAGGCTGCCATAGAAGATAAAACCAGGAGGGTACTATAGCAAAAGACACTGCTATGTCTGCTTTAGTTCATTGCAGTAGCAGAGATGGACCAAGCACAGAAAGAACTGCGAACCACGTCATAAATCCCTATTTCCACCCAACCTCTCCAGCCCAGCCTTCTTTGGGGAAAGAAAAATTATTATAGGGGAAGATGTCTAAAAAGCCTATCCAAATCCCTGGCAAAGAAATTGTAAATTTTTGTTTGAAATCCTCTCCCTAAGATGTAAGTTGCCAAAAATAGAAAACTATTTTAAAGCTGTCATTATTAACACAAGAAATTAATTTTTGAATCTTTACTAGCTTTTCCATAGGATTAAAAAAAAAAGCAACATTTCCATATACTGGCCGTTTATGTGCACGCACACACACACACGTGTATGCCCCTAAAGTCTGCCTAAAAGGATTTAGAAAAAGTTTATCCAGAGAGATTTCATTAGCTGCTACCCCCTCAGACACACACAGCAGCAAAAAGCAAGTAGCACAGTTTCCCTTTTTCTGTGACTTACTGGCCTCCAGAGAATGCAATGAAAAAACACAGCAGCGTTAGGATGCTCATGTGCTCTCTAGGGCAACCAGCAAAGTGTCAGAACAGCAAATCGAGGGCACAAAGCAAAACCACAGCAACGCCACCTTGGCTTTAGATTTATTTAGTTCTTTGGACCCACACAAAACAGACAGAGAACTCTTCTCCTGACTGACTGTTCTGAACAATTGTTTCCCCAAAATACCAGAAAGAACATGTTTTCACTGGGTTTTCTGCAAGTAAATAATTCAGTTCTGTCTTTTACTTTATCCTTCCATTAAAAGATACAGCAACAAAAGCCACCAAACCCAAACCCCGTTCCACTACCCCTTCAATCACTTTGGGATGTTTCAGTGAGGCAGGGCATTCTGTTAATAGACACACTGCACACAAAAGACTAAAAATCCTTCATGAGATTGAAGGCAAGGTAATTTTGTTTCATTTTTCAAAAATCAGTTTACTGATAACTGTAAATTTTAAAAGTCATCAATTAAACATTACTAACAGGATCCATCTGAAATACATCTTCCATTTGTATGGTGCACAAAGCAATTTAATGTACCTTCACTCAACTAAATTCAGCATAATGCAAAAATCAGAGTGAGTGAAAATACATTCCATAGCATATTTAAATCAGTTGTAGTTAAATTCTTTTACAATTGCCTCTTTCCTAATACACTACATCTAGAAACATCAATAGATCTAGCCAGGGGGGAAAAGGGGGAAAAACAAACAAAAAAACTACACAGGCAGGCTGCCCCAGCATTCAGGTCCTCTTATATCCTTGGCATAAAAGACACTATTCCTCTCCTCCCACTCTCCTCCATTTTTTTTTTTTTATTATTAAAACAAGTCTGAAGAATATTTAAGATATTTGTTAATACTCAAAAAGCTTGAACATGAAATGCAGACAATCCTGTATCGTACAGTCGTTCTGGATCACCTTTTCAAGAGAGGCTCATTTAAATGCAGGAGCTGAAGCAGCCTGTAGTGAACAATACCTTTTCACGTGCTACAAACGTTTTAATTTTGCAGGGAAATATATTTGAGACACCTTTTCTTTCCCAGAGTTCTTGAAAAATAAAAACACCTCCCCACCTTTTCTATGAAACCATACCACAGAGATTAATCTTGAAGGTTTTTTGATTGTGATTTCTTGTCCATTATTAATTTAAAAAATCCCACCACGATCATAAAATAAGGGTCTATTGTAAAATAGATTTGCTTCTTCTTCCTAACCTGCATTTTGTCTCAGCTATACATTAGGGTATACATCACTGATAGAACACAAAAAAAAAAAAAAAAAAAAAAAAAAAAAAAAAAAAAAAAAAAAAAAAAAAAATTAGGTAACTAGGCAATGCAAAACTTCCAAGTTAATAAAACCAAAGCCAGGACGAGCAAGGGCCTCCTACGAACAAGAAACACAAAGCCACAGGCGAGCCCAAAATGCACGCGAGTCATATTCCAATTAAAATCAGACCGGCAACAACACACCATAATCAGGAGAGGTATTTAAAGAGAAGCTGAATGCCGGGTTTATTTTGTCTATCACTTCCCATATCCTACAGCCTCTATCTTCAAGTGTCAGCAGTGAATCCATCAAATCCACTGGCATTAGTTAAAAATTATATTAGAAAACCCAGTAGTAGTGACAGAGTTGAAGGGAATTCTTTACAACAGTCAGTTGAACAGCCCATTGTAACAGGAGGTAGCAGTAAATATAACTACCTCATGCTGTAATGCAAAATCTTGTTTAAAAAAAAAGTAACAAACCAAACAGCCCAAACCCCCAAAAAGCACCCAATTTAGTCAGTTTCCTCTAAACCCAAGCTTTTATACTCTAGTTTTCACTCCTATACTATTTGATTCTATGAAGTTATATTTTATATTCAGAACATACAACTTTGTTTCATGCAAAGCAGAACGTTTTAAGGTGGGAATATTCCATAAGAAAATACTTATTTTCACAACAGCAACGATAGAATTTTAAGCTTATTGTAAGAATGCATTTTAACTGTATTACTGATACCATATACTAGGTATTGCCACCCCTCACACTCAGATTTCCTTTTGCTTTGTCTCGTTATTCTACTAAGAATCCAACGTACAATTTTCTGTTAACTTCAATCGAAAAGAGGAAGAAGATACTGAAGATTCAAATGAGTCTGAATACGAGCTGACAAATTGAGAAGCTTTGCTTTTAAAGGAAAACTTGACCGTGCTTAGGAGTAAGAGCAGAAACCACAAACAGAATCAACTTTAGAACCAAAGAAATAGAATTGTGGCAATAATCCCAACCTCACGCTACATTCTAACTCATAATCACCCTATTTATAGCCCAGAAACACTAACACTTAAAGTGGCATGCGACCTCAGGGGGGAAAAAAAAAAAATAAAAATCACCACCCCTCAACAACAGTTTCATTACAGCTACGAGGCAGAAATGGGTAAGAGGCATGGAAATGAACCTTTCGGTTGCAGGATTTTTCATCTCTTTTCTTATTACCAGAGATAAGGAAACAAGAGAAGTCGGATCTAAAACTTACGGAAGCTCCAGGATGACCACGAGAATGCAGATACCAAGGTGTTTGGGACCGCCTCGGTACCACATAAACTCAGATAAGTGGCAGAGAGGGCCATTCTAACCGAGGTATTCACTTCGCCCACACCGCGCCTCTGCTCAGACTGAGAATCTGGGGGTCAGACGCTTCTAAAGCCAAGTCCACAGCGACCTCAGGTCTCTTTGTATCCTACGAGGAACCTCCACCCGAAATCATCATACTTAGATATGCATCACACGGCGATACGAGAAGCCTTAAGTCCACGCATCAATTCCCCGCCACTGCCCCGGGAATGCCCCTGCAAAACTCAATCACCAGTAAAGTTGCAACAGCTAAAAAGAGGTAAAGGCAGCTCCACACGCGGCCCCGGGAATCCCCTCATCTCCGGCCCCGGGAATACTCCTCACACGCAGCCCATCGACGCTCCCCTTCCTCCTCCTCCCCTCAGGGAGCCACGTTCATTTGAGAATGGGGGGCGAGACAGAAAAGAGCCGCCCCTCAGGGCCACCCCCAAGCTTTTCCCTTTCCCGGCGAGGCGCAGCGCTCCCTCCGCCATCCCAGTCCCAGCCCAGCACTAGAAGCAGGGGAACGCGAACTAGAACGCCCCTCTCTGCACTCGTTACTCACTCACTCCCTCCCTCCAAACCCCACTCACTTGGGAAGCGAGCCAAAGCTCAGCTCCATCGGCGTCTCCGCCACGCTCCGCGCTGTGCCGCCATTTTCCTCCCTGCCGCGATTTAAATGCGGACCGGAGCGGAGACACCCGGCGGCGCGAGGCATTGTGGGACCTGTAGTGCGGGTGCGAGCCGGCGCTCACGGAAGCCGCGGCCCCGGCGCGGGAGCTCACAGGACTGGTAGTCCGCGCCGGGCTCGCTGCCGCAGCCCACGGGCTCAGCCCGGCGCCGGCGCTCCGGTGTCGCCTCCGCATCGCCGCTGTCTCTGCAGCCGGACGGGCGCGAACGGGGACCAGCAAGCGGCCCTACAGGAAGCCGCCCGTGCCGTGCACCCCCGGCGCGTTCCCGCGGCTCAGCGCGCCTAGAGGTCACAAAGCGCCGTCTCTGTATCCTAAAGAGCGCCTTACTGCGCACTACAGTTCGAAATACAGTGCGGTACGGGCCCTGGGTCGGACCATGTCCCCCCTCGAGGGTCGGGTCAGCCGGGACAGCCCTCGATGCCGCGCACTTTGCCCCCTCAGGTAAGGAGAAACCTCGTGGCTTTAACACGCAGGCTTCCCCCAGGGTAGGAATTGCAATCCAGAGACCCTTCAGGCTCCCGGTGTTCGGGGCCGCGGCCTTTGGTGGGCAGAACACGACCCGATCTGTCTAACTCGGGTTTAATGCACATTTCCAGAGTCACTCGGACTGGGAAGAGGCCAAGAGGGTGAGGAAAGGGTTTCTCCAAAGCCTCAACACCCTCACCAAGGCACACACGAGTTTTCAATGTTTGGTGCCTTTTGTTTCCCGGCCCAGGGCTAAGTCGGTGTCCCCTGACTTGAATGGAGACTTAAGGTGTCCAAAGGATTATGGCAACTGTGAAAAAGTCAGGATGAAACGCCTCTCAAGAAACTCAACTTGCTAAAACATTTGTCAATATAAAGTCATGCAGCAATGACCTTTGCAGAAAATCCAAGAGCCCGGACTAGGATGCCACAGGCCCCTACCAAGCACTGGTTACAAAACCTCAAACGCCTGCAGGTTACAAAAACACTAAATTAAAAATCCATGTTACAAAACACAAAGGGGAGGCAGGACCTCTCTCCGTGTCACCCCCTCAGCCCAAGGTGCAGCAGCCCCAGGCGTCCCCAGCTGCCCTCAGAGGGCTCCCCGGGCACACCTGCGCACGGAGCTGCTGGTCCGGGGGGGCCAGCGGGGGCATCCCGAGTGTCCCCCCGGGAACGACGGCCGGAGCATCCAGCAGGGGCCGGGGAGCAGCCGGGCACGGAGCATCGCCTCGAGAAAACGCCAAGGGAAAAGCCCTCACGCCAAGAGGCAGCACCGCAGCAGGCAAGGCAGTGCGTGGGGTGCCAGAGGGAAACTGTCAGCTTTCCCCTTTTAACCAGTCAGGCCCTCCCCCCAGCCTCCAGTCCCCCGAGAAAAGAGAAGAGTTATTCAGAGAAGAAGGGGTTGAGGGCAGGAAACTTCCTTTTCCCTCATTTTCTGTGTGCAAATTGAGGGTGAATTCCCTTGCCCTGTAACTTCAATGGGATCCTTTGAAACAAATCCCCTCTTTTCAATGCTGTTAGGGGTATTGTCTGACAAGGAGTGGCCATTTCAAGTTATTTTCTAGTTTAAATTGAAGAGTGGAACACTGATTGCGCTGTTTGATGGATTTGAACTAAGGGTAACTCCCATATTTTCATCCTCTCAGTGTTAAAATCGACAAGGAAGCCCAGTTGCCCCTACATTTTGAGGGCTTGAATAAAAGGGAAAATGCCCCTTTTGCCATGACATGAGAGATTTATAGGGAGAAAACCCCCTCTTTGTCCAATGTTTTAGGGGATTAAGTTAAAGGGGGGAAACCATTTTTTTGCCCCCATATCAGTTTAAGCAGAAACAAACACTCCCTCTTTCCTCACTTTAAAGAGATTCAGTTTCAGGAAGCTTTCCCTCTGTCAGCATTTTAGGGGTTCAAGTCTGCACCCCTGGGCACTCCTACCCTTTCCTCAGTATCCAACATCTCATATGGGAGCAAGCCCAGCACATACAGAACCCTGACACCACCCA
>VYXF01008163.1:64621-77902 GCA_013397295.1 Polioptila caerulea | reverse complement strand
CCCCACAGTGTTTCTTAAAAACCCCAAAAACCCCCCCTTTTTTTTTTTTTTTTTTTTTTTTTTCTTTTTTTCTTTTTTTTTTCTCTTTATTTTTGCCCTCACAGTGTTTACGTGAAAGAAACACTCAAGAGGACTTGGAGAAACGGCACTGGCCTGAAACAGCTGGTTCTGTCCCCCCCACCCCGCCCTGCTCTTGTGTGTAAAAGAAACCAGGCTGCCTAATGGTGCAGAAAATTCACAGCAAAGCAACAAGTTTTCCGCAGAGCAGGGAAGGAAGATGGGGAGGAGGGGAAAATGTGTGCCTGGGCACAGTCGTCTAGAAATAGCACATTTTCCGCAGGCTTTTCCCCCCACTTGAAGCATTTGCAGCTGCTGGGGGCATCACATTCGCTGGGATTGCAGTAAGGGATTGATCCTGTGCTGCCTTTAAGGCAGGAGGAGCAGCTGCAGAAGGATTTGTAGGGCTGGGTTGAAGCCATTCCCGGTATTCCCATCGCTGAGCATCGCCTCGGAGCAGGTACCGTCCCCCTTCGGGTGCTGCCAGGGTTATTCCCACGCGGCACAAAGGAGGTTTTACTGGGGGACCATCTCGTTAGGAGTGGGCAGAGTTTTTGTCTTTTCCTGGCTACCCCTTTGCCATCTCTGGCTTCGTTGGGAAGCTGGGATCCGGCCCTGGCTGGCGCAGACAGTCGGTTCATTGTCCCGGCCCGCTCGAGTGTGGCGGGATGCTCCTGGCCGCCGCCAGGCCTGGCCCTTTGGATTCCATCCTTGTTCAGGGATGAGCTCCCTGGGGACGAAGTGGGGACTGCTTTTGGGGTCCCTGCCTGCCCTGGGTGCTCCCCCAGGATGGGGGTAACCGGCTGCTGGAAAGGCAGCTCCAGACTGGCACACACGGACCTGCTCTGGGCGTGCTCCTACACCCGAAATTACCAAATATCCACGAACAGGTGCTCTCCCTTCAAGAGTTTTCTGTGCGGAGAGGGACTCAGGAGTGGTCTGTGGGTGCTGGGAAAGCAGGGGACGAGGCTCAGGCTGCGCCGCCGAGTCCCTGCGCGGTGCCGTGTGCTGACTCAGCAGATTTTAGGGACCGGATCCAGCATTTTGCCCTTTATTTCCCCCTCCTCCCTCCTCAGCCCTACTTTCACCTCCCCGATGGAGCAAGCTGCATGGCAGGTAGAAAGAAAGCCTTTTGTGGGAGCCAGGAGGGAAAGGGCTGGCTTAGTGTTCCTTCCCTGGCTGGCTGTCAGCACGGGGCTGCCCTGAGCCCGCTGGGGATTTTCCCATCCTAAATCAGGAGCGGCTGAAAAAGAAATTCCTCCTCCCTTTTAAATTTTTTTTCTCCCTCCCATTCTTTTTATTTGTTTGTTTGTTTTTTCCCCCCTTCCTGCTGCTGCCTGCTCATCCTGGCACAGCTGCCCACGGATGATGGGTACGACGGCCAGCGCGGCACAGCAGGCGGTCTCGGCGTCCCCCCTGGAGAGCCGGGCACCGGGAGACGGCAGCATGGAGGACCAGCACTCCCTCAGCATCCACTCCTTCCAGACCCTGGGGCTCCACAACAGCAAGGCCAAGTCCATCATCACCAACAAAGTGGCGCCCGTGGTCATCACGTAAGTCCTCGGCAGCCTCCAAAATTCTGGGTTTCTCCACCCTCTTCTCCAAATGCTGGGGTTTGTTTTCAATCTTCACCCATGCCATTATTTTCTTCCTTTGCCCACCTGTGTGTGGCTCTTGCAGGTACAACTGCAGAGAGGAGTTCCAGATCCACGATGACCTGCTGAAGGCCAACTACACAGTGGGGCGTATTTCTGATGCCACGCTGGAGCACTACCTGGTGCAAGTGAGCGTCTCTGCCACTGATTTCATCACCCAGCTCTTTTCAGCCTGGGCTTTGGGGAGTTTTTTGGGGGGGCTCATTTTGAAGATCACATAGAAAAGGCCACTTTTACACTCAGCAGTGCTGAAGTCCCATCTTGCTCAAATCCACTGATGTCCCAGCTTCTCTCTTCTGACGTTTTGCAGGGGAAATACTTCATGGTCAGGGATGTATATGGAAAATTGGATGTTTTGAACACTACTGGCAGCTGCGGCGCTCCCAACTTCCGGCAGGCCAAAGGAGGTTACGCCGTGTTCGGGATGGGGCAGCCCAGCCTCAACGGCTTCAAGCTCGTGCTGCAGAAGCTGCAGAGAGAAGGCCACAAGGTTGGTGGGAGGGTGGGAACTAGGAAGGGAAAAAACCAGGAGAGCTCTTAGCCAGCCTCTCCCCTGCTGTTTGCAGGAATGTGTCTTCTTCTGCGTCCGTGAGGAGCCCGTGGTCTTCCTGCGGCTGGAGGGGGACTTTGTGTCCTACACGCCCCGGGGCAAGGAGAACCTCCACGAGAACCTGCAGCGCCTGCAGCGGGGCGTGCGGGCGGAGAGCCTGGAGCTGGCCATCCGCAAGGAGGTGAGCCGGGGCGGGAAGGGGCGCGCGTCCCGCCGCTCCCGAGGCGGGCGGAGGGGCTGCCACGGGGCGCTTCCCGTCTGCCGTAGATCCGCGACTTCGCGCAGCTGAGCGAGAGCGTCTACTACGTGTACAACGACATCGAGCGGCTTCGGGACGAGCCCCACGCCGTGCGGGTGCAGTGTGATGAGGACATCCAGGTCACTGACGAGGTCTATCGCAGACCTGTCTTCCTCCAGCCCTCCTACAGGTCCTTCCCTCCTCCTCCTCCTCCTCCTCCTCCTCCTCCTCCTCACGCGTGGCTGGGGCTCTCGGCACCCCGTGAGCCGCGTGTTCTCTGTGGTGGTGGGGATGGAGCCCCTCCGTGGTCCCATCCCTAACGAGGGCTGTCCCTGTCCCGGCAGGTACCACCGGCTGCCCTTGCCCGCCGAGGGAGCCCCTTTGGAGGAGCAGTTCGACGCCTTCATCCGCTTCCTCAGGGTGAGCCGAGGAAAGCACCTGATCCGTGGGGCCTCCTTGGGGTGGGATTTGCTCCTGTGCTGTGTCGGAGGCCGCGACTGCCTGAGAGCATCTTCTGGTTTTCCTTAACTCTGCCTGTTAGAAAGTGTCTCTTTCTGCAGATGCCACTCCCCTTGCTGTAGGATCCTGCTGGAGAAGTCCATGTTGTCCAGCAATTCATCCCTACAAATGGCTAGAAATGACCATCCCTGGCCACCTTCAGGCTTCAGGGCAGCTCTTCCTTGAGTGGCTTTGGCAGGAATAACCTACCTTTGATGCAAAGGTTTTCCATGCCAGAGCTGCTTTTATTTTTTTGCATTCTGGAAGATGAAATCTCAGTGGGTTGGGGATGAGTGGTGGGAACATCTCAGGTGGAGTGGATAGGGCGGTGGATGGAGAGGGCACTGGGCAGGGGAATGCAGTGGGTGGCCACCCATTGTCCTGTCCTGCTCCATCCACCCCATCCCCTGAGCAAAAGGGAGATGCCACCCACCCCTCCATGCCTGGGCATGGCCATCACCTCCATCCCAGACACTGATGGGGCAGACCTGGCTCTCCTGGAAGCCGCTGGGGTCTCCATCCATCCCTCCATCCCTCCATCCCTGTGTCCCTCCCTCCTAGGAGAGCCCCAGCCTGCTGCTGCGGGATCCCGGCAGGCCGCCGCCCGCGCTGCTCTTCAGCTGCCAGACTGGCGTGGGCAGGACCAACCTGGCCATGGCCATGGGCACCCTGGTGCTCCACCACCACCGAGGAGCTGCCCAGAAGCCTGAGTAAGCAGAGCAGCCCCCAGGGTGGGACTGGGGGGATGCCCATTACCCCTGGTGCCGGTTTGATTTCCTCCTTCTCCCACCACAGCTTCCCCCACTTGCCTAAGACATCTCCTAAGGACAGGCTCCGGGTCATCCAGACCTTTGTGGAGATGGTCCCCAAAGGCCAGCAGATAGTGGAGGAGGTAAGTGGGTGCTGGTGAACCCTCTGGCAGTGTGGCTGGGAGGGAGGGACAGAGTTTTTCCACCGCTCTGAGGCTTATGGAACAATTTCCTGCTTGCTCCTGCCCAGGTGGATGGTGCCATCGCCTCCTGCTCGGAGATGCACGACATGAAGGAAGCCATCTATGAGTACAAGAAGAAGCTGGAAGGGATTGGGGAGGACTATCAGATCCAGGTAATTAGAGTGTGCTCAGATGCGAGCCATCAGCACTGGGAAATTTATTGAGCTGTTTTTTTGCGCTGGGATGAGAAGAATGTAAATTCTGGAAACCCAAAGCTTCCTGTGAACTGGAGATTTCCCAGCAACATGAAACCTGCAAGGTTGTGGAGTGTCTCTTTCGCTTTTTCCCCCCCCCCCCAGTTGTTTCAAAAGCCACAAAATGGAGCAGGCTTGGATTGGGGGAAAGCAGACTGGTTTGGGCTTTGCTACTGCTTCTGGTAGATGACCTTGGGGGCAAATAATATCCTGTGCCCTGATTTCATCAGCTCTAAAATTGGAAAATCGATATCAGCCTGGTTGGTAAAAGTCCTTGGGAGCAGGGAGGGATCATTGCAAATATAGTCACCCAAGGTCAGGCTTCTCTAGTTGTAAATTTATGTTTTTTTTCCTGTTGTTTTGAAGAGCCATCAGGGTGGCTTTCCATGCTGGAAAGCTGTGTTTTCCCTGCCCAACCAGGAGGCTCTTCACCAGGTGATGGAAGGAGGTCAGATGCTCTGGGTGGAAGTGTTGCCCTGATCCCAGTTTCTTTGGAGATTAATTGTCCCTTTTAAACGTTGAATGTGGAGTGGAAGTGCCGGAGCTGGTTGTAAAGGGCAATCTCAAACCATGTGTCCTGTGGAAAAAAAAACATGAAAATGATAAAGCAATGGTAAAAGAAGGCATTTACTGTCACTTTTTTGGTGTTTAGTGGCAAATCCCAAATTTTGTACTCCGCTGTTCCTGTTGAGGGTGGATTTGGTGCTGCTCATGTGCTGGCAGGTTCTCTGGTATAGAAGAGGAATGTTGGGCATGGGACAGGGGATTTTCCCATTGCCTGGAAGCCTTTCCCTGACTTTTCCCTGCTGGGGAAAGCTGCTCCGTGTCATCCTGGGCTCCTGGAAAACAAATGGCTGAGGGACTGCCGTAAATAAGCCTCAAGGAGTGTTTATTTGAAATCTTTGTGGAGCAAGAGCAGGTTTAAACAGTGGCAAGGGGCCAGGAAAATGTGCTGGGGGCGCACGGAGGGTGAGGAGGGGAGAGGGGATTATGTTCAGTCATTGAAAAACCAGGCTGGACTTCTTAAGTTGGACAGGTACTGGGTGAGCTGGTTGATTTTGGGGGAGGGAGGGGCTTTTCTGTGCACGGAGGAATGATGTCTGTGGGTTTCTACCTGTGCTTTGGGGGCAGAAATGGAGATTTAAGCCCTCAAGTGATGGAGGTGTGGGTGAATCCTGGTGTAGGATGCCGAGCAGCCAGACTCCCACAATACCTGCCTTTGCACGGCTGAAACACGAGCAGATCATTCCCCTTTCCACCCTTAGCCTGTTTAAGAGGAATGTTGTGAGGTTTGCCTTGGGTGAGAGCACTGGGATGGATTTTATTGCGGGAATCCAAGTGCTCGGGAGGCAGCACTGCTCTGCTGTCGGTGCTGCCGGCAGACCTGGCATGGCTCCATCCCCACGGGCTTTGTTTTGAGTTTCCAGAGCAAATCCCACTGCCTTTCCTCCTGATAAATGGCTGCAGGCCGGATTTCACTTGTGGAGAACAAGTAAATATTCATGAGTCAGCCATGTCATGTCAGGGATGACACCAACATCGCCGAGCTGACCCCGGACACAGCCCCATCCTACAGGGTTATCCATCCTGGCCTGGGAAGTGGGTTCCAACAGGCTCTCTGGGGATTTTTTTGGATGCCACACTGCATGTTCCTTACCTGGTGCCAGGTTAATTTGTTGGATGTGATGCTCAGAGGTAACAAACCCCCCGCCCCAAGGTTTCTGAATTACGGGAAATCCCGAGGGTTTGAGTTTCCTCCCTGAGAGGGGATAGCTGTGATGGAGAATATGCCTGGATTGTGGAGGTGATGATAAAGAGGAGGAGGAGGAGGAGAGCTTGCCAGAAACATGTACATCAGGATGTTTCTGGACATGGAAAGGGGAGACACTTGGAAATGAAGGATATTGCAGGATGTGTGGCTGGCACGGGGCCCTCTTTCCCCAGGGATACCACTGCCTGAGCATTTCATCCAAAGGCTGTGGAGATGGCTGGAGTGGGGGCAGGACCTTACATTTTCCAGACCCATCCCCTTGGGTTTGAATCTCCCAGCTGGACAGCGTGTCCGTGTGACAGCATGGACTGGTTGGAATTGCTCCCAGTGTGTCCTTGTGCTAAGGGGAAGCTTTTGTTTTGAGCTGAAATGTGAATTTCTGCCTTTGAGCATCATTTAATATGGGAAACTGGAAATGTTTCATTAAAAAAAATAAAACAATTCATCCAAAGCATCTGTAGGGCTTTTTCCCAGCCTCCTGGTCTCCTGGGGGCTGCGGGACTGGTCAGCACTGAGCATCACAGATTGCCTGTCCTTTGCTTCTAGGGGAGCAGCACCAAAGAGTATTTCCTCCAGAGGACTCTTCAGAGCCTTGAACGCTATTTCTACTTGATCGCTTTCAACTACTACCTTCACGAGCAGGTAAAAACCCACCAGAACAACCCAAAAACACCTTCCTTGTCCTCTTTTTTTTTTGTTTGTTTTCTTGTTTTTGGCTCCCTTGTGCGGCGGGAGGGCGAGGGGCTCCCCGCTTTGCGTTTCCCGAGCAGGTTTCCTCCGCGGGGGATGGCGGGCAGGGGGATCAGAGCCCAGGCTGACGGTGCGTCCCCCCCGGCCCCCCCGCCGGCAGTACCCCCTGGGCTTTGCCCTCAGCTTCAGCAGGTGGATGTGCCGGCACCCGGAGCTGTACCGGCTGCAGGCGGACATGAACGGCTCGGAGCTCACCGTCACCGCCGAGCTCGTCACCAAGGGCGCGCGGGTGCTGGTGAGTGAGCGCCGCGGGGCTGGGCACGGCTCCTTCCCGAGGGTTCGCCCTCGCCGAGCTGTGGGGGTGGCGTGGGAGAAGCCAAGGGTTTTGGTGGGGTCTTGGGTGCGGGTTGTGCTGGCGCCCTCAGCGAGGATGGAACCGGGTGGTTTGAGAGTCCCTTCCAACCCGACCCACGTGAGGATCAGTGTGTGGCCAGAGATCCCTGTGCACGTGGGATGTGTCTGGAGCACCCCGTGACCTCAGCCTAGGCAGCAGCTCCGCGGTTTCTGGGTGGGGTGAAGGAGGCTGGGGCTGTCGGTGCCTTGTGTTGCAAGAAGAGCATGTCCCACCTTGGAAACGCAGCCGTGGGGCTTTGAGCCCTGGATGCTGCTGTTGGAAAGGTCTGGGGGCTTGTCCTGAGCAGGGCCTGTGGGTTGTGGTGTGCTGCAAACCTGAGGGTGGGAAGGGGCATCCCATTGCCCGGACCTTGCTCCGTTCCAGGTGGCGGATGAGCGCTTCTGCCCGGATGTGCTGAGCACTGCCAAGGAGATGAGCGTGGCCAACTTCCGAAGGGTGCCCAAAATGCCCGTCTATGGGACGGCACAGCCCAGCTCCAAGGTGAGGGACACGATCCCACGTTGGGCAGGGCCCCCACGTCGGGCTCCCAGCCCCTCCATCACCCTTGCCCACCCTTTCCTTAGACCCTGGGCAGCGTCCTGCGGTACCTGACGGATGCCAAGAGGAAGCACTCCCGCATTGTCTGGATCAACCTCCGGGAGGAAGCGGTCCTGGAAGGGAATGAGCAGATCTATACGCTGCGGGAGCCTGGACTCCTGGAGGAGCTGATCCCTGTACCCACTGCCTCGCCCCAGCAGCTGGAGGTGAGCTCTGGGAGATGCTGGATGCTGTGGAGGTTCCCAGGAACCCTCATGGGTGATTTCCACAGGCTTTGATATTTCCTCACTCTCTGGAGCTGCTGGTTTTGTGTTCCTTTGGGAACAAGGGAGCAAAGCAGAGATCTACCCTGGAAGAATTTATAGCATGCCTTGAGAGCAAGGGTAAAAGGCATCTGGGGAAAGGGGAGCGGATGTTCCCAGCTGGATTTCCAGGAGAGATGGGCAATGGAGGAGCTTGGCTGCCAGCAGCTGCCCAGCAGGGTGGGAAATGATGCTCCTGGGGCTCCCATGAAGCACAGAGGGACCTGGGCAGAACTGGTGGCCAGGACCTGGTGTAGGGTTTGGAGTGTTCGCCTGCATCTAAAAACATTGATTCAATTCCTGCAAAAATTAGGAGGGGGGGTTGTTACAGTGAGGGCTTCTCCATCCTCTGCAGAAACTGGAGGCTGTCCTGAAGGGGGACCTGCTGAAGTGCCAGAAGTGGCTGGAGGTCTACCTGGAGGCAGAGAAGCAGATGAAGATGTTTAAGAGCTGCCTGACCACACAGGAGATATTCAGCCAGCAGAAGAATTCCTGCCAGGGACTCACCTACCGCCGCATCCCCATCCCCGACTTCTGCGCTCCCAGGGAGCAGGTACCCCAGGGAGGGGATGGTGCTGCTGCCTCCATCCCAAGCCAGCCCTGGTGCTGTGCAGGAATGTCACTCAGGTGCTCAGTGATGGTGGGGTGCTTGCTAGGGCAGGGGGGGATCTCCAGGAGATGCTGCATGCAGAGGCTGTGTGCCTTCAGGTGGGCAAGGATGGACCTGTCAGCAAGGAAACAGGGATTTCAACCTGGATGCTGTAGGACAGAGGGGACCCCAAGGTGAGGAAGCCCTGCATCCCTAAAAACCCGCTGGCTTCATCCCTGCAGGACTTTGACCGGCTGCTGGAGGCCATGAAGAGCGCCCTGGCCGAGGACTCGCGGACAGCCTTCGTGTTCAACTGCTCCAGTGGCCGGGGCAGGACCACCACGGCCATGGTCATCGCTGTCCTCACCCTCTGGCACTTCAATGTGAGTATGGGGGGCTGCAACAACCCCTGGTGGGGCTCCTGGGGAAGCTCTGGGGAGCCCATGGCAGCCGTGTCACAGCCAGAGGGTTGAAAGGCGTGTAGGCAGGGCCAGGGTGGGCTGTGTGGGTGCACGTCTGTGTGTTGTCATTTGCCTAACTCCCAGTGAGCTCCAGAAGTCTGGGTGAATCCCTGGTGAGCCTTTGCCCTCTTCCTGGAGCTCCCATCCCAAGATGAAGGGTTAAGGGCAGGGGAGATGATGGGATCGTGGAATGGTTTGGGTTGGAAGGAACCTTAAAGCTCATCTCCCTAAAGTTCCACCCCTTTGCCGTGGGCAGGAACACCTTCCACTATCCCAGGTGGTTCCAAGCCCCATCCAACCTGGCCTTGGACACTTCCAGGGATGCAGGGGCAGCCACAGCTTCTTTGGGCAACCTGAGCCAGTGCCTGGAACAGTCCTCTGTCTGTCCAGACTTGTGGCTTCCTCCTCAGGCAGGGGTAAAATTTTTGTGTTCTGTGCCTGGCAGAGGCAAGGTGGGGGATGCTGGGGGTCCTGGTGGGCTGGGCACAGACTCTGCATTTTCGTGCAGCCTATAATGACCCAGTCCCCTCTGACCACCCCAGGGCATCCCTGAGATGAGTGAGGAGGAAATCGTGAGTGTGCCTGATGCCAAGTACACCAAGGGGGAGTTCGAGGTGAGTCCTGGGGCTGGCTCCATTTTAGGAGGGCTAAACGAGGCCACAGCTGCTTGTTTGGAGGGGCTGGATCCTCTCCTGGGCAGCGACACAAGGCAGGGAGGCTCCTGGTGAAGCCCTGCTGCTCCTGCCCTTGCTCCAGGTGGTGATGAAGGTGGTCCAGCTCCTGCCTGACGGTCACCGGATGAAGAAGGAGGTGGACATGGCTCTGGACACGGTCAGTGAGACCATGACCCCCATGCACTACCACCTGCGGGAAATCATCATCTGCACCTTCCGCCAGGTGAGCCCCTCGGCCCCGCGGGATTCCAGAGGGTGTGGCCGGGCTCTGGGAGTGGCTCTCGGGTTTCCCTGGAGAGCTGCCGGGGCTCTCGTGGCCGCGGCCGCCCAGGGCTGTCTGGGACCCTGCGCTGTGCCGCGTCCTGCCCAGAGTCCTGCCGGTCCGACCCCAGCCTGCATCCCGCATCCCAGCCCGCATTCCTCTCCTCCGGCGAGCCGGCAGAGGGCAGGGCTGGTCTGTCCCGCTCTGCCTCCAGCCCCGAAGGCTCCTCTGGCTGCCCAGAGTTTGGGAAGGACACAGCTTTGGGAAGGGAAGCCACCCCTGGGAACGGACTCGTCCCTGCCCCGCTGAGCCTGTGGTCCACCACCCTGTTTTACCTCTGTGGAGCTGATGGAGAAGCAAATAGGGATGATTTTCATCAGATTTGGGATATTTTAAACCTGTGCAGCTACGTCACAGGGCCTTGGAAGTGCAGAGCCCGGGGCCTAGTGTTGTTCCTGGGATGGTTTGTGCCACATCCCACGGGCAGTTCCTGACTCTGGCTCCTGCTCCAGCTGCCATCGATCTGTGTTTTCAATTAACGGCTGCCAATGATTGATGGAGGGAAGAAAAACCAAAATGTTCAATCACCCAGGAACATCTGCAGCTTCCTGGAGATTTGCCTCCTGGTTCCTTGAGATCCTCTGCATTTTTTGGGGAGCTGGGAGAGAAAACCTCTGGAGACCTAACTATTTGCAGATGTAGCGATTATTAATTTTTAATTAATTTAGAGCCACATTGATTTTTATTAATTTATTTTTATTCAGGATAAGTACTTTAATTTCATTTTGGCTTTCCCTCCTTTGCTATGGGGATTTGTGGGGAGTTTCACCTCCTTGGCTGTCAGGACTAGCACAGGGGTGATCCAGGGCTGTATCCCATTTGCAGGCTGGCATCCTGGTGGGAAGGTGGGATAAGGAGGGATAAATCCACTCCCTCAGGTCAAGGAAACTTGTACTTCCCTCTTGGCTGCTCCATCCATCCCTTTTGATTTGGCTTGGTGCTGAGCAAATGCTTTAATTTTTATTTATTTTTTGTTTTTTCCTCAGTGATGGGCAGCTTGGAGAAGAGAATTGATGGGAATTGTAGGGGTTTTGGGATCCTGCTGGGAGATGCTTTTCAGGGTTAGGACAAACAGAAGGGGAAAAAAAAGGTGTTTTGGGGGGTTGATTTGGTTTGTTCCGACCTCTTCCCACTCCTAACTGGGAGGAAAACTAGGAACATGCACGAAAATATAAATAATGGGATAAAAGATAAATGATAGGATAATAAGATGCTAAATAATAAGATAATAGAAGAAAAATAAATAGGATAATAGAATAAAATGAGAAGTAACAGAAGAAAAAGAAACAACATAATAGAATAACCAATAAATAATGGGATAATAGGATAACAAATAAATAGGATAATAGAACAACATGGTAAATGATATGATAATAGAATGCAAAATAAACAGTGTAATATCTCACCAGGATAAATAACAGGATAATAGGATTTTCTCTCTACAAATACTGGCACACAACCGTGGAGGAGACACCTTTTCCCAAGGGCACAGCTGGAGTAAGGAACTGCTGCTTTTTGGGGTGGCCTGTGGGATCAGGGCTCTGATTTATTAGTACCTATTAATTCCTAGAAAGGGCAGTGTGCAGGGCTCAAAATAATGGCAGTAATAATGCTAATAAAAATCACTGTATAATAAGTGCATACAATGCCTAATAAAGCAACAAATACAAATAATGAATGCATGAACATTACAGTGTATATTAAACATACAGAAGAGATATTTATAATTTATATATATAAAATAGTACTGGGAGATGTGATGGCCACCAGCCTCAGAGCTGCTGTTCCTCTGGCAAATAGAGGCTGCATCCAGGTGGGAATGCCTCCAGGGAGATGTTTTTCCCTGGGGAAGTGCTTTACCATCCAGGAACTCACAGTTTGGGGTACAGTTTGCACTTGGCTGTCTAATCCTGCTCCTGCCCCCCACGTTTGGCCACCCCTCAGCTATTTTTGAGCTCTGGGAATGTTGTTACCCGCTGGAAACCACAAGGAAATGAGAGGCTGGGGTGCCAAGCCCCGGCAGAATTGGGCTGGGCGGACGAGCTCATTTTTGTCCCCAAGGTGTTCCTCTCTCTTCCCAGGCATTTCCCACAGCTTCTCCTGGGGCTGTGGGTGAGGGTGGGATGCAGGAGCTCCCCTGGGATGCTCTCCTGGCACGGGTGCCACAGATGCCTCAGGCAGGCTGATGTTCCTTCCAGGGGAAGTCAGGCAAGGATGAGAGGGAGACGCGGACGCTGCAGCTGAGGAGCCTGCAGTACCTGGAGCGCTACATCTTCCTCATCCTCTTCAACGCCTACCTGCACCTGGAGAAGAAGGACTCCTGGCAAAGGCCCTTCAGCCTCTGGATGCGTGAGGTGAGGCTTTCCCCGGCTGCCACCTCGCTCAGCCTCGTGCTTACCGGGAATACAGGAATTTCCTGGGAAGCAGGCACCCATCCTTAGCTGATTTCTGATTTCTGGGCTCCTTGGGGCATCCTCTGTGCTCCCTTTGCTCCCTGGGTTGGTGGCTCTCATGGAAAGCCTCTGGAGATGGATGGCATCCCACCACCACATGGATGGGGAGATGCCAAACCTGCTCTTTTGCCCTGGTTTGAGTTTCCCAGGGGTTTTGTTGCGATCGCAGCATCTGGGGCTGGGGGGCCACCAGCCAAACCTGCCTGGCCAGGACAGGTGGCACAGAGGATGGGAGGTCTGGGAGGATGGGATGGTGGCACTGGATATCCAAGGGGATTGGGAACCAGCAGGAAAAATGGAATGGGAGGTGAGTGAGAGACCCTAAATGATCCTTATGGAATGGGGAAAGGCTGGGTAAGAGACCCTAAATGACCCATATTTCCTGCTCAGGGGGGATGTAGGTGCTGGATTTATTTGGGATACATTGATTTGAATGGGAATGTTGGGGGGGGGGGCATAAATTTCCCTGGAAAAAGGACTTTGGTGTTGGTCCGAGTGGTGTGGGGGNTGCACCCCATGGAAGGGACCTACTCTGAGCATTCCCTGGAAAAAGGACTTTGGTGTTGGTACGAGTGGTGTGGGGGCACAGGGGGATGTGTGCTGGTGCCTGGGGGGTTCTTCTGCATGAAAGGAGAGTCAAGAGGGAGAAGGGTAAGCTGGGGACATGGCAATTTTAATAATGCTATTGTCATTATTATTATTACATTTTAATTAATTGTATTTATTTAAATTTTATTATTGCACGACTGCATCGTATTATCTTCAATCCTAATTTTCGTTACTTTACTGTATTACTTCTACTGGTGTACTCTATAATTTCACTTGTTTCTATTTATTTTGCCGTTTTCATCTTTTACTTCTATTACGATGCTGAGAGTTTTACT
>VYXF01008163.1:51735-64593 GCA_013397295.1 Polioptila caerulea | reverse complement strand
CCCCCCCCGGCATTCCCGAGTTTGCTTTTGTGGGAAAAACCCTCATCCCTTCCCTTGCCTCCCGCCGGCGCTGCTAATTCCTATTGGCATCTTTGATCCGCCGGGCGGGAGATGAAAAGGCGGAGCTGGAGCCGGAGGCGGCCCCGCCGGTGCCCGCCCCGCCCTGGCATCCCGGTTATGCCGGTGTTTGCATTGCCCGGCGGCCGCCGCGGGGGCTGGACCAGCTTTTGTGCGGGTCCGGGATGTTTTCTGTCGGCTGCATGAGGGCGAACGCAGCAGATTTTGACGCGGCTCCTTTTGGGGCTGCACCTTTTAAAGCAGCACCTTCGGGGGCTGCGTTTCCAGTGCGTGGGTTTGCATCTGCCCCCTGTTGCCTTTTGATGCAGCATCTTTCTTTTCGGCGCTGCATCTTTTGAGTGCTGCCTCTTTTAATGCCACATCTCCCGTACGGGGGGTTTACATCCCCCCCCCTTCCCACTCCTCCGTCCGCTGGAGGGGAGGGAAAAACACCCAACCTGTGGATAAAAGGAGCCTTTGACCCCCGGAGCGCCCCTTGCCGCTGCATAATCCCCGCGTTTTTAGCAGAAACAAGGCGCCATTGTAGCTTTTTGGCAGGAGGGTGCCTAAGCCAACAAACCCTGTTGATGGCTGACCCCAGCAGCAAGGAAAGGCTCAGAAAACGGAAAAACTGGGGCTGCAAAGAGGCTGGGGGAGCTGAAGGTGGTGGTACTCGGGATGGTGGGACAGCGGGGGGAATGCTGGAGATCGTCCCTCACCTGTCCTTCACCCCAGAGGTGGCAAAAGCATCCTCGGGGTGGGAGGGGGAATTCCATCTCCCTTCTCCCTCTGCTTCCAGGTGGCGGCGGTGGCCGGGGTGTACGAGGTGCTGAACCAGCTGGGATTCCCGGAGCTGGAGAGCCTGGAGGGCAGAGCCCTGTGCACGCTGCGGGGCCGCTGGCAGGCGCAGGGGGCCACGGCGCGCCCCTTCCGCGGGGACTTCGTGTAGGGCGGGGGGCGACCCCGCTGCTTTCTCTGGGGTGGGCAAGAGCCAAAAAAAAAAAAACAAAAAAAAACAAAAAAATAAGAACAAGACTGTTTTCCCCAAATCCGAGGGTGTGGGGAGGGAGGGGCGGGCCTTAAAGCTGCCTTTAATGGGAGGATTTCTGGGGTGCCTTTGGACGCAATAAAAGTGTTGTAAGTTAAAAATGGAGACCTACCTGGCTTTGTCTCTCTGAGGCAGCACAGTGTTAACAGGAATCTGTGTATTCATACACACAGAGGTGTATTTATGTGCATAAACACACAAATGTACACGTATACACACACACACATATATATATAGTTACATATTTATGGCTCCATGTGTATATACAGAGCCATAAACACTTGCAGCCAGAATTAGGAGTCACAGAAATCCCAGTCATTTCAAACCTGGGCGTTTTTTAAGGCTTGGACATATTTGTTGGTTCTTCCCAACTCTTTTTTAGCTGTGGGTGCAGCTGGGGGAATGGCAGCTGTGGTACCCGGTTCTGGGGTCCCACTTCCCCCCCACCCCAACCAAGCTGAGTGCCAAGGTGGTGCTGAGGGGGCCGAGCTACTCAGCAGAGGCGTAAAAGCAAAATTAACACCAGGGTTTTCTCGTTTGTGTTTTGAGGAAAGAGTGGAAAAATGAAGTTAATGCAGAGGAGATGATAGAAATGAGGGGTCTCAGTGCCCCCCTGGCCTCACAGTGGGGTGAGAGGACCTTGGGGCCGGGGGGGAACAGGGGGAAGTCTCTTGGAGGGAGGAGGGAATAGGATGGGAAGCACAAAAGCAGGAGCACACGCTCCGTCTGTCCCAGCAGCCACTTTCATCCGCTGCCAGTGGCGGGAGGTGGCAGAAATTCAAAGGTGGAGGCTGGAAAGAAAAACAACGTTTTAAAATAGCAAAGCGCTGCTTTTTCTTCAGCCTTGGCTGTGACAGATCCAGGTCCCAAGGGGTCCCTCATTTTCTTTTTTTTCTTCTTTTTTTTTTTGGCTTCGCCACACATTTGGGGTGTGTGTTTTTTTTAATTTTTTTTTTTTCTTTCTTTCTTCAGGCACAAATACCTGCCTGAATGTTTTGCCGCTCGCTGAGTGTTGCAGTGTTTGGATAACTTGCTGCTGATGCAGTCAGACAATTGATTGAGTGATTTCAAGAGGCTGTTGATGGCATTTTCCCCTCTTTTTTCCCCTCTTATTTCAGTTTTTAATGGAGCACATCCTCTCTATCCTCACATCCCCATTTATTCTGCCTTACTAAAGCAATTACCTGCAGGCTCTTTTTGCTGCAAATCCATCCCCTACTCCTTGGAAGTCCTGCCTATTAGCCCTGTCCTAATTAGGCAGAGTTTTTAATTGCTTAGGAAATCCCAGCCTCTTTTAATCTTGGTAATGAAGGCTGGAGCTTTGCATCACCTGGTCCGAGGGTCTCAAAGGCTCCTTTCTGCTTTCCCACCATCCTAACAAACGATTTCCAAAGCAGGGCTGCTGCAATTGCCTGGGAAAAAAAAAAATTAAAAATCCTGGGAGATGGGAATGTATTTGAATGTGAAAAATCAACCGTGCTGTGTTTATTCCTTCTTTTCCCCAGGCTGGGGAGGCAGGAACCCAGATCCCTGTCTTAGATGAGAAGTTAAAACCTGGCTCTGAATGGCCTGGATTTTCTGCTCTGAGGGAAAAGGATTGGCAGTTCTGAAAGGATTCAGCCAGAGACAAAGCAAACAAGGGGTTATGTATCATATATTATGTACCTAAAATATAGAATCATTATTGGGTGCATATTATATATTTTAAATGCTATGTGTGATGTCTATAGCATACATTTTATCATATACACTGTGTGTATGTTATATAGAGATTTTATCTATACGTTAGAAAATACATATTCTAGACTTACTCTGTACAATGTCAATTCTAGAAATGCTAAATACATGAAATATTGTAAATTCTTCATAATAACAACCAGGAGAGACCTGGGCTAATGGAAGGTGTCCCATGGCAGGAGGGTAAAAGGCAGCTATTAATTGGATGGGGTTAATGAGCTGCCCTCCAGCCTCACTGGGATACATTCCCTGGAGGAGCAGCAGTTCTTCCCAGGGAAGCACCAGCAAGAGGATGTGTGGACTGAAATATCCACAAAAAAAGAAACTCAAAGTGTGTTGTTACATTAAAAACCCAAGAGCTTGCTGATCAGTTGTATTGGTTTTCATGAAAACTGGTTTTCTGCAGGTTTCTGACCCTCAGTTAACTCCTGATTCTCCACTTTCCTCACCTTGTTCAGGGCTGGGAGTGTAGGAATACAGCCAGGGGCATCTGAGGTTATTTTGGGGTCGGGAATTAAATATTTCAATCCCAGCCAGCAGTCCTAAGGGGTTGATTTCAGGGCAGGAAACGCGGATCTGTGGCTGGTTGTCTGCTCTGTTGGTGCTGAACCCAGACCTACATCTCCTTTCCATGGGGACACAGGGTATCCCTGCAGCTCTGGGTGCCATCACCCGTTTTTGGGGCTTTGTTTTGTCTACAAACCCTTTTCCCCAAACCTACAGGCTCACAGGCAAGCGGGAAAGAGCCAGGCTCTGTGTTGCAGCCAAGGGGAAGCCCCAACGCTCCCCAAAATCACCCCAGTGCACCCCTGGTTGTACACATAGGCTGGGGTGTGTCATGGAAACTCTCAGCATCCCTTAAAAACCCAACCCACCCCTTATTCCACCTATGGAAAAAGTGATCCGTGGCACTGGTGCTGCTGGAGCTTAGAAGAGGTGAAATGTGGAGCTGAAGAACCCTGAAAGGGGGCCCACAGCTGCCTCAATAAATGGTGTCAGTAGCTCTTTTACCTGTGACAGAGAAAAGGAGACAGACTTTACTGAAATGTTTGTGTGGAGCCTTGCCCACGTGCCCCGGGCTGCTCCACATCATTTTCCCAGAAAACCCAAGATCCTGCAGCCTTGAGGGCAGTGAGGACAAACTGCCCTCAGGTGAGACCTGCCCTTAGCCCCTCCCTGGGAGCTCAAACCCAAACCAGGGGCACCCCTACCCTCCGCCCAGTTTCCACCTGCGTTTCCCCCCTCGCTGCTCAGGAAGCCTTGAGCAGGGAGAAAAGGAAGGATGCTCCTTCCTCCACACCAGAACACCCTGGATCGTCATCAAAGAGGATTTTTTGGGCCACTCTGGGAGCCTGGCTCCATTGTCATGAGAGCAGTGAGTGGTTTAATGACTTTTTTCTCCTTTTTTTTCTGGCTGCAGTGTGGGGGTGATGTGGCACTGGGGCTGTTTGTAGCTGTGCTGCTGCCTGACAAGATTATATTTGGCATGGATAATTAATTAATGGGTTATTAATGCTTTTACTTGCTTTCCCCATCCCTGAGGGTTTGGGATATGCTGATATGTCCTTTCCAGGTTTTTCTCAGCAGCAGATGTGCTGCAGTCGTATTCTTGTCACATAGAAAAGGTCGTGTTTAAGGGTGCAATTAAAAACATTTTGTAAATTAAGGCATGATTAACCTGTAACCATTGGCTGAATGGTATTTGCTATTCATACAGGGACAAAACCTGTCTTTTAAATCCCTATGAAAACGTATTTTAATATGAAACACTTCCTAAAAAAATAGAAGAAGAGCTTTTTGGACAGAATAAAACCCCTGTGACTCAATCTGTGGGGAGTTCAAGGTCAAAATCTTCTTTGGAAATGGAGTTATCCCCATATTTCTTCCCCCTCTGAGGAGGTGGGTGCAGAGGTGCTTTCTCACTGCTCACTTTGCCTTTGGATGGAGCTTGTTTGGTGAGAGGAATATTTCAGTGGAGCTTTTCACCACGTGTACCCTTGGACCGGCTGCCTCCTCCCAGAGAAAGCAAAGCTTTCTGCCAGAAACCATTTTTTTTTTCCTGGGAGAACAATAACATGGATAAGAAATAAATATATTTCTGCCTGGGTGGTGTCAAGGTGGCAAGGAACTTTATGCCAACCCCACCACCTCTCTGTGAAACTCTCCCCAGATAAATCAGCCTGGGAGATCCCCTTTCTTTCAAGATTCTACATGTTTTACTTTTTCTTTTTAATATTCCAAAAAGTGCTAAAATACAGCTGGTCTTGGCTGGATTCTCCCTTCCTCCATCTGTGCATCAGACAGGGGCCCTGGCAAAGGGACCCCTCTTTGGGCTTCACAGAGGCAAAAGGAACAGGCCTGCTCTGACCTCAGCCAGGGATTTTATTCCTCCTCCTCTTACGGGCGAGTAGAAATCCTTGGAAGCTGAACTTCACGTATCTGTATGGTTTTTATCCATCCAAAAGGGAAAATGTGCCGAGGAGCCAATATTCCACTGGCACATGGGCCTGCAAGGGGAAACCTGCCACAGCTCCAGACAAATCACTGCAGCTATCAGAGGCTTCAGGGCTGTGTTTTTCCCCCCCCAAAATCCCCTTTTTCCCTTCTTTTTCTGCCCAGCTGTGGCAGCTCTGCCAACTGTACCCAAGTCCCGCAACCACCAGCTTTTTAAGGCCCAGCTCAGGAGGGTTTCCTTTTAATTTTGTGGAAATTAAGGCTGTTTGGGGCTGGGGGTGATATAATTTCTATTTACAGCAGCAGGGAAGAGGCATGTGCTGGCTCGGGGCCACCACAAATAGCTCTGGACATGAGAGCTCTTAAAATAATATTAATAATAATAATAATTTCCATGTTTTCCTTGCTGGGATGTCCCCCTCCAGCAGAAGCCCCCAATGAAACCTCTGCAAAGGGAGCACATCTGGGTTTCATTTTACAGCTGAAGAATAGTAATTAAGATGCTTTTACAGAGCCAGGGCTCGAAAAACTAAAAATAAAAGCCATATAGGCACAATACCAGACCTCCAAGCATCAGGAACTCCCCTTTTCCCCCCTGTTTCACCTTCCCAGCTCCACTGGACCCCCGGGCATGGCCAAGCCCCCTCTTGTTTTGGGCAGCAAAGGCAGGAATAAATTATGGGCTGAAAGGGGATGGTACAGAGAAGTGGGATTTTTGGCTAAACCCAGAAGAGCAATGGAACTGCTAACCTGTGCAGAGGGTGGCAGCAAGGGGAGGTTTTCCAAAGCTCCAAAACCTAGGGACATCATGCAAAGAATCAGGCTTGGCTTTTTTATTGCAGCAAAATGTGTGTAAACCACAGACCCCAGGCTAGGAATGACTTCCTCCCTCTATTTCTCACTTTTCTTCCATGAATATTGCAGGGGAAGGGAAAAAAAAGCAGCTGTTTTCCAGCCCTCCACCACCTCAGGGTGCTTCTGGCCCCAAGCAAATGAAAAATTAATTTTCCCCAGCTCGAGCTAAGAGGAGATGAGGCTCAATGGGATTCACTCGAAAGCACTCGCTGGCTGGTGGGGGGGCCATGCTGGAAAAATATCCATGGGCTGAGGGGATGGGCAAGGGCCTGGGGACTGGGAAATGCTCAGGAGTTCGATTTAAGAGGTTAAAGAAAAAAAAAAAAAAAGGGATTTGGGGTTTAAACGGCAGTAAGCTTAATTTTAGCAGGAAGATGATAAAAAATTAATAAGGTGGTCAATGTGTGGAGAGGGAAAGGCTCGTCTGGGGGGGATGCTGGGCAAGGTTAACCTAGTTTGAATTGTGCATCAGCAGGAAAAAGAGAAAGGGGAGGGCTGGGAATGCCAAAGTAGCAGGGATGGATGTCTCCCAGCAGCCAGGCCTGTGGCCAGCCTGTGCTGAAGTGATGCTGGTGGGATTTTGGTCCTAAAGCTGCAGCTCTGAGAGGCTTGAACATTCCCTGGGCCCCATGGAGAGGGCACACACGTTTCTCTCGGATGCCACAGCCTTCAGGGAGCTTTAAAGCTCTGTGGTTTGGGGAAGGAGGGTTCCATGTGTTTCCACCCACGGCAGAAGGAGCTCCTCACCCCGGCGACCGCCTCAGTCCCACCGAGGTGCTGCCAACCTGGAGTTCAACGTCTGCTGGTCATGCCTTAAGCTTGAGCTTTTATATTTTTAAGTTCCTGTGCTGTTTTAATGGGTAGTTCTGGGCTTCATATTAAGTGCTGGTTAAGATCTCTTCACAGAGTAGGGAGACAAAACAATTCCTTTTCCAGCTTGGGACCAAGAACACGCGATACAAACTTCAGACCCAAGAACAAAAACCATGGTGAAGTGAGAAGAAAAAACCAGGAGGATGGAGCTTCATAACCTGAAGCTATAACTGGACAATTAACTCCAATATGCTGATGGACCAGAACTTATAAAAGTGTGGGACCTCGTGATGGGGTGTCCAATTTGTGACCATTTTGGGGTTCATCTTGGGTGTAAGCCCAGCTGGGCTCTTGCACTGCCCAGGGTGTATCTATTGAGACCTTTTAATAAATCCCTACTTTATCCTTTTGCTCTGTCTAGTCTCTGTTCCAGGCCAGCCTTTTCCAGGCATCACTGCAGCTGTGCTTAGAAAAACAGGGATTTTGGGGTATTTTCTGCTTTCCCGTCGTCGGGACACGGCCACGCCGGCGGAGCTCTCCCTGCGGCGCGGTTCCTAGAAGGAGAGCAAGTTTTTCCCTCCTCTTTTCCAAGCCTCTGCCGCTGACAGTAGGGGCTGGAAGCCATCCAAGGCTGTCGGTATAAATCTCACTGACCTTGTTTCACCATCCCTCAACTTGCAGCTCAGCCGGGACTGGCGTCGGCTTCCACTTTCTGGCTCATTTATCCCTTTTCCAGCTTTACAGTTTGGGTTCCTGAGCTTGTCTGCTCATCCCTGGGTGGGCAAGGCAATGAGGGGGGACTCCCAGCCCCTAGAAAACCTCCCAGCAAGGCTGCCAAGGCAAACATCTTGCAGGAATTTGCAGATGCAGCCGTAGCTGAGGAGAAACGATGCTCAGAGGTGCAGCGTGATGCAGTTTGGTGGGATGAGGGAAAGTTGCTTCTGTTTGGATTGGGCTGAACCCAGGGCTCTGATCCCAAAAAACACTGCTAGGTGCCATCAGGAGATGAGACTTGGTTAGATTCGAGCTCTGTTCCTGCTGTGTGCACCTATACAGGAATTTCTTCCTCTCCAGAGGTTTCTTGCTGTCACCCTTGCTACCTCCTGTGGTAACTTGATGTCATCTTTGCTGTCCCCTTGCTTCCAGGGCTTTGGCTCAGGGGAATGGCCTCATGTCTCAGCCTGTGGGATGCTGGACTCACCAGGGAAGCAGGGAGGGTGACAGCCTTTGGAGATGTGGCATGCAGAGCAGCTGGCCGTGGGGAGAGGGTAGGAAGGGGTGGTGCCCCACTCCGGCTGGGTCAGCTGCTTTTGCACACTCAGCTCTCTCTTTTGGGCCCTGGCAAAAGGCATTGGGAACCTGGGTCCTCTCAGAAATTCACAGCATTGTGTGCTACACCCATACAAAACCCTTCATTTTTCAGCTCCAGTGGAGCCTCACCTCCAAAATGTTCTGCTGATTCCAGTGTGTTTGGGGCCCAGAGGAAGAACTTTGCCAGTGGCTGCCATTGTCACTTGTTTTTGTGACAGCGCCCAGAGACTTTGGGGTGCTGGCAGGAAGAGTTTGGTGGCAGGATATATCAGGATTAGTGTTTCAAGCCAAGCTTGCAGATACACGGATTAACCAGGAGGAAAAACTTTCCAGGATAAGAAAAGCACGACATGGCCAAAAAAAATTTAAAAATCAAATCTCCTGGAGGCTTGTGGAGGCTCCCTCCATCTTTGGAGGTCTTTAAGTAGGGATTAGGGAGAGATCTGCCAGGAATGAGCGTGCCTCGGGGCAGCCGGAGACCAGATGATGTGTCTGTCAGCTCCCTCCCTCCCTGCCTCCAAAAGCCGGGCTTGCGCTTCCCCTGCTCCTCTCCTGGACGAGCACAACGAGTCGCATCTTCGCGACTCTCCTTCGTGGTCTTGTAGCAGGGCTCCTAAAAATCCCCCTGAATTCCTGGAAATCCTGGGAAAGGGGTGGTTTTCCTCCAGGGGCTGCTGTGGAGAGGGAGGGGAGGATGCTCGGGGGGTTTTCTCTGCCCTGCTTGCCCCGGTGCTCCAGCAGCGGCTGCTCCCCGCTCTGATCCCGGGGCAGCTCGGCGTGGCTGAGGGATGAGCTCATGCTCGCTCAACCCCAGCTCGCCGGGCGCCTGCCCCCATCCCTCCCCTTGGAGCCTCGGCAGGGCGGCTTTGGAGCCTGCTGAGGCTCCGGTGGGTTTAGGATGCTTCCCTAAGCAAGCTTTGCCTTGCTCTGAGCATGGATACGTTTCACCTGGATGGGGATAAAAGTCAGGTAAAATCCCTGGCTGTGCCCTCTGCCCGTCTTACCTGTGCCTAGGATGCTGAGCCATCCCTCCCAGTGCTTCTCCTTCCTTCTTCCCGCTGCTTTTAAAACCTCAGACTAACCCAAACACCAAACAGCTGCAACACACTTTGCCCCCCTTCTTCTCCTTCTTTAATTTTTTATTTCCCCCCGATTTTGACCTTTTCTTGCCAGAAATCAGGCCGTGGTGAGGAGGTGGTTGCGCAACCTGAGTGCAGGGGCAGCTGTTCCAGAGCCTTTTGGATTAACAAACAGAAGGTTTACATCTCTGGGAAGAAAAAATGCGGTGAGCTAGGGCTGGAAATACAGCCCTGTCTTTTTGCCCTGGCTCCCGAACTGATGATATTATGGGCAGAAAAGCCAGTTTGGGTAATTGGTGGAGATTGCTACAATTTTATCAGCCCTAATGCCCTCCCCTCCAGGAGGTTTGCACGGCTGAGCAAAACAACCAGTGCCCATAAAGGCACAAAAATAGACCCAATTAAGTGGGTTTGTTTTTTTGGGTTTTTTTTTGTTTGTTTGTTTGTTTGTTTGGGTTTTTTGTTTGTTTTTTTGTTTTGTTTTTATTATTATTGTAAGAAATACTTCCAGCCTTTTGTGTAGGTTTTTCCAGCTCTTAAAATCAAGATTAATTGTATTTGGGGGCTGATAGCTGCACCTACTGCTGGTGGAGGGGATTTGGAACAATTCACCTGGGCTCTGGCTCCGAGTGGTTCCCGGTGGGATGGGCAGGGCTTGGACACTGCAGCACTCCAGGATGGCCAGAGATTGGCACTGCCAGGTGAAAATCAGGCTTTGGGAATACTGACTGGAGCCTCCTGCAGGAAAAGGAGCCTGATTTGGGGCTTTAAAAACAGCAGCTGTTGCCAGCTTTCTTCTCCGGAAACTGGAGAGAAAACCTTCTCCTCCCCAGGCCTACAGGCCACCTAAAAAATGGGAAAGTCCCCAAACCCATGTCACTGGTAAATGTCCAGGCTGGAGAGGGAAGCCTTGAACCATAAAGAATTCCAGAGTGCATTATCCATGGGGGAAATGGGGGCATGAGATAAAAGAGCACCCAAGGAGGGGGAAAGCAGGAAAAGGAGCCATTTGGACTCCCAAATGGAAAGGAAAAGGTTAAGCCTAAAGTCAAGGAGAAGGGTGGGACAGAGTTGAAGGCTGGGAAAGGCAAAGTCAGGAGACAAAGGGGAGGATGGAGGGGCCAAAGCAGAGGGAAAGGACAAGGGAAAGTTGCCTTGCTGCTTCTCTTTCCATCCTCTGTGACAAGAACTGGGAAGAAAAAGGCTGGGATGAACAATTTTTTCTGACCTAAAAGATGGTGTGTTGACAGAGATAACACCAAAATCCACTCTAACATTATTATATTAACATTTCAGGCAGAGAAGACCAACAGGTAGGGCTGGTGTCACTGTGTGGGTGACAAACTAACATCTTGTCATCTGTGAGCCTGAGAGATCCCCTCAGAAGTTGTCTTTTCACCGTGTCCAGCACGCCATTTGTACCCAAACCTGTTTAATTATTACCTTCAGAAGGTAATAAGTGAGGCAAGTCGTGTGTCAGGTCGTTGCCATCGTCATTCTGCTAAAGCCAGAGATTTGGTAACATCAGGGGAGGCATAAATGTCTAGAGGGACTGGATGAATTCACAGATCTTGTGAATGAAGAAATAATTTTTGCCTCTGAAAAACAGTAATTAAATGATGTTTCCCAGAGCTATTCTTCACAAATAAAGTATACCCTTTACTTCATGTCTCCTCATAAATCTATTCAGTCAAACTGAAGGGCTCATTCCAGCTTTGATGCTGCAGAGGGTATCTTCTGAAATCGTCTGAAATGCTCGGAGCACAAATTCTTTTTCTGTCTCTCCTGCAAAGAATCTCTTGCAGATCATTTCTCCTCTTTAATTATAGATTGCACGAAGCAACAGAAGCATGAAAAGACTTAGACTGGGAATTAAAATCTGTTTTTCTTCCAGCTTGAAATTTTCTACTTGAAGTAAGTGTATTTCTCTCTCCTTTTGGAGGCATCCTGTGGCTTTAGCTGCAGGGAGTTTTGGATTGGATTTTGATCACCACGGCCTCAGCTTCTCCTCTTTGCCCCAAAATCCAACTCAATCACCCAGCTGGAAGGCGAGGCTCTCCACTCTCCTCCGGAGGGATGCTCTGGCAGCATTCCTCCTGGATAACACAAGAAATGGCTGCAGCAGGACCATCTCCAAGGGGCTCCCCATCTCCACCTCTGGATCCTCCTCCTGCCACCCAGCAGCCCCGCCATCCTCCCACAGCTGCAGTGGAGGTAAGCAGGGCGTTTTCCCAAATTGTGATCCTTTCTGACAGTTCTGGGCATTGCTGTGCTGATGGGTTGGGAACAAAGGTCCGGCTGAGGTCCTACCGAAGAAGTCCAAAACCAGAATCCGAATTCCTGATGGAAATCTTGCAGGCTGGCACGTTGTTTTCCCTGCTTGCCTTTTCCATGGTGCTCCAGCCTCTGTGGCAGCTTGGATGACAAGTGCTTTAAGGCAGGAATTACCTCTTGGGAAAGGTTTTGGGTTGCTCAGTGTAACCCGAACAGCTGCTGGGCCCCATGGCACTATAATCCAAGCACAACCAGCACAACTGGTGTTACTGGTGCTGCAGCACAGCCCCTTCCCTGGAGCTGGCCTCGGAGTCCTGGCCAGAAGGAAAGAATAGCAGGACACAGCAAGTGCAAATAGTGCCAGGAGGTTTGTTTCTCTGTGCTGATGGCTGCCCCTGGATCCCTGGAAGTGCCCAGGGCCAGGCTGGACGAGGCTTGGAGCAGCCTGGGATAGTGGAAGGTGCCCCTGCACGTGGCAAAGGGGTGGAGCAAGATGGTCTTGAAAGCCGCTTCCAACCCAAACCATTCCATGATTCTATGATGAGGGAATCCCCATGATCCTGGATTTGTTGGGTTCTGTTGGGTTATTTTAGGGAACTACTGGATTTATTTACCCCTTGTCAGGGTGGTGAGGTGGAGGAGCCCGAGGGAGCACAGCACGTGTTGAACTGTGGGGTCCCAGCTCCAGAGCTGTGGCGATGCCCTTTGGAAAACACAAGGCATGTGGGTTTTCCTTGGAAAGCCAGCAAGGTGACCTCCCAGGAACAAGACCAGTGCCTCCTTTTGTCTCTTTCCCCCTAAAAACAGGAGGAGAGGGAATAAAGAAAAATAAATGAGATCATGGAGTGGTTTGGGTTAGAACGGACCTTAAAAGTCTTTTTTTTTTTCCAACCTCTTGCCATGGCCAGGGACACCTTCCACTCTTGCAGGTTGCTCCGAACCTGGCCTTGGACACTGCCAGGGATATGAGGCATCTTCAGTTTCTCTGTTAGGGGTGTTACCACATCTGGAAAACATCCCAGATGTTTCCAAAGAGGATGTTTACCTCCATCTCCCGCGGCGGCCGCGCTCTCAGCTGGGAGGCGATTTGGCTCTCCCTATGGAGCATCTCCGCGCGGGGTGCCGCTGCAGCGAGGGGCCGGGAGGTGGGATTTGGGGAGAGGGGCAGAGCTGGGGGGGCTCCCCGGCTCCGGGCGCGTCTCGCCTTTGTTCGGGCAGCGCTGGAGCCGG
>VYXF01008163.1:32611-47956 GCA_013397295.1 Polioptila caerulea | reverse complement strand
GGGGGAGTGAAGGGGAGGGAGAAAAAAAATAAAACTAACCTGAAGCCAGCTCTCGAAAAAGAGAGTCCACCCAAAGTCTTTCCTAAATCCATATTTAGCCGTGTAAGTGAGCTGGTGTTTTTCCCAGATGCCAAAGCTGTGGCTCCCTCCACGGCTGTCGTTCGCCGCGGGCATCCACGCGTGAGAATCTGGCCTTTCATTTTTTTCCCAAGGGTGTCTCGTACCAGGGTGGGAAGATGCTGTCGCCCATAACGTAATTTTAAAGCTGATCTAAGCCACCAAATTCCTGACTGGTAAGGTAGTGTTAGGATAGAAATCTCCACCGGCGGATATGTCTCCCTGCAGTGGAGGCATCCCAGATTTTTTTCCCCCGCTGGCTTTAGCAGCCTGTGGTCGACCTTGCTTCCTTCCTGCTTTGCTGGTTGCAGGGATGGGTGAAGGATTATCATCCACAGACACCATATTTGTGTGCCTGGCTTTTCCCTGGGCTGATTTGCCGTGGTGCTGCAAACTGTAGAGCCAGCGCTTTCCATCCCCGTGGCCCTGGCTTGCTTCAGAGGGGTGGCAGCAGATGGGCAGAACACAAAAACCCTCAAAAAGAAACAGTAATTAATAGGGACCGGAGGGAGAAACAGCCCCCCAAAAGGATGCCTCACTGAAAAAAGCCTGGCTTGGTCTTCTGGGATTTTCCTTGCAGTTCCTGAGCTGTAGGGGTAATTTTGGGGAGAAAAAGGGTGCGAGATGTCCCTTTGGTCACATAGATCCCACTGGCCTCAGCTGGTGCAGGTGTTACGTGGGTATGAGGGCTTTTCTCCTGGGTGACAATCCCACGTTTTGGCAGTGAGATGCAAGCCAGGCCCTGTCTGGGCTGAAAACCCAATTAATTAATTAATTAGTGCTGAGTGTGTCTCCGTGTCCTCACTCCACCAGGAGCTACGTTTGAGGCCTGGCTCGTGTCACCTGGCAAGGCCTGGTCTGTAGCCACCCCAAAAACCTCTCACCTCGGCATGAAGAGCAGGGGAGAGGAGTCAGGGAAGGCAAAGTGTTGTGTTTGATGGGCTGCAAAGAGGCATGAAAATGGTGATGGAGCACCTCTGGACTGTGCCTGATGCCCTCTGGATGGAAGGGGAGCGCTGTTATCCGTGGCGTCTGTGTTCACACTGCTTGGTTTTCTAGGACTTTTTGTCCAAATTATGTGTGAATCTCATAGGAAAAATACATCCTATGCATGCAGCTGGATTTCCCCCTCCTGTTAGCTTCCCTGGCTGAGTGCAGCAGCTTTATTAATTTTTCCACGTCTCAGCTGTGTTAAGTGTCAGAATTTCCTGAATTCCTGTGGGAGTTGGAGCTTTTTACCGAGAAGTGGAGGAGGAGTTTCTTACTCAGGGTCCTGGGGGGGAGGTCCCACTTAGTGAGGCTAGAGTTCATCTCTCCCTTAGCTTGGGGAGGCACAGGAGAGCTGGAGAAGAGACTTTGCCCTCTGTGAGCTGGCAGGAGTGAGTTTGGTGTATGTTTTCTTGCTTTCCAGTGGAATTGTCTTTCAAGGGCCATTTTCTAGTTTAGGAGTACCTTCACTGAGAGCTGCAGACAGCGTCTCATGATGAAAAAAAGCAGTCATAACAGACCCACCAATTGATCTAATTTGGTTTTAAACCAAATTAAAATCAAGGATGGGAAGCCTATGGCTAATTGATCACTGAGGATGGGATTGAACTCTTGGAAAGGGCCCAAGAAAAGCTGAGTGGGGCTTTTTGGGTGGCATCTGACCTTTTCTGCTGCCTCTCTACTGTTACAACCCTCCCAAAAATGCTGAAACACAACCTGAGCTGCTCCTCTTTGTGAGCGAGCAGGTTGGTGCGTGCCTCTGTCAGTGGTGTTTTTTGGGTTGTTTTGCTGTTTTAATTTATTTTTGTTAACGCCAGGGTCAGTGCTGCAGCTTCTGTTTCATTTCTTGGGCTGCTCTGATCAGAAGGACACAAAAATCCCTGCATTATCCCCTTTGCCGCCGGTCGTCCCCGGAGTCGGAGGCGCGTTGCATCCCGCCTTTGGGAGAAAGTCTGGCCTGCTTTATTCCTTGAGCCAGATATAATTAGTCACGAGCTGTAGAGCAGCTCAAACCCAAGTGGGCTGTGGCTTGGGACCAGGCTCTTTCACATTTTAATCCAGCCTTGCCCCGGCGCGGCGGCACGGCTTTCCTCCGGCCGCCTGACTCAGCAAGTCCCGGCTTTGGCCCTAAACCCATAAAACGGCTTTGGGGTGCCTGGTCCCAAATGAAACGCCCCGTGGCAGGGTTGGGAGGGGGTAGTGGTGTCCCAGAAGAGCTCCTCCTGGGGCAGGGGCTGCTTCTGCTCCTTCTCTTATTGTATAATACAGAGCAAAGTTCTGGAACTGGAAATTAGGAGAATTTCTACATGGAAGGAGTTGTCAGGCCCTGGCACAGGCTTGTATTCCCTGCCTCTGGAGGGATTGAAAAGATGGATAAATGTGGCGCTTGGGGATGTGGTTTAGTGGTGGCCTTGGCAGCACTGGGTCAATGGCTGGACTCGATGGTCTTGGAGAGCTTTTCCAACCGACAGGATTCCGTGATTCTGTGCCCTGCCCCATCATCACGGCCTCGCCCAACCATCACTGAACCTGACTGGTGGTTTTACTCCCTGGCTTGTGATCTGCCTCATCACCACCACCCTGCCTGGTGCCCCTGGTTCAACCTGGCTGTGTCCTTCACCTCCTCGGCTGAGGGTGGGGAGGGTTTGACCTGCATGTCTCCCGTGGGAAGAATCCAAGATGCGTGTGTCAGGCAAGGACTTGGATTCCTCATGAAGGAGGTTGAACAAAACCAGCCAAAACCCCGCTTTGCGGCGGAGTTAAGCAATTAATGAAACCCAAGTGGAGCAGGAAATTTGATGGAATCCAGCAGAGCCAGGCTGACCTGATGGATCCAATGGGACATGAACACAAGAGGGGACCCAAAGGGCTTTGGAAGAGGGTTTGGAAGAGCCCCAGCCTCTGTCCAAAAGACATCTCCGTATATATATAATTTTTATTTTACTGTATTTGATGAGAACCATTCCAACACCCCAACACCCTCATGAGGACCCGGGCAGGTCCACGCTGCTGAAGGCTTGGCTCCAAGAACAGATCCATATGTTCTGCTGGCGCTTTCCAGGCAGCTCTTCAGCAGCGCCGGAGGAAGGAACGCACGCGTGCGCCGTGGAGGGAGCTGGGAAAAAAGCCGAGCTGGGGGGCTGCCCGTGGGATGGAAGCCAAATCCCGGTGATCCTTTTCCTTGCCCGAGGTCTGAGCCAGCCGGCACTGCGGGGTGTGAGCGCTCAGGCTGATGTAAGGAGGATTTAATGGGAGCTCGGTGTTAATTAGGAGCAGGTCGGTAGCCAGGACAACATTTCCAGCGATGTTTGCCCTGTCATTCATCTTCGCTGTGTTTGGGAGGTGGAGTTGTAATGCTTTCCAGCTTCTGCTCCAACGGGATTCCCCCATGTTAATTCCCAAGTACTTCATGGGGCAGAGAGAGTGGTTTCTCTTTCCTTCTTCTTGTTGCAGCTCATCGTGTCAGTGAAATGGCAGATATCCTGATGGCACTGCAGGGATGGAATGGGAGGGTTCAGGGAGCCTCAGGAGCTCCCTTGTCTTGGGAGTCCCTTCAGCCTTGTAACCCTGAGTTCAGGGTCGGGCACAACTCATGGATGAGACAGGACTGAGTTTCGTAGCCATATAAAGACACAACTTGAATTGTAGCCAGGTTGGGGATTTTTTTTGTTGGTTGGTTTTTCCTTCCTTTTTTATTTTTTTTTTTTCCCCATCTATCGGAGAAATTAAGGGTTGTCATAGATGAACGTGGTATTAGAACCATCCCAGTGTCACGGAGTAGGATCAAGACAAGATTACTTGGGATGCCTTTCCCCTTTGTGCATGCTCTGCATCAATCTTTAACGAGTATATTGAGTGTGTACGGCCCCCTACACTTAGATAAACCCCCCCCGTTTTTCCCCTCCTTTTCCTGATTTCTTTGTGGAGTCCAGGCTGGCCTGATTCGGACAGACAGCAACGAGTTTTTCATCGAGCCCCTGGAGAGGGGCCAGCAGGACACGGAGGAG
Organism: Polioptila caerulea; assembly: GCA_013397295.1. Classification (NCBI taxonomy): domain Eukaryota; kingdom Metazoa; phylum Chordata; class Aves; order Passeriformes; family Certhiidae; genus Polioptila; species Polioptila caerulea. Next base: position 43,844 of record VYXF01008163.1, on the reverse strand, counting down.
CACGGGAGGGCCCACGTGGTCTATCGGCGCTCGGCCATCCGGCAGGACGGCACCAAGCCACGCCACGATCTCCATCCTGAAGGTAGGGGCTGCTGGAACTCGGTCTTTCCCAGCAACCAGTAATAAATATTTCACGTGGGGAGAGGATTTCTCCTTGTATGAGCCCTTGTATATCTCACCCTGTGGCTTTAGGCTCAGTTTAACTGCTAAAGTCAAGAAGAAGGAAAGGAAATGCTGGGCTGGGGGTGCTGCAGCCTTGCTTTGATCACCTCTGTGTTGTGAGAGTGGTGAGTCAGTGGAGATTGTTGTCCAGAGAAGCTGTGGCTGCTCCATCCCTGCAATTGTCCAAGGCCACATTGGACAGGGGCTTGGAGCAACCTGGGTTGGTGGAAGGTGTCCCCGGCCATGGCAGGGGGTGGAACAGGATGATCTTTAAGGTCCCTTCCAACCCAACTCATTCTGTGATGATTCTATGAAATGTGGCCTCGATTCGACTTTTTAACAGATCATAGAATCATTTAGTATGGAAAAAACCTTGGAGGTTCTCGAGTCCAGTCATGAACACGTCTTTCAGTGCTGGTCCTCACAAATCAGAGCCGTTTCCCCGCCACAGAGCGGGCTAGACCAGCAGTCAGACAGAGCTCTTTGAGTTAAATCTCTTACCCGTTCTCCCCACTGAATTTCTACTTTTGTGGAGCGTCGCCGTGGCGTCAGGTCACCCCAAAAGCTCTCTCTTTTCCCGGCCAGTGCCTGGCGTGCAGGTGGGCGAGCTCCCGAATTCCCTGGAGCTGATGGCGGAGCGGCTGGGGGACGCGGAGCGCAAGCGGCGCCACGCCAGGAAGGACGACTACAACATCGAGGTGCTGCTGGCCGTGGACGACTCGGTCGTGCGCTTCCACGGCAAGGAGCACGTCCAGAACTACGTCCTCACCCTCATGAACATAGTAAGGCTCGCCCGTGGGAGGTGTGGATCCCACCCTTCCCTGGGCTTAGCCCTCTTCTGATGCTGCAGATCTGTTGTCCTGGGAAAAGGAATGGGTTTGGGAGGGGGAGCGGGGATGCGGGGAGGGCTGTGCCTTCACACAGGCGGCTCTGGCTGTGGGAATTGGAGGGGTGGATGGCAAAGCCCTTTGGTGTTCATCACCATCGCCTTCCCCTTGCCAATGGCAGGGTCTGGTGTTTTGGTGCTGTCACCTGAGTCCAAAAGTTTCTCCTGGCTGAGACCATTTCCTCCTCATTACTGAAGTCTCAGCAAATGCTAGAAAAGAGAATGGTCATGGCTTACTTAGTTAGAAATGACGATATTTGTAATTTGTCTTGCAATGATGCTGGTCATGATTTATTCTGAATACTATTTGTTGGTAGAGGAAATATTTTTATATTCAGAAGGTTTTTGGAAACCTGTGCACCTGGATAATTATTCAGGATATGTTTGAAAAGGATTTTAGAGCAGCCTTACAGTTTGTGCACCTCTCCTCATCAGAGACACAGGGCAGCCTGTGCTGGTTCCCTACACTCCTTTTCATTCCTTTTTAAGATAAAAACATCCATATTCCCCAAGTCCTGAGAAATGTGGAAGGATCAATATTTATTCATCCAGTCATCTTGAGGGAGGTTTGCTCCTCCAGCACCTGAATGTCTGCAAATACGGTCTATGCTCAAGGAACTCTTTCTCTCTCCCAGTTTTGTTTTGTTTTCCATGCTTTATCCTCGCTTCTATTTATTTGTTTTTCTTCAAGTGTTCTTTTACGCGGTGGAAAATGTTCAGAAGGCTCAACCAGCTCTGGAATGGCCAAGTTATAAAGATGCTTTTGGGTGGTTGGTTGTTGGTTTGGGCATTATTTCTGCCATATGGCTGGCAACGAAGGGGAAATTATCAACATGGGGGGAGGATTTGTGGGATTAGAGGGTGATGGGGTGAAGGATGAGTGAAGTGGCTGGTCCCGAATAGGGAAAATGCTGAACAAGCAAACACCTTCATCCCAATGTTTTATTCTCTGGCACGTTATCCTGATGCCTGCGGTCCGATGCTCTCAGCATCACTTAAATTCACTCTCTGAACGTTTCTCCCCTTTGGCGTATTAAATCCTCCTGCCAGGGGGAAGCCACAGTGTTCCCTGCTCTGCCCTCTGGCTCTTCCCACGTTACGGGGGTCGGAGATGATGTCATTTTTCCTTTCCGATGCTGGAGGGGAGGGGGAGGGATGGACAGTTTGAGCGCCCGGGGATTGTCAGCTCTAATCAAAAGGTCGGTTTTCAGGAGCATTTCATGGTTCCTACCCCGCGGGCAGGACTTTTCAGGGAGTGAATGCGCGGGATGCTGCGCTGGGAGAAGGGAGGACCCGCCGCCCATTCGATTAAAGGCAGCGCTGGAGACTTTAATGAGGGGGGGGAAAAACCACAGGATAATACAGGCAACAAATACTTCCCCCCAAGTATTATTTCCTTCTATATATTCTCACTCCCTTCCCCTTCTTTCTTTCTGGTTTTTAGTGCGTTTTCTTCCCAGCTTTGCCGTGACCTCCGTCCGCCTCCTCTTCCCTTGGCGCCGCCTCGTTTCCTTACCGGCTCAGATTGCCTTAAAACACCCGATTCAGCAGAAAAAAAGGGAGTCCTGCTTTCTGGCCTGGGGGGCAGAGGGAGGGAGAGAGAGGAGGATGCCAGGGGGCTGGCGGGGAGGAGCCTGCTGGGACCACACAGCTGAACATTAATCCCATTAGTTGGAGGCAAAGGGAAGAAGGATAAGAGACTTGGCCAGCCCTCTAACGAGGAAAGGTCTCTACCAGTTGGGCTGGAGTATGTCAGGCAGCCAGCTGGGAAAGTTTACCTGTCTAGGAGCTCTCCTATCAAGATATATCCCAAGGAAAGGGGGGGGCAATGAGTTGGGAAGTAATGATAAACTTTCCTGGCTTTTTCTGAGGTCTCCATTGAGTACTGAGGGAGCAGTGGGATGTGTATCCCTTCCCAGCACTGCTGTAGGTAGGGTCCCAGGGCTCTCCCCAAGACACAAAACCCTTTATTAGGCACTCTGTGTCGGCTGAAGCTTGGTGATAAATGATTTGTCATGGAGAAGGCTTCTTTTAAAAGGAAACAAACCCCACAGCCCTCATTTCATTGCCAGAAATGTGGATGCTTTTCAGTGAAGGGCACAGTGTCCATCCTGGGAAGCTGACATGAGGATGACTGCTCCTTTTGTGCACCTAAGAGCTTCCCTGCAGGCAGGCTGCCTTCCCTGCTAGCTCCCAGCCTGCATTCCCAGCCTGCCCTTCCCTTCTTGGCTCGGATGCTGCCCAGGAATTTGGGGTCAGGTTGGAGTGAGTGGGAAAGGCACAGCTCCCTCTCTGCCGTCGATTGCTGAGTGTATGTCTGCTCTGAGCTGAGCCTTGCTGTGTCCACCTAACCAAAACTGGTTGGTTGGGCTCTTAGGATGAATCTTTGGTGATGTGGTGGCTCTGGAAAGCCACCACAGGCTTGCTGCCTGTGGCCTGGATTGTGGTGGTACAGAAGGAAAATTAGGATCCTCCAGCCATGGTAAGATCAAGGGTTGGGAACCAGGAGGGGATCCAGGACCCTGGAAAAGGAAGAGGAGAGGAAATATTCCATGCTTTGCCCTGCTTTCCAGTCTCTTACAGTCAGGGAGCTGAGCCTCTTGGTTTTCTCCACCAGACTTCCCACTACTCATCCCTGGTCCTTTCCAGTCTGGGGATGGATCCACTTGGAGGGAGGAAGCCAAGCTATGGCTGTGTTAAACCTGGCCCTGGTCTCAACTGGTTCCCCAGGCTTTTGTCTGATATTGCCCACGATTTGGTTAAGGATGGAAAGGTACTTGGTGTTTTCCCATTGTTTCGGGTTACTAGGGAAACCCCATGAGTCAGAGCCCTCTCCAGGCTGGGACTTGCCTGGCTCCAGCTGAAATTATTGTTCCCAAGGGCAGAGCAACAAAGAGTGCTACTGAGACCCCACAGAAGAGAAGGTTTGGGAACAAAAATTAAACCTTCAGCATTAATTTTAACCTCTGTGTGTTTTTTTCCTTAGGTGAGGAGTTTATGAGCCACTTCCTTGCTAACTGATAATAACAAAAATACCTCTGGAATTTTGCATGGATGTGTCTCATGTGTCCATGCACTTTTCCCTACCTTTTGTATAGGCTTATATGTTTGTTGCTGTTATTTTGGGACAACGTGCCTTATTCTGTAGAGAGCTCTGGTCAAATCTAGTCCTGCCCTGCAGAATTCTCCCCTTCCTCTGTTCCTCCCCACAGATAATGTGGGTCAGCCCTCCCAGAGGTGACATTATGCATTATGCAAGCCCAAAAATGTGGTAAGAGGGACTTTCCCCTCCCTTCCTAACCCCCCAGCCCCGGCAGAGAGGCTCAGGGTGAATCCACCAGCATGAAAACCGAGTGAGGGAATAAAAGAAAGGAGTTTAAAGATGACTTGGCTGTCCCGAGCAAGCGATCCTGGCGTTTTGAAATGTCAGCTATTCTGCTGGTTTGGCAAATTCTTCTCGTGTCTCTCCCTTTGTTTTCCTTCCCTGAAGAACGCCGAGGTCTAGACCTCGTTGCCAGTGCGGTTTTGCTGTCGGGATCTCGCGTCTAGGGCTGCAGACTCTGGGGCTGGCCAGAGGTTTGCAGGGATTTAGGGAGGCAGCCTGCCCTGCTCCCAGGCTGGGATGTTCCTTTCGTTGTAAAGCTTTGCCACTGTCTCCTTGGTGTTGCAGTTTTGGGAGGGGTCGCTCCTGCTGGTTTGCCCTCAACTCACGGCTCACTGAAGGGCTGGGCTGTTTGTAGGTGGGAAAATTCCATTTTAAATGCAAGAGGGACACACTCCTTGCCAGGTGTCAGTGTGGAACAGGCTGAGCGTGGATGAGAGGGGTAAGAAGATCTTTATCCCCTGGCTCCAGGGATGTGAGTCACCTCACTGGAGCCCTTTGCTGAACAGGTATTTTTGGGGGAAAGGGTTTCTCTGAAGACCCTGACTCGCTTCATGGCATCTGCAGGGGGCAGGGGGTGTTGCACCAAGCCTGCAAACTGCTCTCAGGGTGAATGTCCATTTCCAAGGTGATGCTTGGCCCCTCCAGCTCCATCCTCACTTCTTCCCCAGGCACGGGAGCACCTGGGGGAAGCTGGCCCTGCTGATGTTCCCCCCTGCCCCAAAACTTGGGGCCTGCAGGGTCGCAGCCCTCGCCGCAGCCAGCGCCAAGCCCTTCGGATACGATTCCTTTTCCCCCTCAATCAATTATTTATATCTGGCTGTGAAGGGAAGTCTGTAGCTTTGGGCAGTCTGGTTCCACATCTGCTTTCTGAATTAACCCTAAAGGTCACGGCTGAGCTGGTGTGGGTTAGGTGCAGATCCCTGCCTAAACCCTGGACTAAACAGGGACTGGGCTTTAGGTTAACTCTTAAAGCTGGAGAGAGAGAGTACCAGGTCCCTGCAAGCTGGAGGACAGTGGGATTTAGCACTGCTTTTTAAGGAATATTTATGGAATTAAATCCCATCTTGGAATAATACAGCAGGATCTACTGAGCATCCTGCCAAAATATCCTGTACAGGTGGGAAGGGAGAGGACTGGGCTGCTCCGCTTGATGCTCCCAGTCACAGCAAGGTCAGGTCGTGGCTGGTAGAGAGGTCCCTAAGGCAGGAATGTGGCTCATCCTGATGGCTTGAGGGGTCCTCAAGAGCAGGCAGCAAGCAGCAGAGCACTGGTGGACCACCATGGAATCCTAAACTCATGGAATGGGTTGGAAGGGAGATGAAAGCTCATCCCATTCCTGGATGTCCTGCCATGGGCAGGGACACCATCCACCATCCCAGGTTGCTCCAAGCCCCGTCAAACCTGACCTTGGACACTTCCAGGGATCCAGGGGCAGCCACAGCTGCTCTGGGCAACCTCTGCCAGGGCCTCACTTCCCTCAGTTCCTTCCCAATATCCCATCTAACCCTGTCAGTTTGAAGCTCCAGCTCCTGACAAGTGCTGGGGGTGAAGGAAAATGCATGAAGGTTTGGGACAGCAAAAGAAATGGTTGTTTCCTGTCTTGTTCCCCAAACCACACCCCAGGTCCAGCTCTGCATCTCTTCAAGCATAGTTTTAATTTCTCCCTCTCTCCCCACTTTCCCACCCTGCCGTATTACCAGTATTTTTGTAAAGGATCAAACTTAAGATGTGGATTTCTCTGGGATGCCAAAACCTCCTACATCCTAAAACCCAGGGCTGAGCTTGACATCCCTGGGGAGTTGCAGCTCCTTGCTGGGCTGGATCCTTCATACCTCAGTGGGTCTGTAGGCCTGAGTAATGTTTGCAGCTGCAACACTGTGTGACCTTCTACCCTTCTGTGCACATCCCCCCCAAAAAATAGGGTTGAGATCAGAAAAAATCCATCATATTCTCATTATTCTTACAAAAGGGGGAGGGTGAAGGAGCATCCCACCCACAGAAAGTAGGGATGAGCTGAGGGTGGGCTGACCAGCCTTGTCTTTCCACACTGATGAATAAAATACCCCGCGGCTCTTGCAGCTTCTGCATCCAAAGGGAAGCATTAATGGGGAGGGACTGGCAGTTTGTTGATTGATTTTAATTTTTTATAATCGATTTTGCTGCATTCAAGGCTCAGGATCTGCATTAACTCTCTGCGTGGCTCAGAGGCACCCCATAGGAGTATTGGTTTTCATGGGGAAAAGGTTAACACTGGGTTTTGGGGTTTAAAACTGGCCTGAGTATTTCAAATGGAATCATAGGCTGGAAAGTGGGACGGGCTTGTAAAACACTGGGCAATGACTGACTTGGACTTGGGCAGTAAAAGGGTAGTTGTCACCCAACCCTTGATGTAAGATCAAAAAACCCCAAAGGAATGGAGGAAAAAATAGAAAAGATCCATAAATCTGTCTTTGTAACTTTCATCTAGTCTGGAAAGCTATGATAGAGCTGAGGCAAATTAGTCCCTCCTTGGGCAAAGCTGGAAAAGTAGATTTTAATTAAAACATGAATTCTAGTCAATGTTAAAAATGGTCTTAGTTCAGTCTCCTCAACTTCTGCAGTGAACCCCCATTTGTGGAACTGTTAATTCGAGAGGCTTTTTGGGAAAAAGAAAGAAGTCCCATTTTCCAAAATCAGGGTGTTTTTCTTCTCTGGGCTGTGTTTTCCTGCTTTGCAGGAGGTGCAGGGTCTCATATGGACTGGTGATTGCCTACCCTGTGCCTGTCTCCCTGTCACGGGGCTCAGCTCTCAGAGACATTTCCCATCTGGATGTCCTACTCTCTTGGTAGCATTTAGGAGCAGAATTTGTTCATTCATCTCGGAAACGCAGAAGGAAGAGGTTGTAGCTGGTTATTTCCTTTGCAAGGTCATTTTTAATAGCTGAGGATGGTACAAATCTCATTGACTCATGAGCCCTGCCCGTTCTCTTCATTGTGTTGCCTTCTCCTGGGATTTCTGAAGCCATAGGTCAGGTTTGACTCACTGATGTGACTGAGGAAAGCCCTGGCTTTGGGGAGAGGCAAAGGATTGTATCAAAAAGCCATTTTTCCTTTGGGTGCTGGAGTCTGGATCATTTCCATCCCTCTGAGGGTTTCATTTTCCAAAGGGGCAATGGCTCATTGAGAAATGCGGTGGAGGAAACGCAGCCCTTGTTTCAAATGGGTGATGCCGCTGACCATCTGAGCCATTCCTGGGGAAATTTCGTCTTATTCCAGCTTGGCTTTTTGACTTTGTGCTTGTTACACTTGGGAAAATGGGTAAAAAAACCCTCCCCACAGTGGGAGGATGGGGATGAGATTGTTACACCTGCTCTTGGAAAGCCTGGAGGGGTGCGGTGGGAGTGTGGAGGACAGGAGGGGCTTGAGAGCTGGGATGGCCTTAACTCCTTCCCTGTTGAATTTCCCTCCCTTCTTCAGGTGGATGAAATTTATCACGACGAGTCCCTGGGCGTTCACATCAACATCGTGCTGGTCAGGATGATCATGGTGGGATATCGCCAGGTAAATCCAGCGCTCGCACGGGGCAAGCGGGAGGTGCTCTAATATTTATTTAGCCCTTAGGTAAGCCCGGGCTCTTGGGAAAACGTGGCAGCTGTCGGTGCCCAAATGACCGCTGTGCTGAGCAGGGGTGAATTTGAACCCTCCTTAGCCTGGTTTTTGGGAGCTGAGGGCCTGGATAGCCCCCTGGCCCACGAGGCCCTCAGGGAGGTAGTGGGTGGGTGGCTGTGATCTGCTTACTCTGGGATGTGGGGAAAACCACAGAGGCTTCCTCAGGGCTCTGTAGATGATGGGATAAAGGTGGCTGCCCACACTGGGAGGAGCTGGACATTAGTGAGGAGAAGGTAAGGTCAGGATCTCCTTGATTCGGCTCCCTGGCTTGTCCTGTAGCTCTTGTGTGGCTTGGGCATGGCCAGGAAAAGTGTGGGAAGGTTTCCTGAGAAGTTTTCATGTGGTTTCTCAGGCTGCACTTACTTCTTAAGGCTTGTTTGAGCACAGCAGCCAGATTTTGCTTTAAAACAATGTGATTTTCTGTACTTTTTTGGGGCAAGCCCCTGTCCCACAGGAAGTGTTCTAGCAAGGGTGTTAATGACTCAACACAGTGATATCTGTGTGTATGTGTGTGTGTGAGAGAGAGAGAGAGAGAGCCACAAATAAGACTGGCTAGGTCTTGGAAAAAACCTTCTTTGTTATAGAAATATGCCTGGCTGGCAGAAACCCAACACATCCTGGAGATCCAGGGATGATTCTAAGGAGTAGGGATAAGGATGGAGGCTGGCCCCTTTTTGGAGGCTCCCATGGGACCAGGAACATCATCTCTAGCTGAAGAAGCCAACAATCTGTCTGGCTTCCTCCCAGTGACGTTTGTGCTCTGGGCTGGAGGTTGATCTGCGCAGGGGAAGGGATTTGGAGCTGCAGTGATATGGTGGGATGGGAACTCCCAGGCTCTGTTAGGGCTGAGTTATCCTCCCCAAAGCCAGCTCTGGAGGCAGCTGCTTTGTCCAGCTACATCACTTCTCAGCTCCAGGTGACAGCGTAGGAAACAAGGAGCTGAGGGGGAACCCGGCGGAGATCTCAGCTCACCGCTGCTAAGATCCGCTGCCTCCTGAGCCGGTCCTCCTGCAGCTCCTTGCCTCCCGCTTGGCCTCCAACCTCCTTGGCTTCCAGAGGGACGGCGGCGCCGCTCCGTGTCCCGCCCGGCAGTGGCGTTTCCCGTTGTCTCCGCAGTCCGTCAGCCTGATCGAGCGCGGCAATCCGTCGCGGAGCCTGGAGCAGGTGTGCCGCTGGGCGCACTCGCAGCAGCGCCCCGACCCCGGCCACGCCGAGTACCACGACCACGCCGTCTTCCTCACCAGGCAAGATTTTGGGCCCGCAGGTATGCAAGGTACTGTATTTGTCTCGGTCAGGTACGTGCAGTTTGCTGGGTGGGGGGAAAAGGCAGTGAGGGGTGAGAGGATTTCTTGCGAGCACAGTCTGTTTTTTGGCCAGCAAGGTCCAGAAAAAGGTTCTACAAATTTTTTTTTTTCCTCTTTTCGTGGTGAAGAAGAGAGAGATGGAGAATTAATCCACGGCATCAACCTGAATGGATGAAATATCTTTATTTATTTATTCTCCTGCCCTTTGATTTCATTTAGCAGTCTTCCCCTTGGCCCAAAATGCCTTAAAAATATAAAAATAAGATTAAAAAAAAGAGATGAAATACCACAGGAAGTCCCATGGGGAAAATCAATTTATTCTGTCTTCTAGAGGACCTCTAAAACTTGTTTTTATATGGATTTATTGAATGCTCTTGGACATGGGAGCATTCAATAGACCCTGGGCCAAAGGGGAAGTTTTACTGCAGGAATCTCTCACCCTCTTGGTGCAGAGAGCAGAGATTGTGCTAGTGTGGTCTGAGAAGCTGGAGGCCTTGCTAATAAAAATTTTTAGGAAAACCTGATGCTTCATGGCTCCATTAGGAAAACTGGTGCTTTGGTGTTATCACGAGAGGTGATTTTTCCCAGTTCTGAGCCTGCTGCTTCCAAATTCCCGTCTCCTCCTTTCCACACTGGTGACCAGGTCTGGATTTCCATCAGGAGGCTCCGTCTGATGCCGTGAATGGGGTGGGTGTTGTCACCCCGATCTGTAGCACAAGTCCTCCTGGTGTGCACAGGAGGGAGGAAAGGTGGAGAAGGAAACCTGTCTGAACTTGGATTACCTCCCTGAAAATTATTATGATTACCTCTCCTCCTCAGCAGGAGATGAACCTCAGGAGATATCCAGCTGGAAACCCTCCTGAGTGTGCTGTGACCACCAAATAGCAGACCTTGGGTTGTGCCAAGCTGGTGACCTGCCCTGGTCTCCTTGTCCAGAGTCACATGGGTGAAATACCAGCTTTTGTTTTGTTTTTCTAGACCCTTCCTGGCAAAGCGACTGTGTCCAAAGGCATTTGTGAGAGGACCTTTTTTGGCAGAAGGGGGAGACTCTCCAGGCTGCCCCTTGGTGGGAAGGAGTCGTGAGATCCATGGAGTAGCCCTGCTCTAGGGGTGCCCCTCCCAGCAGCTCCTTCCCCTTTTCCCTGCGGATCTGGCTCCCTGCTTGTCCCACATCTCCAGGACTTGCTGCAGAAGTCCCCGCGCTTGCCGTGTCCTTGCCTGGCTGTGCTGCATGGCACAAGGAGCTCCTCATCCACTGGGAATTTCCCTCTGATTGGGCTGCTGGAATAGTAACACTGTGCTTGTTCTTGCCTCTTTCCCCCAAAACAAAGTCCTTGCGGATCCCCTACACCTCTGTTAAGCTCGGGGATGGCGTGGAATGAAGGACCAGAGTGTGGCACCAAATTATCCCTGCCCTTTGAGGAGAAAAGCAGTGGACAGATGGGTTGCAAATTATTAATTATTAATTGCTGCTGTAGAGGTCTTGTCAACACCCAACCAGTTTCTGTGTCCCTCTGCAGTGGGTGGCACAGGGGGGTTTTCTGGCCTGGGCTGAAGGATGCTTGTGCTCAGAATTAAATATTTTCCAGGTAGTTGCTCTCGCTGTCGTTCTCCTGTGGAGAACATTTTATATTCCCCACAATTCTTACTGGAGTCTTCATTAGAAAAGTCTGCCTTTGTGATCATCCACATTTTCATATTCCTTTGTCCCCTCTCCCATCCACAGCTTCTTTGGTTGGGTATTTATCCAGTTTTCATCCTAGACAAAATAAATTTGCCCTCCCCTCGTAGAGAAAGCTTCCCACAACTTTATTCTTTCTTGTGGAAAGTTTCATGGCGGGGGGCGGGG
>VYXF01008163.1:21194-32599 GCA_013397295.1 Polioptila caerulea | reverse complement strand
GTTTCGTGGGGGGGGGCGGGGGGGGGAAGTCTTTTCAAATGATTTAGCCAGGGGTTGATTTATTACTCTATGGTTAAACCCCATTATGGGAGTGACTTGGTGTGACTCAAGTATCCCACAAGGTTGGGGGACTCTGTGGACTCCGTGGTTTGGCCAGGGTGGATGTAGGGATGTACATCTCCCTCAGCTCATCAACACCCCTCTCCTGCTGCTGCCCGCTCCTGGCTCACTGAGCTCTCCTCTTCCAGCCTCCCAGTCCCCAGGGCATGGTTATCCAGCATGGTCCTGCCCTGCTTTTGCCTCTCTGGCCTGTAAGTCCTTCCTTCACTAACTCCCTTGATGCCAAAAAGGGTCAGCCCAAAAAAAACCCAAAAAACGTAAAAAAAAAACTTTGGGGAGTAAATTCTGGAGTCCGCCAACAAGTGAATTGAATTGGGCAGAAATAAGGTGAAAAAGGAAGGAAAAGTGACCAAAATGGAGATGTTGTGTTGCTGCCTGGGTGGGGGAAGGTTTCTCTGCCCACAGCTGCCCCACTGCACTGCACTTGATCGAGGGCTGGGGTCCTGGGGCTGGGGCGGGTGCATGTGCGGGTGTGCCCCGTGGGGAGCAGGGCTGCGGTTTTGGCAGGGCTCTGGGGAGCACCTCATGCCTTTCCTTCTCTCTCTTTTTCCTTCTTTATTTGTTTTAAGTGAAGGAGAATGCGGGGGATGCCATTCCTGGGCTGGGAGGCGATGGCTGCCCACACTGACAGGGTATTGTGGATGCTGTTTCTGCCCTCCTGCCTGCCCAGGTGTGTTGGCACAAGGGCACAGCGGTGCCAGCAAGCCCCAGAGCAACCTCTGCTGGCTTTTGGTGCCAGGGTGGTCACACTGGTGAGCAAGTCCTTGAGCTGCCATTGTGGGCAGCCCCTCCTCTTCAGTGCCTTTCCCTCTGTTTTCTCTTCTGTTGCAGTGAAGCCAGGTTGTGTATCTGTGGGGGTTGTTTCTTCTCTTAATTTTTCATTTTTCCCCCTCCTCTCTCAAAGGTTTTCTCTCTCCTCTCCTCCTCTGTCCTTCCCTCCTCTCTTTGCCCCAGGCTACGCTCCGGTGACAGGGATGTGCCACCCTCTCCGCAGCTGCACCCTCAACCACGAGGACGGCTTCTCCTCGGCCTTCGTCGTCGCCCACGAGACCGGGCACGTGTAAGTCGTGGGGGCAGAGCTGTGCCCCTCTCTTTGGAAAGGGGGCTTTCTGCTGCTGCAGGAGGCGTAAATCCCTTGGGATTTTCCCTCCAGGTTGGGCATGGAGCACGACGGCCAGGGCAACCGCTGCGCCGATGAGACCAGCATGGGGAGCATCATGGCGCCGCTGGTCCAGGCCGCCTTCCACCGCTACCACTGGTCCCGCTGCAGCAAACAGGAGCTCAACCGCTACATCCAGTATGCCCCTTCCCACTGGGAGGGGAATGTTCTCCCTTCGGACCGGGACTGGTGGCTTTTGGTACCCAAAGATGCTCCCAGGGCTCGAGTGCCTCTGGAGACAGGCTGGAAGAGCTGGGGGTGTTCGGCCTGGAAAACGGAAGGCTCCGGGGAGACCTTGGAGCCTCTTCCAGTGCCTATGGGTGCTCCAAGAGAGAAGGAGAGGGACTTTGGACAACGGGGAATGGCTTGCCACTGACAGAGAGCAGGGATAGATGGGATATTAGGAAAAAGTTCTTTCCTGTGAGGGAGGTGAGGCCCTTTCACAGGTTGCCCAGAGAAGCTGTGGCTGCCCCTGGATTCCTGGAAGTGTCCAAGGCCAGGTTGGATGGGGCTTGGAGCAACCTGGTCTAGTGGAAGGTGTCCCTACCCATGGCAGGGGGATGGAACTCTATGGCCTTGAAGGACCATTCCGACCCAAGCCATTCTGGGATTCCATGATAATTCAAATTTCTCAATAGCTGCATTTGGAGAGTGGCCTGTAGCTTGCGGGATGGGGCAATGGAAGGAAATCCTCTGTCTGACTCTGCAGCTCGTACGACTGCCTCCTGGATGACCCCTTTGAGCACCAGTGGCCTGCGCTGCCTGAGCTGCCGGGAATTAATTACTCCATGGACGAGCAGTGCCGCTTCGACTTCGGCGTTGGGTACAAGACATGCACGGCGGTGAGTATGGGCTGCATGGCCGGGCTGTCCCCCCTCCCCAGCATCCCCAGCCAGCCTGGCTGCCACCAGCCTGCTGCTACTCGCCGCTGCTGTCCCAGCCCAGCTCCTCTGTACTCTCCAGTTCCGCACCTTCGACCCCTGCAAACAGCTGTGGTGCAGCCACCCCGACAACCCCTACTTCTGCAAGACCAAGAAGGGGCCGCCCTTGGATGGGACCGAGTGCTCTCCTGGCAAGGTAGGTGCTGGTCCTCCTTCTCATAGGAGGGATGTGTCCAAGGGCATGATGAAGAGCACCCTCCTCCCGTGCTTTACCATTTCTGTGGTGCTGTGGGTGCAGGAGGGCTCTCCACTGGTGCTCAGCACTTTGGAAGACGTGTGGAACTCATTCCTTCTCCTCCCTTCCAGTGGTGCTTCAAGGGCCACTGCATTTGGAAGACGTCGGAGCAGCCTTACAGCCAGGATGGGAGCTGGAGCACCTGGTCCAAGTTTGGCTCGTGCTCCAGGACCTGCGGGGGAGGCGTGCGATCCCGCAGCCGGAGCTGCGACAACCCGCCGTACGTCTGGGCTTTGCCTCCTTCCCTTTTCCCAACTGGAAGCGGCCGCAAGCCGGAGGCTCCTGGCTCTTCCCCTTGCTGGCAAGGACGGGGACATCTGTTCCTGCAGGAGCTGTGCTGTGTGTTCGGGCACTGAGCTGTGCTGGGGTTGAGCACCACCCCTCTCCAGCACTCTCGGCAACGCGCTGGGTTTATTTTCCAGCCCGGCTTACGGAGGGCGCCACTGCCCGGGAGCCACCTACGAGTACCAGGTGTGCAATGCTGAGGAGTGCCCGGGGCCCTACCAGGATTTCCGTGCCCAGCAGTGCTCCAAGCGCAACTCCTACTACACCCACCAGAACAGCAAACATTCCTGGCTTCCCTATGAGCATCATGACGGTGAGTGGTGGTGGGTGCTAGCAAAGGAGCAGTAGCCAAATTACTCCAGAGGACTCTGCCCTGGTGGCCATCACCCTGGGATGGAGACTGTGCCAGCTGCACAGATGTTGGGCGGTGGGAAGCTCCTGAGCTGGAAACTGTTGTGCAATAAGCCAACATCAAGCAGCCAGCTTTTTAAAATCCTGGAATCACAGAATGGCTTGGATTGGAAGGGACCTTAACGATGATCTCATTCCCACCCTGAAGCCGTGGGCAGGGACACCTTCCACTAGACCAGGTTACTCACAGTTGGAAGAACACTTCCAGGGATCCAGGGCAGCCACAGCTTCTCTGGGCAATCTGTGCCGGTGCCTCACCACCCTCACAATATAGAATTTCTTCCCAGTACCCCAACTAACCCTGCCTTCTGACAGTTTGAAGCCATTGCCCCTTGTCCTGTCACTCTGGGCCTTTCTCCTTGTCCAAAGTCTCCCTCCAGCTTTCTTGGAGCCCCTCCTGAAACTGAAAGGGGCTCTGAGCTCTCCCTGGAGCCTCCTGTTCTCCAGGCTGAACGCACCCAGCTCTCCCAGCCTGGCCCCAGAGCAGAGCTGCATACTTGCTTTGCAGCCTCATGTAGTGTGTCCTGTCCTTCCCTTGATTTCCTGAGTGTACCTGGCAAAAGTGCAGGCTCTTGAGCAGCAAATGGTCTTGGGAGATCAGCCACATGAATATCCTGGACTTTGGAATTGTGGCTGTGCTAAGGGGTACAAGCTGATATGGGTTTCTGTCTTCACTCACCCTAATGAATTTCCACAACCACTTTTTCCCCCCACCTCTCTTCTTCTCCCCTTGGCCTTTTCCTTTGCCACAGATGCTCAGAAGTGTGAGCTGATCTGCCAGTCTGAGGGCACGGGAGACGTGGTCTTCATGAACCAGGTCGTTCACGACGGGACGCGCTGCAGCTACCGAGACCCCTACAGCGTCTGCGTCCGGGGCGAGTGCGTGGTGAGGAGCTGGTGTGGGGCTCTCCCTGTCCTTTCCCTGGCCCAGGAGAGAGCTCAGCCCCTTGGGGACATGTGTTTTTCCCCTGGGGACCAAGCATGTGTGCGGCAAAGGGGATGGCAGAGCGATGGGCTGGGCTGCAGAACTGTAACCTTGGGCTGGGCCACAGGGCTGTAACCCCGGGCTGGGCCACAGGGCTGTAACTCCAGGCTTGTCCTCTCCTCCCCTGGGTGCTAGCACGTCGGCTGTGACAAGGAGGTTGGCTCCCTGAAGCAGGATGACAAGTGTGGGGTCTGCGGGGGGGACAATTCCCACTGCCGGACTGTGAAGGGCACGTTGGCCAAGACTCCCAAGCAGCCAGGTGAGAGGGCTGGCTGGGTTTGGAAGCAGGTTCACAAGCTGGATTCATGTGTCCAGTTGGAAGAAACCTGCTCTTTCTCTTCCCTCCATCCTTTGTCCCTCCCTTTCAGGTGTTTTGAAGATGTTTGAGATCCCAGCTGGAGCAAGGCACCTTCAGATAGAAGAGATGGAGCCAGCATCCCACAGCATCGGTGAGCATGCCCTAGTCCACCTCTCCCTTCACCCCTTCTCAACCCTTCTCTCATAATTCCCACCAAGGAGGGTCTTGTTTAGGTCATTCCCATCCCCCAAAGTGAGTGACAAGAGGGAATCATATTGAAAATATCTCCTCTCTCCTCCAGCTGTTAAGAATCAAGCCACAGGGAACTTCATCCTGAATGCTAAGGGCCAAGAAACCAAAAGCCAAGTGTTCATTGAGATGGGCTTGGAGTGGGAATACACTGTGGAACAAGGCAAGGAGAGCCTGAAAACCAGCGGTCCCCTGCACGAGGCCATCAGTGTTTTGGTAAGCCAGGCTGGCACTTGCTCTGGGGGGCTTGGGGACAACTGTCACAGACAGGGCAGGTGGTCTGGCGTGTGATGTGGCAGGTGATGGAAGGATGTGGGTAGAGGAAGAGTGTAGGGCATGTCATTAAATCCAGGGAATGAGCCAGCCAAAAGCAAGGGGTGAGGGAATGGCTCAAGGGCATGTTGCTCAGGCACTTGCCTTTGAGTCCAGCTGCATTTTGCTCTGCAGCAATTGCCTATGACTCCAAATCCCATTTCAGTTATGCTGGTATGTGGGGAATTAGAGGTTGGGCTCCCTGGACATGCGGGGAATGGCAGGTCTGTGCTCCCATCCATCCCTGTGTTCATCCTCAGTTTTGGGCGTAGGCCACCTTGCCCTGTGATCCCTTTCCCGTGGCATCATTCTTTCCCCCCTCAGACTGCTCCCTCTGTGCCTGCAGATTATCCCTCAGGAGGAGGAGGCGAGGAGCAGCCTCATGTACCGGTACATCATCCACGAGGACCTGCTGCCCATGATTGGAAATAACAATGTCCTGCTGGAGGAGATGGATTCCTATGAGTGGGCCCTCAAGAGCTGGTCCCAGTGCTCCAAGGCGTGTGGAGGAGGTAACTTCCTCTTCCTAACAGCCTACAGGGCATGCTTGAGGGGATGCTTGGATGTGATAGAGGGTATGTGAGCCCCTTGGGGCATCTCTGGCAAGGATAAATTATTGCAAAGCAGTTTAAGTGAGCATTTTAGCCGATTTCTTACGAAACCAGGCTCGCATCATTTTGTGTGCCTACCTTTGTCAGTCTGTCCATGGACTTGCTATGGCTTTTGAATTCCTTGGCTGTTTTTAACTTGGATTTGAGCCAAGAAACAGTGATTTTGAAGATGACTACTGCTAAAGTTTGCACAGAAGTAGGCGTGAGATTTGCTGGTGAAAGCCTCGTTTCCGTACAGCCACTGGGATGTGACCCTCAGCTCATGGGGAACACCTTGTACTCTGGGAATCACAGAGGTTTGGGTTGGAAGGAACCTTTAAAGGTCACCTGGTCCAAAACCCTGCCATGGGCTGGGACATTTTTCACGAACTGTGTGCACTCCACAGCAGCCTGGGGCACCCCGGAAAGGGGGGTCTGGCAGCCACACAAGCATCCTCAGCAAACTTTGGGTCCCACTGGAGTGGTGACATCTGAGAGTGCATATCCCTCCTGCATATCCAGCAGGGATGCAGGAGAAGGACCGGGGGCAACCTGGAGGGACTCCCACACCCCTCACCTGATTGCCCATGCTCTGCCCCCTCAGGCATCCAGTACACCAAGTACGGCTGCCGTCGGAAAAGCGACAACCGGATGGTGCATAGGAACTTCTGTGACAACAGCAAGAAGCCGAAGCCAATCCGGAGGCGCTGTAACCTCCAGGAATGCTCCCAGCCCATGTGAGTCCTCTCTGTGTGGCCCAAGGTGCTCCCATCCCTCTCAGGGCGGGGGGTTCAGGGTCACGTTGGGAGCATTTCCAGCCGCTTCCCAGCGTAAGCATCG
The DNA here is from genome assembly GCA_013397295.1 of Polioptila caerulea. NCBI lineage: Eukaryota > Metazoa > Chordata > Aves > Passeriformes > Certhiidae > Polioptila > Polioptila caerulea. Next base: position 26,174 of record VYXF01008163.1, on the reverse strand, counting down.
CCTCAAATGCCTTCTCCATGTCCATCTTCCCACCCTGGCAGGTGGGTGGCTGAGGAGTGGGGTGCCTGCAGCCGCTCCTGCGGGAAGCTGGGGGTGCAGGCACGGGCAGTGCAGTGCGTGCAGCGCCTGCAGGATGGCACCAACCGCACCCTGCACACCAAATACTGCCCCGGGCAGCGCCCCGAGACGCGCCGGCCCTGCGGCCGCCTGCCCTGCCCCGCACAGTGGAGGACGGGAGCCTGGTCCGAGGTGAGGAAGCCTCTGGAAGGAGGGGTGTGGGAGGTGGGTGTGAAGGTCAGATGCTCGTAGGGGTCGTGGAGTAGAATCCTAGAGTGGTTTGGTTTAAAGGGAGCTGTAAAGGTCGTCTATCCCAACGCCTGTGCCATGGACAGGGACACTTTCCGTTTGAGTCCCATCCAAATTGGCCTTGGTGGAAATAAGGGTACAAGAGACAGTGATTCTGTTTTCACAGAATCCTGGAATGGTTTGGGTTGGAAGGGTCCTTAAAGCCTATCTCACTCCAACCCCTTGCCTTGGTCAGGTCACCTTCCACTAGACCAGGTTGTTCCAAGCCTGGCCTCGAATACCTCCGGGGATAAGGGTACAAGGAAAATGAGAGAGGGGCGAGCACCCCTGTGCAGAGAGCGTGGGGGTTTGGGAGATAGGGAGGGAAGCCCCCTGTCAGAGAGCAATATCCACCTGAGGAATAGTCATCAGCACATCCTGGGGTGCTGTGGAGGGTGTGCCCACGCTGTCACTGTCTGACTGTCTGTCTGTCTGTCTGGGCGCAGTGCTCGGTGACCTGCGGGGAAGGCGTCCAACAGCGGCAGGTGGTGTGCAAGGGCAGTGACAGCGGCGCACGCTGCGAGGGTGACAAGCCGGAGGCCATCCAGGGCTGCCACGTGGCCCCCTGCCCGGGTGAGAGGAGGAGGAGGTGGCACTGGGATGGGGCATGTGCTGGTGGGAACCAACCCCCATGGATGCTTCCAGCCCGCTGTGGCTTCAGGGGGTGCCAGCGGACGAGGTCGGGTTGAACGTCCCTGATGCTGCTGGCAGTGAAAAAAAACTTAAAAGCCGGCCAAAATACTTCCCTTCTCTGCTCTTAGCCCTGGCATTGGCGGCTTTTGGTTTTTCTGGCAGTTTGAATTTGTGATGAGCTTGCGGGGATGGCCACCCTCGAGTTTATCTTGGGTGGGGTTTGAGTGGCTTAAGTGCTTAAGGGGTTTAATTTTTAAGGAGATCCCTCAAAACAAAACAAACGCCCTCCCGAGGTGTTTTGGGTGCCCTCAGCCTCCCGTGGCTGCTGAGCATCGTGGTGCTCTCTCCGCAGGGAAGCTCTCCGGCATCACCGCCAGCGCTGACGCCGGCGACCACGGCACGACCAAGGGGCAGCGGCTGCCCCAGGACGGAGCCAAAAACCCCGTGAGCAAAATCTCCTCCAGTAAGTGCCCGGGCTCGTGTAAGGGCGGCCCTTCCCAGGAAAACCCTCCCGAGGGCTTCTACACCTTCCTGCGGGAGGTGCAGAGGTGGGAGGGCATCCAGCAGTGCTCGTGGGGGGCTCTGCCCTCCGCTGCTGCATCCCTGATGCCTCTGCTCCAAAGCCTGCTGCTCCATTGCCATCTTGTGGTGTACGAGGTCCTGCAGTTTCCGTGTTGCTCCTTTTGCCTCCCGGATTTTCTGCCCTTTCCTTTTGACCTTGGAGTTTTTTTAAGTAGGGAAATGGCTCCTGGTTTTTCCCCCTTGGAGTCCTTCATAGCTGGGGCTCAGTGCATCTTGGTTTGGAGCATCCCTTGCTCTCTGTTTTTTCTCCGTGCATGGAATCCTTCGGTACTGTGGCTTTGTTTTCCAGGTCCCTCTTGCCCACTTCCTGTGTGGATGGGCAGCACCCTGAAAGGGTACCTTGTGCCCTTTGGGAATCCCCTTGGAGAGGTGCAGGGCTGGGAGCCTAATGCCACCTTATTTTGTGCTGCTCTGTCCCTCTCCAGGGGAGCCTTGCCTCGGGGACAAGTCCATCTTCTGCCAGATGGAGGTCCTGGCTCGCTACTGTTCCATCCCTGGATACAACAAGCTCTGCTGCGAGTCCTGTGGGAAGAAAGCCTCCTCCAGCACTGGCTCGCCCCCTGTCACCGGCATTCCCCCGGGAACCACCACTCCCAGCCCTGCTCTGGCGCTCTTCCCCTACCCCACTACCCCGGCTCAGGGGGCACCTGGTGGGGACCCCACTCCAGCACCTGGGATATCCAGCAGTGGTGCTTTTCCAGGGGAGCTGCCAGCCTTGAGGGAGCTGGGAAGGGGCCAGGGGGCCAGGTAACCTGCTTGGGACCACCTCACCTTGAGGCAGGGAAAGCCTTTCTCCCTCTTCCCTCCCTATCTCCCCATCTCTTTCCTCTCCCCCAACTTCCAGCGACCGTTTTCGTGGGTGGCACTGCCAGGTTTGGGAACGACCCGGCTCTGCACCCAGAAATTCCTGGGCAAACCACTCATTTCTCATGATCCTGCTTGCCCTCCCAGCTGTGCCATGGTGCTTTTTGACAGCACCGTGGAAAAAAAAAGTGGAAAAGAGCCAAAAATGCTGCGGATAGACAGGCCGCTTCCTCCCAAGGTGCTAAAAGATGTGGGAGGGGGATGGCTTTAATGTTGCATTTTCCTTCCCCCTGCTCCAAGCAGCAGCACAGGATGTGCTGGACAGGAGAGTCCTGTCTTGGTGGTTCATCCCTGGAGCTTGGGGATAGCAATGGGAGGATCCTGGGAATTTGGGTGGCAGGGAAACTCGAGGGAGGTGGTGAGGTGAGGAGAGGGGAAATGTAGGGAAATCCCAAACTGCTGCTCTGAGCTGTCCCTGTTGGGGTAGAGAGTTTGGGAAATGTGTGGGGAAGGTGGAATGTGACAAGCACAGAGCTGCTTCTGTCCTGGAGGCAGGATATGGTCCAGGGGATTCCAAAGTGAGCAGTAAGAACCACAGGTCAAAGACCACAAACTGATGTCAAAATTGCCTGTCACCTGAGGGTGGCATTCTTTTAGCCAGTACTGCCCTTGGCCAGCCTTGAGCTGATGCCAGTGCCCAGCCTCCCCAGGATCACCAGCCTCTTGGATCCCTGCACTCTTGGACCCAGTTCCTCTGGGGCAGCAACAGTTTCCAGGGGGAAATGGGAGTGACTGGGAAGCCAGGAGTGGATTTTAGGGGCAGTTACAAAGAGAGGAGAGAGATGAAGATTCATCTGCATCTCTCATTGCTTGGGAAGGGGTGGAAAGGGGGGTGATTAATGCTGTTACAAATTATTGTGCCAAGTACTAAGCGTTTGCACAGCACTTTAGGAGCCTTGGGCTGCCCTCTCCTTGCTGGGTGTTGGGCCAGCTCCAGGCACAGGGTTTGCCTTGACAAGTTTCAGTCCTCAAAAACCTCCCAAAAATGGTGTCCCTGAGGGGGCTTCCATGGTTTTGGTACTTAGGACATCTCTGGGTGCAGTGGGGAGAAGGAAGGTGGGCATCTGTGGGGGAGGAAATTTTGCACCAGGGAGGTGGAGTCCCAGGAAGGTGAGGCTTGGCAGATAGACCAGTTTGGCATTGCAAAGTGGGATGTCCTTGGGAGCATGGCTTGGGTGCATCTGCTGGCCCTGAAGGTCCTGCTTCCCTAGTAGCCAGGGAGTAGGATATGGCATCCCTAGGGACAACGTTTGTAAGCTCTGCAGGTCTCCAGGACTTGCTGGTGACGTGGCCTGGGGTGATTTTCCCTGTCTGGCATGGATTGGGACAGGGTTGAGGTACTTGCTTTGGCTGAAATGGATGGAGACACCCCTGCATTCCTGATGTTTTAAGTGTTGGACGCTGCATTGCTCCCCCGGAGCTTCCCAACACCCTCCTGCTGCTGAGTCATGGCTGGATGAGCTTTTTTCCAACGCCTCTTAAAGCACCTGAGGCTGGAGGTCCCCAGCCTCGTGAGTGCTGCCCTTTGGCATTAGGTGGGTGTCCCAAAACATGGAACAAAGCCCCCCATCTGTCTGAGCCACGCAGCTGGCACACTGTGGAAGTGGGCACATGTGCAGTGCCCAGATCCAGGACATGCAGGTATTGGTACCCACAGGGGATCCTGTGGGGGTACCAGGGTGGGATTCATCCCTTGGAATGCTGCCACCACCACCGTGCCCCTTGCCAGCCCCTCCATGGCAGTGCCAGCATTTATTTATTGTGCCAAAGATAACGCTTTGTTTGCTCTCCAAGGAGCGTAACAAAAAGACCTTCCTTCCCCTCAAAAATGGGCTGTGGTGTCCTTCCTCCAAAATTCCCAGCTGCACCCCTCCCTTCCGTGCTGGCCTAGGCTTTGGTGCTCTATTGCTTACGGAATATTTGCAGTGGTTCCTCGCTGCACCTCGGGGCAGAGCTGTGGCTCAGGAGCTGCTCCTGGTGCCCACGGCCGGGGTCCCTGGGGGTGTTTGGGCAGGGGGGCTGCGCTGCAGGTGCTGATCCTGACCTCAGGCTGAGGGGTGGGGGAGATCTAAAGCAGGGTGTGATAACGATAACCTGCCCCCCCACCAGCTGTGGGTGCTCTGGGGTGGTGATGCTGCAGGGCTGGCAGCCAGCACCGTGCGTTTCATGGAATTCTGGAATGGTTTGGGTTGGAAGAAACTCTAAAGCTCATCTAGTTCCAGCCCTCCTGCTGTGGGCAGGGACTCCTTCCACTAGACCAGGCCCCATCCCGGCCTTGAACATTTGCAGGGATGGGGAATTTATTCCAGCTGAAGGCAGGCTGAGCTTGGATGGCTTTGTCCTGTCTCTGGTCCTGTCTCCAGGAGGAGAGGATGACTCTGGTCCCCTGCACCCTCCTAAGCCAGGTGGGTGCATGGAGTCATTCCTGTGCTGTGACCTTGTCCAGTGTTACCATGTTGTATAAAGTTTTGTACATACGAGATTCAGAGCTTTTTAACTTTTAATATTTATTAATTTTGTTGGGTTCTTTTTTTTTTTTTTTTTAATTTTAAACTA
>VYXF01008163.1:3351-21024 GCA_013397295.1 Polioptila caerulea | reverse complement strand
AAAAAAAAAAAAAATAAATCCACATAAAAATCTCTTGCTGTTGATCTGTTTTGGGTGTGTGGGGGGTGAGTGTGTGTGTGTAGGGGGAAATATGAGTGTGACCCATGTGTGGTTGTTGAAATAGATTCACTTTGTGTTATTTCATCCCAGTCCCTCCTCTTTATCAGCCAGAATTTCACATTGCTGTTTTGAGGAGGAAGCAAATGTCTTGATATATACATATATATAAATATACACACACATAAATAGCTAAGCCAGTGCAAAAATAAATATTTATATATTATTTGTTCAGGCCAAAAAAAGTCCCTGATGCTGTGGCCAGGTAAAAATTGTCAAGTGGTGAACCCAGCGTAGGGATGAGGCCAGGGAGGAAGAGTCAGGGTGTGTTTTGGCAGCCCCCCTTTTCCTGTTTGATGCCAAAAACCAGTTCCTGTTGCTGGGGATTTTAGGCAATCTCTCATACAAGGTTTGGTGCTGCCTTGGTTGTCCCAGCTTGGGGATGCTCCACTCCATCCCCAAAGCAGCAGCACGGTGCTGGGAGAAGGGAACACGTCCTCTGTGCTCAGGGTTGTGCTTGGTGGGTGCACAGAATCCAGAGAATCACAGAATCCTGGGACGGTTTGGGTTGGGAGGGACCTTAAAGCTCCTCTCGTTCGGATCCCCTGCTGCAGGCAGGGACTCCCTCGGTGGTTCCGAGCCTGAAGGATGGAGCCTGATGATGGGAATAAGGAATGCCCAAGGACAAGGCAAGCGAGGGGAGGGGTCGGAGGGGATGGCCGGGCTTCCCTCTCAAGGACAGCTCCCTGCCACCTTTCCTGCCCTTTGCACCCTCGGGCACGGCTGGGAGGGGACACTTGAGTGGTCCCCAGAGCCACTTTTTATCAAGGGCCGTGGCAGCAATGGCAAACTGGTGGTGCTTGCGTGGGAGGGAGATGAGGACAGCGTGGCTTTGCCCTCAGGGTGTGTGGGAGCTGCTCTAAAGCCATGGTCACACAAAACGGTGCTTCCTGTGGAAACTTCATTGGTGTGGTGGTGGTGGTGGTGATTGATGCTGCTGGAATCCCTCAAAAAAGGCCTCATTTTCCTCTTTCCTGCTTTACACCCTTTCAAATGTCTCCTGCACCCCTCTGCTTCTCAGAGTGATGGTGGAACTGCTATGCTCAGTCCTTCCCCTTGTGTTTCTAATGGCCCCTCTTAAAAGGTTAAACTCAAACCCCACCAGGTCATTCCTTAAAACCCAGCCAAGCTGGATTCCTCTGCGTCTTTGCAGTGCCTGCTTTTTCAAGTGCTTTGAAAACCCTGCTCAGGTTTTACCATGGAAAAACTCTTCCACCTGTCTGTTGGGTGCTTCCCTTCTGCACGGTGTCACTACAGCTCATCACACTTTCAGGTTTTTGGGCTGCAGCAGCCACAGTATTTCGGCAAGGAGGAATTTTTGGGTTTATAAGGGATAGGAGAGACATCAAGGCTTGCAGCTGGTGTGGTTGTGGCTTTTCTTGCTAGGATGGCCAGGCCAGGCCAGGTTGGATGGATCTTGGAGCAGCTTGGTCTGGTGGAGGATACCCTGCCATGGCAGGGGGTGGGATGAGATGAGCTTTAAAGTCCCTTCCAACCCCAAACCAGTCAGGGATTCTATGGTTCTGTGAGATGGGGCAGAGCAGGTGCTTGTCCCCATCGTCCCCATGAGAACTGGGTTTATGGCTGTGTGTCCAAACACCTTCTTCACTGCTGATTTTCCTACAGCAAGTATTGCATCCTTTCAATACTTGCACTCTTGGCCAGGATGGAGTGGGTGGAACAGTTTCCTAGGAAAACTTCAGCTTTCTTTCCCATGGCTTTTGCCAAAGGGTTTTATCTCAGCCCTGGAGCTTTGTTGGCTCGGCTCAGCCATTTCCCAGGCTCCTGAATCACCAGCCCTGACCCTGAGCTTTTCCCCACAGCTTTTCCTGCAGGATTCTACTCATGGCACAGTTGCTGTGGTTTGCCCAGCATCTTCCCAGCTTTCTCCCTGTTTTCCTGATTGCTGGGCAGGTTATAACAGCAACCCTGCCAGTTGCTGCTCCTTGGATGCTCCAGACCGATTCCAGGGCGCTGTGGCTCTCAGATAAGCAAGTGCATGTCCCAGGAAAGCCTTGCAGGGATCCTGGTGGGATGTGCATGTCCCAAGGCAGCTGCCAGCTCTGCAGTGGAGGTTTGGGATGTGCAGCTGCAGCTTCATGTGAGGTTTGCTGTTGCCGCATTTCAGCGCCGGGATTTTCACGGCTGCTTTGGCGAGTTATAAACTGGAGGGTTTTAAAAATTTTTTGTGGAGTTTGGGGAGTCTCTGGGGCCCAGCAGTCAAGAAATACAATTCTCTGTATTGCAGGCTGCCTAGGAAGGAGAGAGTAGTGGCTGATCAGAGCTCTGTCCCAGCACTCCAGAGTTGCCTCTCCATTGAATTCCCAAGGAGAGCTGATCCTCACCATTCCTTCAGACACATTCCCTCTTTTTTGTGCACTCTTTCTCGTGGTAGTTTTGTCTCTGCAGCCAGCTGGAATAGACAGGCAGATAATGTTTTATTGCCCCATTTGGTGAGTGGTGTCCATGTGCTCTCCTGAGGGCTGTATGGGATGTCCTGGCAATAGAGTGAATTTGCAGGGGGAAAGAAAACATGGAAAACTGCTTGTGCTGGCAAGGCTGGAGGCCAGGAGGGAACAGCATTGCCACCCAAAACCCAGGCCAGAAGGGTGAGGTGAGAATGTCACCTTTGCTGGGGATCTGGGGCTGAAAGGTCCCTTCCTGGAGGGTTTGGAGCCATTTAAGGGAAATGGGTGACTTCACCAAAAGACCCATGTTCCTCCATTGCTTTTGCTGCTTGAGCATCTAACCAGGACTGGGGGGAAAAAATATTAAAAATTGGGAGGGCTTGGAAACCTTCAGGATTCAGTGGCTCAGCAGGACAGCAAAGCTTCCAACAACAATGCAAACTGGTAAAATCCCTATTCAAATGTTCTGACCCCTTCCAAAGGGTTTGGGAACACATTCCCAACTCCAATCCCAGCTACAGGACCTGGTCCCTCCTTTGGGACTAGAAGTTCAGCTGATTTGGGGTAAATATCAGCTGAGTGATGAATCTGCCTTTGTCCTTCTTAGAGGAGGAGAAAGAGGAAAGGGAGCACCCTAAATACAGACCTAGAAAGCAGGTTCTTGCTGGAAGTGCTTCTCCCTTCTTCCCATCCATGTGTCCAGGAAAGTTAAGAGTCAAACAGAGACAGTGTAAAAATACATGGCATTTATTTCTGTACATAACCAAAGCACTTGTAATCGGTGTCTCCAGATGGAAAACCAGGCAAGTTTCCTCCACTGAACTGGGAGACTCAGTGCTAACATTTCAGGCTCATAATTTTGAAAAAAAAAATATATACTCCATATCCCTCTTTTCTTTCCTGAAAAGCTTGTTTTGCAACACACACACACTCGAAAGAGGGCTAAAAATACTTCCAAGGAACATTATTATCAGGAAGGAATGGAGAAATACTGCTTTTTCCTCACCAGCCTCCCTCTGGTGTGGAATATAGCAATTCAGCTTGGGAGGCCAACCTCCCAACCAAGGAAGGTTATTTATTCCCTCCACTGGGGACTCCCAGCTGGCTGCAGACGTGTCCCCTCCTGACAGCTTTGATAGATGGGGAGAAAACACAGCATTTTGGGATGCAGTCTTCCAGGAGGGTTTCTTGGGCTCTCAGAAACTCATTCACTTGCAAAATAAGGCTGTTTCTCATGAGGAAAACCTTGGCTTCCAGTAAGGCCCTTCCCCATGAAGGGGAGGAGTCCAGGAGGGGGCAAATCTCAGCCTCTGGGATGCGAGGGCAGGTTTGGAGGCAAGGGGTGTGTCTGTTCTTCAACAGTTCCTCCTGTGGTCCCTTCTAATGTCCTTATTGCAGCATTTTTCTAATTCAAAGGCGGTTGTGGAGGAGAATCCCAAAGTGCTCTGACCCCTTATTCTTTCTCTGCCGCCAGCAGGAGGTTGCAGACCTTGGAATTGGTTTGGTGCAAGGCAAATTCCCTCCCGGGCACGGTGCCACGCCGGCCTTTCCGAGTGGTGCTGCTCTGGCTCCCGGCAGACTGGGAAACTGTGAAGGCTTCTCTGTGGGACAAAGTGACAGCAGGACACAGTCAGGAGGCTGTGGTGGTGGTGGAGCTCATCCTTCTCCTCCCAGACCAGCCCAGTCACCATCTCCTTGTGGGTGGTCTTGTGGGTGGTGCTCCCACCCATATCAAGAGCCCTTCCCTCATCCCTACCAATTCCAACCCAAGAAGTGCAACCATTAATCCTCTCCTCTTCCCAAGAAATCCTCCTCTATCTCAAGCCCACCAGGATGTTTCTACAGGATCTGGCTGTACCCAGGGACTACCTGTAAGGGACCTGTTCCTCTCTCAGCTGCAGGCACATGAGCACGGGGCTGCTGGAAAACCTCAAATTGGTGTCGAAGTGGATCGAGGTCTCCACCTCTGTCTGGCTCCTCAGGGTGGCTTGGAGGAAAGGGGAATCTAGTTCTGCCTGGAAATCCATGGCAAGGCTTCCCCTGGGAGAGAGAAGCACACAGGGTCTGGTCACAGAGCAGTGGGCTGTGCTGGGCACCAAACAACTCCACAAACACCTTCGTTAGAGGTCTGGCCATGGAAAATGTGGGTGTAACCACCAGGAAAGGCTGGACCCAGCAGGAGAGGGAGCTGTGGAAATCCACCCTCAGCCCCTGGTATTCCCATGCCCAAGCAGTTTCCTGCCTGCTGACCTCGCGTTGACGCCAGTTTTCAGTTCCTGCTCCCAAATGCTCACGTCCATGTCAGCTGAAATGTCCAGCCCCAGGCCACCCTGGAGTCTGACAGTCACTTGGAGGCCAGACTGCAGAGGAATGACCTGGAAGATGGAAAAGGCAGAGTTTCCTGTGACCAGGCACTGCTCTTGGATGAGTGCCTGGCACTGGCAGGGCCTTGTGGCTGCTGGGAATGTCTGTCCCAACCCTGGCACTGGGCCTGCAAGGGAGCGACTCCAGCCATGGGTCTCCCAAGGCAGAACAAGCCATGCCACTGCTTTACCAACCCCAAGACACATCTGGCAGCGCCACCTCGCTCTTGGAGCTGTATCTGTGATCCATAACATCCACAGGCTCATTTCTCTGGATTCACTGGGGTGTGGTGTGGAGGCAAGCCACTGCTCCCTCCCCATCCAGTACCTGGTGATGGTCCATCAGCAGGAGGTTCCCTTTGACCACGCTGGTGGGCTCTCCACTGCTCAGCAGGACCTTGGCCATCAGGTCTGTGTATCCCTGGAAGAAGACAATTGGCCGCAACTGGACGTCAAAGAAGGTGGCTGACATCCCAGCCATGAGCTCTGGCTCCTCTTCCCCTTCCGAGAGGTTTTCTCCCATCATCGACTCCATCCCTTGTGCTTCAAAAGTGACCTGGAAGACAGAAGTGGAGGGACCCTTTGGAGCAGGACAGTAGCCATGGAGTGACTTGGACGAGGCATCCAAGCCATCCCTGAGTACCCTGAGATAGCAGTGGTGCTTCCTCTGTTTTTTTGTACCCTGAGGTATCAGTGTTGCTTCCTCTGTTTTTTTGGGGTAGCAGGGGGCTCCCTCCTCCACAGCAGGTTTCCCTACTGGTGACTTGGGAATTTGCCTATTTCTGATACAGGACATGCTGAGCAAAGAGCTGAAGCACCACAAGGAGGTTAAGAGGGGACACAGGGACAGCTGTGGCACCACTGGGTTGGTGTTGTCACCCCCCTCCAGCCCCTGTCCCTCCAGCACCTGAGCTGCACGGAGCCGCTGCCCATGGCTGAGCAGGGAGAAGTCAGAGATGCTCTTCCTCAGGAATCCACCCTCCAAAAACAGCAGGTCCAGCCCGAAAGTGGAAGTCAGGTCCTGGGTGTCTGACAGGCAGAGAGATGTCCATGAGCACCCCTGGGTGTGTGGTGGAAGCGGGGGAGTTGTAACAGGGTGATCTCTAAGGTCCCCTCCAACCCAAACCTGTGGCACCATTCTGCATCTTCTCCTTTCACTCTTGTAACACTCAATTGATTTGGCATTGCAAGGTTGGTTTTTTGCTACCCTGGCTATTCTTCCCTCTGCAAGGCCAGACTGAGCTAATTTGAAGAGGGACAGAAATGAGAGCTGAGTGATGAAGAATTCATCAGATATTTAGCAAATGCTGCTTTTTGTAGTCTCTGAAGTTTGATTCTTTCTTTTAAATCTCAGTAAAAGAATCCTCCTCTTTGAAGATCTTATTAAAAATGCTAAGGGAACTGAGGAACAGAGTGAAACATCTTGACTTGTCAGGGAAAACAGAAACTCCCACCAGCAATCTGCTATTGGTTTCACCTCTGGCTGAAGCTCCTCTTTCAAACCAGCAGGATGTGGGAAAAGTTTGTGCTAGAGAAGGACATGTTCATATCTCAGGTTGTGGCAGCCATCTGGTGCTAGAGGACATTCTCCAAAACCTCCCCGAGATTTTGGGGCATTCCATAGCCCTGAATCCTCCTCTGGAAGCTGCCTTTTCCCACCAAGCCCCCCTTTAACCCTCTGAGGGGACCATGGGATCAGTGTCCTCTGTGCTGTCACCTGTCAGAGGTCCTGAGAAAGAAGAGGAGATGCCGACTTTAGAGAAGAAGTTGTAATTATTTATCCGTGGGTCTCCCATGATGTCTTTCATTATCTTCCTGGAAAAGAGAGGGACAGGATATGTCAGCACTGGGAGGGAGGGAAGGGAAAGGGTCAATGCTCACTGCAGAAGGAAATACAATTTGCCAAGGTGTTTCTTGTCGTTGCTGATTGCCCAGAGCAGTGTGAGTGAAAAATGAAAGCACTAGACGTGGGCTATCCTGGAATTTCCCTTTCCTCTGGCTTATTAGGATAAACCAGGCAGATATTTTTGTGCAGCTTTTGCTTAGCTCTGAAAAATGAGAGTGCTTGGTTTGTTCTGTGCAGACAGGAAGATTAATGCAGGTACAAATTGTGCACTGCCCTGGGAGCCAGAGCTTCGGCCTCCAAGGACTCTGCCCAAACCACAAGCCTGGGTCCCGCTGCCATGGGACAGCATGACCAGGAATGTCAGGTTTCACCTGGCTGTGTGGCATCTGCAGCCCATTTGTTACTCCAGGAATGTCCAGGCAGCCCCCATGAAGTGATGCTAGCACATTTTAAAGACATATTGTTCCAAAACCCACAGCTGGAGGAGGAGGAGGTAAAATAGGTGATGTAGAGCAGAGGGAAAAATGCACTCATCGCCTCAAGCCCCACATTTCCAGGGGGTGGTGGTGGTCACGCAGGCTGTTCTGGACTTTCAGCAGCAGGAATGTGGCCATCTCTGTCTCCATCTCGCTGGTGGCCAGCAGGATGTTGATGACATCCATGGGTGAGGGGTGGTTATCCAGGAGGATTTCTGCAGCGGCCAGGCGACAGGTTTTGTCGTAACTCTTCCTCTTCTGGTGGAAAATCCTCCTCATCACTTGCTTCACCTGATGGGAAGGGGTAATTAACAGAGTGCAACTGCACGCCAGCAGCCTGGCTCTGCTTGGGGAGGGGAGCACCAAGCCAGCCTTGGCAGCTTCCTGTCCTACCTTGCTGGAGATGTGGGGAGCGGGGAAGCGCTGCAGGGCGGAGGTGGCTGCGGCTGTGACAGCCGTGGGACCGTCCTCGGCGTGCTCCAGGAGCGTGGGGATGGTCTCAGGGAGCATCGTGTTCCCCAGGGCCAGCAGGTAAATGACCACCTCGGGCTCCTCCTCGGCACCTCTGAGCCCCCTGAGGATGGTTTCCACCCCACGCTCCACCACCTGCTCGGGATTTGCAGGAGGTGAGGGCCAGGAGATGTTCTGGGCACCCCTGGAATTGGGGGGGGGTGTCCCAAAAAGCCAAATGTGAGGGGTTGCTGAGGACCCACCTGCAGCCCACAGAGCTTCTGCTGGCACAGCTTGCCCACCAGAGAGCCCACGGCAACTATCCCTGTTTCCCAGATCTCAGGTGCCAGCTGCTTCCCATCCAGCTTGTCCTTGGCATTGGGAAAGGGGTAATGGGAGGCAGGAAAAAAGAAATGAGGAAAAAAAGAAAAAAATGAGAGAGGAGTATGCCTTACCTCTTATCTCAAAGTGTTTCTTAAGCAAGTAAGGGAAAACTGGTTCTTACCTGCCTCAAAGGAGGCCATGTGTGATTTAATTGGTTAAATTCTGTGGCTCTAAATTAAGATTTTTTTATCTCTAGTGCACTGATAAAAAACATTTTCTTCTCAATTCTTTTCCTCTGAGGAGCATCTGCTCCCATCACCAGTGTCCCATTAAATGCACATAAAATGACCCCATGAGCAGGAAAATCAATTTCTACAGAAAGATTTTCCTTTTTCCGTGATGTGGGGGTCCATCCCAGATGCAGGACCCTTGGGGAAGAGAGGGAGAGATGTCCATACTCACTAAGACGAGGTGGAGAAGCTCTCCTGAAGGCCGGGGAGAGAAAGCTGCTGCATAGAGAAACTTCTCCAGGAGGGACTTGGACTCCTTGCTGAAATCCAGGAAGTCTGAGAGCGCTGCCAAGGAAGCCACTGACTGTGTGGCCACGGCTGCCTCCACGAGGAAGGGGCTGGAGCAGGAAGAGGGAAGTCATCAGTGGCATGGCCCACAGAAGCTGAGCAGTGCTTGGACAGGACAGGCATTAGGAAAAGCCAGAGTCAGGATGGCTGCCTGGAGCAGGGATGGTGCACGGGGCAGCACCAGCTGACCCTGGTTTGTAGGGGTTTTGTTCCTCCCACATGACTTTTCCCTGACAGGGAAGAATTCTCCTTTAAGTCCTTATTAAGTGAAAAATGAACTGGACTCCCTGTTGGTCTCATTCTCCTGTTGTTTATTCTTTCCTTATCAGCAATTTCTGCACCTCAGGCTTTACACCAGCCTGGTGTGAGGGAGAAAGGACACCAAAGAGCCCCTAACACACAGAATCAAGGTTCTCTTAAAGATAATTTACCCAATTATCACCCAAAACGTGCATTATTCTACTTTTTTACCAATTACTGACTAAACTTCTATTCATGTAACACTGCACTAATTCTGACCAATGGTCCCCAACACTGCAGAATATGGAGGAGATGAAGAAGGAGGAAAAAGCCTAAAAATGACAAGGATCCTCCATCTTGTCTCCATCCCCTCACCATTCTAACAAACCCAAAATTCTACATCTCTCACCCTGTGATAAATTACATATTATGCTACTGCCTAATTTACTTTCCTGCAAATTCTGTCTCACCCCAAAGCCCGGGAAGCCCTTTCAAGGTTAAAAGCAGGATTTGTCAGAGGGTTTGGATCTTTTAAAACACACAGGGAAATATTCCCTGCATTCTGGATTCCAACACTGGTTGGAATCCATCTTGTCCAGCGCTCGGAATTTTGGAGAGACAGTCCCAGGGGTTCTCACCGCGTCTCCGCGGGCGCTCTCCTCAGCAGCTCCAGGACATCCCTCTTCTTGGCGCCGCGCAGCATCTGGATGAACCTCTGGAACTGCCAGGCTGTCGCCACCTTCGAGGTGTCTGTTTCGACCCTCTGCCTGTCAAAATCCTTCAGGAAGGCTCTCAGCTGCAAACGCGAGGTTTGTTAGGTGGGATTGAGCCTCTTTTCATGGGATAACATTTACATCAAAGCAGCAGCAACCAGCCCCTCCAAAAGCACCCCTGGCATTTCACCCCAAATCCTACGAGTGCCCAGCTTGAGGGAGAGCCTCTGGTGGGTTTTGGCAGCATCACTGACCGATGGGCAGTGGGTGCAGACCCTCCTGAAGGGCAGGCTGGCCATGCCCAGGGGCTGGGGCCGTGCCTCCATGCCAGCCAGCACATCCTTAAGGCTTTGTCCAGACACCTCTGCCGGTCCAGGCATTGCAGGAGACACCAGCTGGAGCTGCTGCCTGTGAAGGGAGAAATAGTCAATGGAAAGTTCTGTGATTTCCTCCCCCCATGGCCAATGGCTCGGGTGTTCACTCACCTTGAACTGATTTTGATGCCAGAGCGGGATTTCAGGGCTGGAGCCACCGTGTGGCTTTCCTCGGCCAGGACCGACTGGAGCAGGGTGTCTTTCACCAAGTACTGGCTTCTGCTGGAGGGCTGCCACTTGACTCCAAAAATCTTGGAAAAGGAAAAGCAAGGAGAAAAAAATGCAACCTTTTCCCCTCTTGCCCTCTCCCCAGGAGATCTCTCTTTACATTAGCAGAAAAAGAACTTTCCAGTCCACAGAATCACCTACTTCGAAAGGAAAGGAAAGGAAAGGAAAGGAAAAAGGAAAGNGAAAGGAAAGGAAAGGAAAGGAAAGGAAAGGAAAGGAAAGGAAAGGAAAGGAAAGGAAAGGAAAGGAAAGGAAAGGAAAGGAAAGGAAAGGAAAGGAAAGGAAAGGAAAGGAAAGGAAAGGAAAGGAAAGGAAAGGAAAGGAAAGGAAAGGAAAGGAAAGGAAAGGAAAGGAAAGGAAAGGAAAGGAAAGGAAAGGAAAGGAAAGGAAAGGAAAGGAAAGGAAAGGAAAGGAAAGGAAAGGAAAGGAAAGGAAAGGAAAGGAAAGGAAAGGAAAGGAAAGGAAAGGAAAGGAAAGGAAAGGAAAGGAAAGGAAAGGAAAGGAAAGGAAAGGAAAGGAAAGGAAAGGAAAGGAAAGGAAAGGAAACTCCATGAGACCCTGCCCTCTTCCGAGTTGTGCGAGAAGGCAACACCAGGTGAGCACCAGCAAGGGGATGCTCTCACCCATGGCTGATGCAGATGGACAGAGTGCTGGCACCACAGGGACTTGCACAACAACGTGATGTTGAGAACCCTGCCAGGGCCCCTGGGGTCTCCGCGGGGATGTCCATTTTTATACTGAATGCAGTAAAATTTGTATATTTAAAAAAAACAAAAACCCTTAAATTTTGTTAATGGCAGGTATTACTGCCTTTAGACCCACAGGATTTTGTCTGTTCATGTCAGGGCTGAAAATAGGCTACTGCTTTAAGCAAAACAGAGCCCTGTCAAAGTAATGCCCAATGCAGTGAGTCTGAGACCCAGAAAACATCCCTGTATCTGCACCTTCCCAAGCAGGATCAACTGGCAGGGCACAAGTGATAACAAGAGGGGGATGAGGTGTCTCTGAGCACCTTTGCTGCTCCTGCCCACTTGGACACCACAAGATCCTCCTGAGGGGTGTTGGTGCATCCCACTTTGAGGATGGATCTAAGAGTCCCATCCCCAGCTGGTGCAGAAGGCTGAAGCCAGCTGGGAATGGGAGTCCAAACCCACCTGCAAAAAGATTTTAGGGGTGGCCCTGCTGTACTTAGTGTGAGCTGAGCCCCCCACAGTGAGAGAAATGGACTTGCTTTGTTTATGGAGGTGAATCCAGACTTTGGCCTTGAGCAGCTGAGGAGATCTTTGGTCTTGGTGATGGAATGGTTGGAGACAGTGTAGGTGACTGTGCAGCTTCCAGAGGCATCTTCCTGAAACACAAATGGGAGTGACCACGAGTATTAAACAATCTCTGGAGTGGACAGATCTCTATTAGATCCTTATTAGGCCAACCTAATAAAGAGAACAGCATCTAAAACCTAAAAAGTGGGCCAAAGGAGGGGGTGGTTGGATGGCTCTAAGTCCATCCAGGCATCTTTGCAAGTTCAGGCTAACACCAGCAGCAGCAGCAGCATCTTGGTGACTGCATTTGGGGTTCTGAGGTTATTTCATGTTGTTCACACATCATTCCAGCTGGCTGCTGGCAAAGCAGATCCTGCTTGGCAGGAATGCTTGTGGAGTTTTTTTCTCTGCTGTTTACTACCGTTCAGGGAAAGGCTATGATTTTGTAAGGATGTTTATTGCTGAAAATTAGGTTATTTTATTTTAAGCCTTCTGCCTTTCCAAGAGTCATCCTTGCTCACAGCCTGGTTGGAGTAGCAGACCCGATGTTGTTTATCCTGAATTTTGCCCCCTCTGCTGAAGCTCGTGGGCTGGCTAAGGCTCCATGGCCAGCTCTCCTGGTGCAGCCCTGGATTTTGGGCAGATGTGGCCCCAGCTCTGGACCTACCTCCACTGTGGTGCCGGCATGGGGCTGAAGCTGGAACAGACTGATGATGCCTCGTTTCAGGTTGGAGATCAGGATGTTTTCAGCCTCATTTCCATAGAAAGCTTTGACCTGGGAGGGCAGGAGATGGTGCCTGGCTGAGGGGACGTCTCTGGGGTCCCTGCAGGCTCTCTCTGCTTTCCCTGACAAAAGGGGACCTGAGAACACCCTGTAGACACCTGGGGAATTTTCTCAGGAAGGACTTTATCCCTCAATAGCCTGAGGTCTGTGGATGCAAGCCCACAAAATTTCCCTTTCCTTCCCACCCTGGAGTTCTATAGCCATAGAGGAGAAGGTCAGAAAGGAGCCTATATCCCATGGTTGGGACTGAAGAGCTTTAACACGGGATTCTGCTGCTCCAGCTGAGTCCTTTTGGAGGATGGGACTCCATGTAGGACCCTACATTGGCCACTCTGTCCAGTTCCTTCTGCTCTGAAATCAGAGGTCAAATCTGAAATCAGGAGCTCCCATGGGCTTCAAAGCTGAGAAAATTTAGAATGAGGACAGGGAGTGCTTTGCAGAGGGCACGAACAAGCCCTGGAGATGTCCAGCTGACCTTCCCACTGTTCCAGGAGATGAACATTGGCTGCTGGAGCTCTGCCTGTGCCTCTGAGCTCAGTGCAATCTCTACAGGGGAACCTCTGGTGCTGTCCTGGCTCCTCTCTTCTGGCTGGTGTTGGGCCTTCAGGTCACGGATCTATGACAGCAGAAAACGGCAGAAAGCAGTGACCAAGTGTCTGCTCTAAAGCTGGCCTGCATTTTACCTGCAGGCAATGGATTTGGTCAGAGAGGTCATTTTTCAGCTGATGTGGGCTAGAAATGGAAGGGGTTGCACCTCCAGGGGTGTTCCCAGCAGGAACACCTGGCTGTGATGGCTGTACCACCCCACACACCTGCACCTGGAGCAGCTCCTCCCCGCCTTGGCCCCTCCAGAGCCGGTGCAGATGGATCAAGGTCTCAGCCTGAAGCCGGGCTCCCCACGGGGATGGTGTGGATGTGTGGTGCAGCTGGACATCCAGGGTGTAGTGGTACTGATACAGGGTCCTGGGCTGGAAGGAAAGCAGCTGCAAATTCCCTGTGGGAAGATGGAAGCGTTGAAGGTAAGCGGTCATGGATCATCCTCGCTTCACCTCCATCCCAGAGGGCACCCGGACTTGCAGGGGTGCTGATGGCCTGGATCACTCCAGCTCCTGGGAGTGGAAGTCTAACTGGTGGGAAGGTTTTCATTTTTGCCTCTGGTTTGGATATTTGGGTGTTCTCCAGGCTGACAGCTGATTCCTGCTCGTGTTTCCAGCCTTGCCTTAGAAATGATGGCCGGAGCAGGGGCTCTGCCTGGGGACTTCAGGACTCTTAGAAATGCCAAAGAAACACATTTGAATCCTGAAGGGAAGTTTCCTGAGCGTGCCCATGGACAGGAGGGACATCTCCAGTGCCTTTTCAGCACTGGGCATTAACTGGGCATTAACAATCAACATTTTTAGGGGAGAAAAGAAGCTGAATTCTTCATATTATGAGTGTTCCATCAGAACTTCTAACTCCTAATTAAATCACTGTCTTTGTGCTAAGGCAAAATGAAGATGGTGGGGCAGCTTTAGATCAAAACTCTCTGCTTTAATCTTATTTCTCCAGACTTATCTGGAGTCTCTTCTCTTGCTCATATACAAGAGTGATCGAAGGGGGGAGGGTTGCCTTTGCCATGACAAAACCAGTCAAATCTGTTCTCTGAAGTAACTTGAAATTCTCTTGCAAATTTGATTCACTTGCTGGGCTTCTGAAATGTTTTATAGCTTTGCTGCTTTTAACAACAAATGAATCAGGGGAAATCCAGCTCAGTCCCTGGTGCTTTCCCCTGTGAGACAAACTGAAGAGTTTTTACAGTTCTGCACTGTGTGCAGTTTAAAAAGCTCCAGCTCTCTGGTTTTCCTCACCCCTCCACCCCAGGGAGGACTTCCACCATCCCCAAAATTTCCCAGCCTCAGGAGATGCTGATGCTGTTTGCAGTTTGCCAGTCCCTGTTCCCTGCTGGGTTGGAGACCGGGAAGATAAATGCTGGGATGAGCATCTCACCTCTCCAGGCATCCAAACCCCATCGAGTCCCTGGACCTAAATCAGCCCAAAGTCTCTCTTACCTTTTGCTGCTCTCAGGAGAGAAAAGCAGAGCAAGCAAAAGCATCTCCAAACCGCCTGTGGATTCATGGTGGGCTCTGGGAGCTGGGCGGGAGACAGGGAAGGAAGAGGGGTGGGAAAGAGGGGCTGTGCAACAAAAGTGGGCAAGATCAGCAGTCAGGCAATGGGGCCTGACCTTCTCCCTATCCCCGCCTTGCCCAAGAAAAGGCAAATAATTAAACCTTTGTACCAACCCCCAGCAGCCACGGAGGGTTTGGAAATCAGCTGAGCTTTGCCAAAGGCCGGTGGGAGGGGAGGAATGCTGGAAAAGAAGAGATGCCAGAAGCGTTGCGGGGCGGAGAAATGGCCAGTTTGTCCTCTTGTGGGAGGGGGAGGCTCAGAAAGCTGCTCTCTGTCTTTTGGTGATCTCTCTCTTCCCAAAATGGGATAGAAGATAGTCGCTTTCAAAAGAAGAGACCCAGAAGGGGGAAGGGAAGAAACAGCTTTTCCATCCTTTTAGTCGGAGACTGGGATTTGCAGCTCAAGTTACTTAAAGGCCAGGCTGGAGGGGGCAGGGAGCACTGCTACCCCCAGAAAGAAAAGGGAAAGGGCTTAGGAAATCCATCTCTAAATCCTTTGGCCCACTAACCATACAGTATTTTTGTAATGCATGAACTTTCTGGTTGCTGAGTTTAATTGTTTTCTAAAGACACCAAAGTGGCGATGCGGCTCAGGGTCCTGGGAAGGCTTTTCGCTAAAAAGAAGGGGGAGTGGAAGAGGGAGGCACTTCATGTGTCATTCTGGAAGTGATCTGCTTATTAAAGTCAGATCAAAACCCCAGGACTTAAGTGTTTTGACATTTTCAAGGCACATCTCCCAGCCCTGTATCACCACTGGGCTTCTGGGCCACTACTGTGATCAGAAAAGCAGAGTAGATCCCACTGAGAGCAACCTGGGGAAAATCCAGTTATAGGTTTCCTGGATGTGGTGCCTTCACTTGGTCTTCTGGTGGTCTTTATTGGCAAATACCCCGTATTAAGCTTGAAAAATATTCTTCTCTTTAGTACTTTCATTTAGCTTTTATAGAATCACAGAGTGGTTTGTGTTGGAAGGGACCTTAAGGACCATTTTCTTTCAGTCCCCTGTCGTGGACAGAGAAGCCCATGGCCCAGAGAAGCTGTGGCTTCCCCATCCCTGGCAGTGTCTGAGACCAGGCTGGATGGGGCTTGGGATAAAGGAAGGTGTCCCTGCCTGTGGCAGGGGGTTGGAATTGGATGAGCTTTAAGGTTCCTTCCAACACAAACCATTTTATGGCTCTGGGGGATTTGTGCTCTGCAGTACAACATGAGAGCAAAACACACCAGAGGATGAAATTCCTGCTGAACACAGAAAATTTTAGTTCTTCAGTTCTTTATCTAGGGGGAAAAGGAAATATTTCAGAGTGAAATGGTTGTGGAGGGTCTGAGCCCTGAAGGTAAGGTCCCAGAATGTGCTGGCTGCAGCTCAATACAATACCTGGAGAGGAAAGGCAAACAAACAGCCTGTGAAAAAAACCTGCTGATAAGAAGGCCTCAAAGTGGAAGTGAACTTTGGCAGGTTGGTTGTTTAGGCTTGGCTGCCAAGACTTTCCAGGACTAGGATGTGGAAAACAGGGAGAAAACCTCGTTTTTCTTTCTCCAAACCTGATTCTTCCTTCTGTCGCTGAGAGAATCTGTGAAAAAGAATAAGGCAGAAGAAAACAGAGTTATAAAATTTTGCAAAGCATTCTCATATCCATCTGGAGTTGCCATGCTCTTGGAAAGGTGCCTTATGGAATTTTGGACACCTCTGGACAGATGCATGGCCCTGAGATCAGTGCTTCTGGAATCTTGGGTGCTCCTCCAGCCCCTCGTGCATCTCCCATGGGAAATGTGATCTCCCATTTCCATCCAGTGAAGGGACCTGGCTGCAGGACCTGGAGTGGCAGCTCTGAAACCCATGGGCAGAGCAGAGCAGAGCACAGCAGGGGCAGTCAGTGTGACCAGGTCACCCTGTCCAGGTCAGAGAGGCACACAGGGACCTTGCCACCGAGCTGTGACATCAGGGTGGACTTTGGAAAAGGGTGGCCTGGATGGAGGCAGGGTGGAAGCAACTGGGGCTGCTGCATCAAAGTCCGCAAACCTCAGTTCTCTTCTCTTCTAAATGACCTCCAGCTCCAAAAATCCCCTCCACTCCTCCCCCGGCATCTTTTCCTGCCTTGTCACCTCCCTTTCTGCCATTGCAGTGGTATGGAAAGCACTGACTGTGCCAACAAGCTCCATCAATCCTTCCCTCTAAGAGAGAAATAGAAGGGGAATGAGCACTTCCCACATGGTTGGACTGGTGGCACTCAAAGGTCTCCAAAACCTGAACAGATCGGTTTCCTGGGGCTGTGTGGGTCAAGAGGCCCCAGGTGTATCCAATGAGCACCTGAGGGCCCTAATGAGCTTTAATGACCCTAATGAGTCCCACCTGAGGTCTCCACCCACGCCCATGGGCTCAGGAGCCCATTTAAGCTTAGCCTTGAGCTAAGATGGGTTTTTAAGGCTATGTTACAGTCTTGGTTTCTCTTCTGTTTCTGCTCATTCTGGATAGATCCAAGGCTTCTCTGTGCCCTTGCTGCCCTGGAGAGCGTTGATGGAGGTTTTTTTAAGAGGACCCAGCCTCAAATCCTTCTGGAGAGACTCTCTTGGTGAGGGCACTGCCACTACCAGGCCACCCCTGCACTGTGTG
Organism: Polioptila caerulea; assembly: GCA_013397295.1. NCBI lineage: Eukaryota > Metazoa > Chordata > Aves > Passeriformes > Certhiidae > Polioptila > Polioptila caerulea. Next base: position 4,088 of record VYXF01008163.1, on the reverse strand, counting down.
TCACTGTGGATTCAAGGAGCTGTTACCATTCCCAAAACATCTACCTCTTCCTCCTGCTTCCCCTTGGCACGTGGCTCTGAGGTGGGTGGGACGTGCTCTGCCACTCTTCACTGTGCAGTAGTATTTTTTGGGGAGGTGTTTTGGGCACTCGATGTCTGCCCTTGGAACTCATCACATAAATGTTGTGAGACAAGGGGAGCAATGCTGTGCAGATATCCTGGTTTTCCTACAAGACAAACACCTCAAGAGATGATTTCTACTGCTGCAAAGCAACCAAAGCTGCCCTGTGAGCAAGGAAAGTATATCACTGGTGCTTGTGTTAACTGGTTAAAAACCAGACAATTTCAAGAAAAAGATCAATTTTGCTCAGTTAATTTTGGGGTTTGAGAGGTTTGGAGCTATATAAATATGTATTTACTAGTCTGGTTTGGACCAGACATATAGATATGTGTATATATATACATCTTTTTGAAGCCAGCTCACCTAAGCTGGGTCTGTGAGGCGGAAATGCCCCCTTCTCCACCTCTTTTTCCTTAGGCAGCTGCTTAAGAATTTTGTGGAGGAAAGCAGCCCACACTGGGGATGAGGCTGTTGTGAGGTGAATAAAAAGAGCTACTCCCCACCAGCCCCGTGGAGAGGCTTGTGAGCCCCTCACTTGCAAGGCACTGTGTGCTTTGTGTTTTATTGTCTGGGGGTTGCCAGGCTGCAATTTCCAGGACAGCCTCCTTTTTGTCCTC
>VYXF01008162.1:70529-100984 GCA_013397295.1 Polioptila caerulea | reverse complement strand
TAAGGCATCACCAGGACATGGGATCATGTGTGGTTGAATTTCACCCTGGGCCCTCAGTAACTGTGGGCATGATGAGCTATCAGATCTCCCCTCAGTGCCACCGTCTCGAACTCTGGGAGTATTTTCCCCAGCTCTTGGGCCAGGGATTCAACCCAAGCCTCCATGCCCATGATGGCAAGGAGGACACGAGCCCCCCACGCAGCCTCCCCTCGCACTGGCTGGCTCTGCACTGAGATTCTTCTGCAAATGACACAATTCTCTGAACAACGGTATAATAACATTGTTCTTTATTGCCAACAGCCACCCACAAATGGAAAAGACCTTGAACTATGAGAGGTGGGAGGCAGTGAGTGCTCCCTCCTAAAGAAAATAAGGCATTTAGCTTATAAATATAAAATGATCAAATAAAGCAATTAGTGCAGAATTGCACATATAGAGAGTGATTCACCTCTAATTGGGTTGTTCTCAAAGCAAATTAACTTTGAAATGAGGAATGTTAAAAAGATTTTAAAAGAAATATGGAATCCTAATTACTGCAGGGGAAGGAGCTGGGGGAAGTTTAGCCCAACAGCAGCAAAAAAGAGCAAGGAAACGGCGACACAAGGCCCACACCATCACTGCTTTATGGTTAAAAACAAGGTGATCAGAGGGCTGGAGCATCTCTGCCATGAGGAAAGGCTGGGAGAGCTGGGATGGCTCAGCCTGGACAAGAGAGGTTTTGGTGTGACCTAATTGTGGCCTTGCAGTGGCTGAAGGAGCTGCAGGGAAGATCCAGAGTGTTTCCAAGAGCATGAAGTGACAGGACAAGGGGCAGTGGCTTTACAGTGACAGAGGGCAGGGTCAGACGGGACACTGGGGTGAAATTCTTGGCTGTGAGGGTGGGCAGGCCCTGGCACAGGGTGCCCAGAGAAGCTGGGGCTGCCCCTGGATTCCTAGAAGTGTCAAAGGCCAGGCTGGACGGGGCTTGGAGCAACCTGGGCTGGTGGAAGCTGTCCCTGCCCATGGCAGGGGGTGGAACTGGGTGATTTTTAAGGTGCCTTCCAACCCAGACCATTCTGTGATTCTGCAGTTCTGAGAATGACTCAAAACCAGCAGCTGCTTCTTCCCCCTGTGCCCTGCTCCCAGCCCTGGTCTGAAGCAATTCCTGGCACACAGTTTTAAGCTGGACACCCCTAGTGCCCTGCAGGGTCCCTGTGATGTGCCAACCCCAGCAGCACCCCTGACCCCCAGCGCAACCCCTCAAAGGGCACCAGGAGGGGGACACAGCTGAGATACACCAGAGAACAGGGCTGGGGGCCCCAAATCCCCCTCATCCCAACATCCATTCCCATTCCCCAGCACCAGTGCCAGGTATTGGATTTGATCCAATCCACACCTGCAGCAATTCTCCTCCTTGACTGTTCCGATTGCAGTTTATACCTCTGCTCGCTGCTGAAATTACGTTGCCTACGGCCCTTTATTGATGGACTGGAGAGGTAATTAAAAAGGAGGCTTTTCAGAAAAATCCTGTCTAAACATTGGGAGAAAAATCCATATGAATACTCTTTCAACTCGGAGAAGGACGGAGGAGAACATCCTTGCAGTTACAATGATGTTCTAAAAAAAAATCTATTAAACTGTGGGTAGTGCCACATATCTGATGTATTATGAATGTATTAATATGGAATTGGTTTTTTATAAATATTAATAAGAGCCAACATCTAAAGAAGGAGCCTGGGACTTACATTCTTAATTAATCCAAAATTCACATCACCTCTAAAAATACATATGCATTTCTTTATGTTAGACCAATGCCTAGGAGCAGACAGTTGTAAAAACACTCACCAGAAATAAGGCACAGAGACTCCCCCCTTATTCCCTCAGTCCCTGTCTTAGCCTTTCCATGGTCCAAAGGAGCATCATTGCTCCAAGGAGAGGGACAGGCAGGTTTGGCTGTAGGGGAAAATGATTCTCAGGTGAGAAGAGGACAATCACTCTCCTCTTGTTTTAATCATTGTCCCAATTCTTGTTTCATTTCTTCCACTGAAGTTTTCTTCAGGTAGCTCATCCCCTGATGAAGCTTGGGGAAGGTTCAAATCTCTGTTTTCAAATATTTTCCAGGCATAAAACATTTTCCTGCCAGTTGACTGCTGGCCATTGTCTAGAATTTGTGCTCATTTCTCAAGGATGCTTTTAAAAACCTCCTGAGGATGAGTTGCTCTGTGTAATGCAGAAGCCCAAGCACAATGGCAAGAATTCCACCTTTAGTCACCGGCTGCAATTTAGAATTCTGCAGGTGAGAAGAGTTATTCCCATTAAATCGGGGCACGGCTTCATGTGGATGTTTTATACTCTCTTTAAAATGGGATGATGTGGGCTTAACTCGGCTCAGCTGGGACCAAAAAATAAAAAGGCACTTGGTGTGTGACCAAAAGTGGAGCATCTTGCCTTCAGTGCACACTTCTGGAGCAGCTCACCCTGACAAAGGGGCTCTGGGCAGGACCTTCCCTCCCCCAGCCCGAGGGGCTGCTTCAGACCAGATTAAAATAAAAATAACACTACCGAAGCAATTCTGCTCTGCTGAAAACTTATGGGCACGAAGGAGGATATTTTTCCATTAACACAAAAGTGTAGCAGATGAAAGAAGACAGAAGGACTAAATATTATAAATTAGTGGCTTATCAGCATTTATGAAACTCTCTGAGCCTTGCACACAGCTCAGCTGCTCAGGTCTGGGACTCCAAAACTGCAGCCTGTGACCACACAGATCCACAAGGAATTTCCCTCTCGTTAACATAAATCCACCGTGGACACCTGAGAAGAAATAATAACTTCTTTGTGTCATTATTAAAGGGATTACAGAGACACTATTATTGCACAGTGTTTTACTGCTAAATGGTTTTAAGACTGGCCTTATAGATCTTTCTCCATTAATCAATAAGATAAAATACTAATTACAACAAGGAGGGGTTGGATTTAATGCGGAGCTGCTCTTGGAGGAACAGCAACGTGTTAAATTATGGGATGTTCATGGAGAGCAAATATGCTGGGAAAGCCTTGATGTGAATTTTGTCACTTTACTCACACTTTACACAGCCCTGGAGTTACCTAAAGGATACACCAACAGCAGCTGCTTTCCCAAAGGTTTGCTATCTCGTGCTTTTCATACCCACACATATATTTTTTTTATTATTTCAGTGAACTGACAGCACACGAAGAACTTGAATTTATCAACTTCCCATAGCATAAGTGCAAGTAATGCACAGCTCCATCCCTGCACCACCCCAACAACCATCACCATCCAACAGCTCCTGGTTCACGGGAATCCTGAGCTGCAGGAACAGCAGCAACACAAAGGAGTCACATCTAAGCAAGACTTAAACGTTAAAAGTTATTAAATCACTATATAAGTAAATTTAATAAAAACCCAACGCAGCAGAATGAAACAAAAAATATTTCCTTTCTCATTTGGCCAGCTGCTAAATTTATAGATGCGTTTTATTTCAGGCAAATGCAGGATTTGGTGTTTAAAAATTAAATTCTCCCTCTGCGTGAGTCGGTGCCTCGTTAACGGGTGACCTACTTCGCCGGCAGCCCCGCATTGTTTCGCTCTCCATTCCCCATTGATCACATTTTTGCTGCAAGCACAATCTTCAAGACCTTCCTCCTGGGTTCACGTTTAACTCATCTCCTGCATTTTTCACGGGTTATTCTAAAAGGCACTTTCACACTCTCGCCCCACACAGAAACTGATGCCTTTTAGATGCCAATTGAAACGTTCTCCCCGTGCTGTCCCTGTCCTATTATGCCTAATCCTGTCCCTTGTTAGAAGTGCATTCAAAGCCATTTATGAGGCAGGAATACATAAAGATCAGTTCATCAAACCGGATGCTTGGAATTTACAGACACTTAAACATTGTACTTTCTATCAAAACCTGTCACATAATTAAACATGCACATCAGAGGTGGGACGAGCTCCATGGCAGCGTTTTAATTCATTATCTCGTAGATCCTGGCACTTCCTGAGCACTTGAAGGTGTATTTGCCTTCATATCAGATTGCCCACATCAAACAAGGCAACGAGGAGAGCTGGAGGAACTGGGGAAAAATCCTCTTAACAAGCTTTCCTCCCAGCCAGTCAGAACATCAGCACCAGGGAATAATCCTGTAGGGGAATGTTGTCCCTGGATAGAGAGCCTGGGCTCGGTATGGGGTGGGGGGTATTCATGCTAAAATACTGACAAAAAAACAAACAAAAAGTAAACAAAAATAAAATCAGACCAAAAAAAAAACCCAACTAAATTCCTTTTAATACCTGTTTGGCCTCTTAGTGAAAAGTTCAACAGTGAGATTATTCTGAAAGCAAATAAACAAAGCCCAGGGAGCACCAAATCTCCATTCTCCCAGGGACTGCTCCATTCCTAGGAGCGTTCAAGGCCAGCTTGGAGGGGGCTCTCAGCAGCCTGTTCTAGTGGAAGGTGCCCCTGCCCACATCAGGGGGGTGGAATTACGTGATCTTTGATTTCCCTTCCAACCCAGGCCATTCCACAATTCACAGATTCCCACTGCAGGCCATGTCCAGCCTTTCACTCCTTGAGGAGGTTGGGAACAGGGTGGGACTCCACATCCCCACTGAGACTGCCCAGAAATGAGCTGGGAGTTACAACCTGTTGGTGTTTGCAATTCCTGTTGTCACTTCAAGGAGATCACTTACTCCAGCGATCCTGCAGTGAAGAGGGATGTGCTGCTTTCTGTTCTACTCCATCAGCAGTCCCTTAGTAGAGTCTATTGAGGAATGAGACTTGGAACATTTCTCTGATATTCCTCTGAAAACCCTTCCTGGTGATCTTTCTGAGCCACAATTAGTGTGAAGGCTGGCACTGCAGCCATCACAGGGCCGTTACATCTGCTAAATGCCACTTTCTTAAATTTTTCTAATGACCTTTTTATGTCTTTCTACCTTTCTCTCCTTGGTATTTCAACAAGATGCCCAGAGTCTCTTAGGAGAAAAGAGAACTGAATCCTTATTCTGTAGCACTTCAGAGAAGTGGTCTCCAGAACCCCTCACCTCTACACCTCTGGAGACAGAACTAAATGTCACCAAGGAACCTCTCATCTTGAGGCAAATTAAACAGAGCTTGGTCTCAGTTGCACATTTGACTGCTGCCATTCAAACTTCCAAGGGATCTTTTCTCCCCAACTTCACCTGACAGTTTGTCCTCTGCTGAGTGGGTCAATGCCACCCACTGCAGGCTTGGACAGGAAAGGTCCCAAATCCTGAAGGAATGTCACAGTCACACCAGAACCAGGCTCTGCATGGGCAGGACTGAGGGAAGGATGCCCTGGACCTGCTGCTGCCCAGTTTATCAGGTCCCAGGTGCCGATTCTTGTCCAAAATTCCATTTCCATTACCACACCGTAAGTTTCGCTTTTCTTAAATGTTCATTTCTAAAAAAAAATCACTTTCCAAAGCCACTGTAAAACCCATCCTTTTTTAAGTTATAATTGCTGTTTACAATTTCCTAACTCTGCAGGTGTTAAGACCATTGTTTAACTGTTCATGAGCTCTTTTTCCTTCTTTTTTTTGCACGGAGTGATTGCAAGGCAGAATAAGACACCCTCTCCCCCACTGAATGGGTGCTGTTCACTCTGTACTGTGCCTGTTCTTACCAAAGGAAGTTACTTCACTCCTAAAGCCCTTGAAATTCAGGAAGCTCAGCCCCCAGGGATGACACAAAAGGCTTTTTCCTGCTTGACTTTTGCTCAAGACTGCACCGAGAACACGCAGCTCCTCCAAGAGCTCCTCCAGCAAAACGAAGGAGCCAGCTTCATCTCCTGCCCACATTTACTCTGGAACAGAAGCTGCACTTAGCACCTGATTGGCACTAATTGATAGGGCCTTGCTCTCCTGCCTACTGTCATTAGGAATTATCCGTGTCCTGAATAAAGTGATTGAATTTGCCATGCTCTGTCCCACTTCTGCGCTGTATCTTCATCTCTTTTGCATTCATTTCCAAAATTAAATTTAAAGAAAAATTATGAAACACAGCTCATACCACGTTCCTTGTGTCCTTCCTGTATGTTCTTACAGATCTGTTGAAATAATAACCAGCAGAGGTTTTTAACCAGCTGGTTGGTAGCACCTCTGAAAAGTTAATGCCCACTGAAGTAAGTGGTGTGACTGAGGCTGGAGGCTGCAGGAACATTTTCTCTGGGCTCTGTGCTTGTCCTTGAAAACAATTTCTGTTAGGGACATTCCGTGCCTGTTAGTATACAAACCAAATTCATATATTTGCAAATCATGCAAAGGTTTCTCCTGGTGATTACTCCATCCTAGGAGTGTCCTTGGCAATCTCCCCTTGCAGAATATATAGCTCAGCCTGCAAGTGCCAGGGTGACAAAGCTGGAGCTCGCACTAATGTGGCAGATCAATCACTTGACTGAAAGATACACAGACACAGAAAAGGTGGTTTATATCTGTCATATTCAAGGGTAAACTTGCAGCACTTGAGAAGACTGCTCAGATAACTCTGCACAGCAGACAGTGTTGCTGGCCTCGGTGTCTAATCAAAAGAAAAATATGTTGTCTGTTTAACAATACCAACAGTTTTGAGACTCCTCAGAGCAGTTAACCCATGGGCAGTGATCAAAGGCATTTGAAGTTTGGCTAAGAACTAGCTCAGATGATTGAAACCCCACGATGTAAATTTTAGCCATTGAAAAGTCAAGCTGAGCCATCAAGCAAAAAATAGTGTCTCTATCCTGACAGATCAGGGAATAGACATTGTACTTTCCAGGTGATAAACTACTGGAGAGCACGAGCTTCCGAGTAGGAGGAACCTTCAGGCTTTATCCTGCAGCCTGCATACATCAATGGCAAAGTTCAGACAAACTTTATTTTAGGGTGTTCGGAGTTGAAGGTCACGCTGCATATCACCAGAATGAAAAATTCTTATTTCTCCTGGAAAGTTCCCAAATAACGTCTTGTGAGTGATGCTGCAATTGTCTACCCTGAAATAAAGACACAACACAGGGTGTGGAACGGCTGATATGAGCACCCATCTCTACCAGCAAGGACTGAGAACCTGAGAAATCAATGGAAATGCCTCCATCAGCATCTTTCTTTCAAACAAATGATGTTTTAAAGTGTAGCATTGACAGAAATTCTCTCTGTAGGGATAATTCTACTTTTTTTTCTTCAAACTTCAGGCCATTTGCAGTGTCAGCAGCAGAGACATGAGAGCCAGGGCTGGGTGGCTCCTTGCAGGCTCCTCTGCACTATTTATTCTGCTGAGGGAAAAAGGGCACAAGGTAACACTGCCTGGTGGGAGTCTGTTTTCATTCCCTCTTCCTGCAGGAACCCCTTCGTTTGCTGGCCTGTTTCTGCCACATCTGGCAGAGTGCAGATGTCAAACCCTTGTTGCAGCCAATTCCTTGAGAAGAGTCAGGAGAGAGAGGAGAGAGAACCGCAGTGCTACAGGGTAGAAGCCTTTTGCTTGTGCTCTGAGCTTTAGCAAACACCAGAGAACCTCCAGGAGACAGGGACCGGGTAAGGAGGGATGTGGGATGGAGTAAGGAGGGATGTGGGATGGAGTAAGGAGGGATGTGGGTGGCTCCCACTCCTCTGTGTTGAGGAGTAGGTTGCTCCTACTCCTCGTACTCCTCCTCTTTTTGACCACTCTGCAGTTTAGAGAAGCATTAAAGAAACAGAATACTGAGAATATTGGGTCCTTTCTTGGTTTAGTGTATATCACAAAAAGACAATTAGCAGCTGTTAAATTCCACTTCATTTTGGCGTCTTTAATATTCATGAAAAAGCTTTTTGCTTTATTAAGAAGGACCAGCTGATACCCCAGTGGTGAAACATGACCTACCAGACATGTGATTAGTGCTACTTGAGTTCATTTGCCTTAAAACTATTCCCATTTAAAACTATGTGTACTAAGAACCCCATGTTGCAGTTCTGGCATCAGTGTAAAAACTTTACATCAAACCCTCCTCACACCTCAGGGAATGCCCAGAGTTTCAGGGGGTCCACACAGATTAGCAGGATGTGGAGTGCCAGGTTAGATCTTCCATTTCTGATCAGTGGGAAAGTCTTCAAAATGCTGTGGGTAACAGGAAGGAGAGACAGATGAATCAAAATCTTTCAAGATCAAGAACTTTCCACCGAGAAATTAATTAAAACACCCGCATTAATTGATCAGATTTCACACATGCACATGCTGTAACACAAAAAATAACTTCGAGAGCAAATAGTCAAATAAAAACCTTAAAATCCTCTTCCAGTATCTGTATTTTTCTTTGTTATAGTGACCTCCAGAGGTACCAGGTAACAACTGAACTTCCCGAGTCAGAAACGAGTTCACTCCCCCAGTTTCATCACCGCAGCTCTGGGCTGTTGGAGATATTGGTTTTTATATGGGAAATACAAGATGGAAATTCTGCTGGGGAGGGGGAGAGAGAACCATCTGCCTGCAATTCGTGTGGGCTTTAATCAACACCTGAGGGTTCCTCCCCGAGGGCTCCCGGAGCATCGCTCATCCCACCCAGGCGGCCCCTGCTCCCCATGCTGGATCAGTGCCCTGTGAGCCGTTTTCTCCCCTCCTCACATAAATCTGGGCTGTGTAATCACATTTCCCCCCAGCCTGAGCCCTCACCAGCTCCACAGGCAGGTACTGCCAGCAGCCCATCCTCTGAGTGTGGTGGGCAGACTTGGAGGAGACAACAACAACAGACTGGGCTCTATTGCTGCATCCCCCTCCCAGGACCCTTTTCTGACAATTCTGCACAAAACATTGCAATGTTTTAGGAGAAACTTCCCAGCCTCCACAAGGGGTGAAGTTGTCTGTGACGCTTTCCTCCTGTTGAGGAGCTGGTCTGATCCCAGCTGGGCCTTCACCACTGTCACTTCCAGCCACGGCAGCGACGCTCCAGCGGATGCACAGGAGGGATAAAAAGCACGAGGGATCCTCACTGCAGCTCCATCCATGTTAACTGAATGGCATTAACAGCCTCCGTGGGCAGGAGAATGTGGCAGGCTGGGTTTGGGTGCACTTACTAACCCAGTTTTATTTCCTAATCTAATTCCCCATCCAGGATGGTGTTTATGCAACAACTCATTAAATCCTCCATAACTGCATTACTTTCTTCCATTTTAAATTGCAGACATAGCCTGGTTTTATGCAAACAAATACTTTCTGAGTAACTTCGAGCTCCCAAGTACACTAATTAAATCTGTCACATGCACAGTGGAACTTTAAATTATATTTGCTCAATCCTTTAGCAGTAAATGGTGCTTTGAACTGAGCATACGATGAATGAAATCACATTCCTTGGTCTGTTCAGGGGAAAGGAAGTGGGAATTCTGAATCATCTTCAATTCAATTCTCCGCTGTTTCTTGTTGAATCAAAGTCAACGTGCTGGACGAGCACCACCCAGGCTGAGTGTTTGCAGAGAATGTTCTACTTCATGTGGGCATTCCAGAGCATGTTGGGAACAGGTCGAGGCTGGAAGGGACAGAAATTGTGCAGGACATGCTCTGTCATCTCCCACTAAAGGTGGGCAGAGGGCTCAGCAGGTATTCCTGCAGCAATCCCATCATTTCTATTTCCAAGATGCCACTTCTCCAAAATCCACACAGACCTGTCCCACATGCTCCAGCTGACTGAAAAGATACATCGTGGTGGGTTTTGTCTCAGAGGCTACAAAATCAGGGAATCACAGAACCATTTAGGTTGGAAAAGACCTCCAGGACCACCAAGCCCAAATTTTGTTGCACTTTGTTTGACAGGGACAAAAAGAAGAGAGGTGAAACAGGCAGAGAGGGGCGATGCAGCCCCTGAGCTCCCCACACCTGTCCCTGCAGCACCAGGGACACACAGGGATCCTCCTCTGGGATTGATCCCCACTCCCTGCCAGCCTGGCTGAGCAGGGGGGACTCAGGGGACAGGGATTTCCTTGGCTGTGGGGTTAATCTGCTCTGTGAGTGAACCCTCAGAGGAGGAACTCACCAGGTACCTGCACTGGCCCCAAACCCTGCAGCCACAGGAAGAACCATCCCACAGCAGGATCCAGCAGCCTTTCCTCTGCCTGCAGAAGCTCTCACTCACTCTAAACACTTTATTAGTGTTTGGGGAATAGCCGAGCATTGGAGTTAAAGCGGTGGCTGAGTGGGAAAACACTGCACATTTCTTAGCTTTAATAGTGAGAGTGGCTGGGAATGGTCTTTAGCTCTATTACAGCAACATGCATTGTGTTTACCGTGGGCACGGCTGTATTCCTGATTACCCCGTGTTTCTGGGAGGCCAGCATGCATAATTCATGGAGGAGACTGACTCAGGACAGAAATATCCCTTTGGTTTATCACTGAGCTGCAAAAGTCTTTTCCCTTCTGGTGCTTGTGCTGCTCTTTAAACCCCTCACACGCTTCTCCGTGTTCTCTGCAAAGCACTTGGCACGGCTTGCTCAAAATAAATAATAAATACCAGTACTCGTGTTGGACAGCACCTCCCTCCCTCCTCTTTCCCCTTCCCCACCGTGTGTTATCTCCTCCTGGCAGGGAGCAGCCGAGGCCATGCTCAGACTTTCTCCCCTCCTCCTCCTCCTCCTCCTGAGCACCAGGGCCATCTCCACCCTGGAGAAGGGGGAGCAGGAGTGATGTGAAACAGCAAAGCTGAGTTTGCTTCAAGGGCCTCAGAGAGGGTGCAACTGGCACAACCAGGCCTTAACTTGTAATATTTTGGTATTTCCTCCCTCAGGATCTCATTCCTGCACTCAGTGGAACCACAGAACTGGGTCAGGTGGGAGCTGCTTGGCCCTTCCTGCGCCAGCGGGGTCCCAGGGCACACACAGCTCCTGATTCTCCTCCCCTGGAGGAGGAAAATCTATTTCCTTGCTGAGGAGCTGATCAATCTCTGCCAGGACTGGTTTCCTCTAAAGCATTATCGAAGGGTCACAGAATCCCTGAATGGTTTGGGTTGAAAAGGACCTCAAAGCCCATCCCGTTCCACCCCTGGATGGGCAGGGACACCTTCCACTGTCCCAGGCTGCTCCAAGCCCTGCCCAACCTGGCCTGGAACATTTCCAGGGATCCAGGGGCTTCTCTGGGATCCTGTGCCAGGGCCTGCCCACCCTCACAGGGTTTCTCTGCCAGACCCCTGAGATGTTAATTTTGAGGAATTAAGAATTTTAGAAATGTTAAGATTATAGTTAGAATAGATATTGCTGTGCTAGCAAAAAGAAAAACAAAAGCCTTGCCCAACAGAAGCCAGNTCATTTCAGAAGGCAGAACTACGCATGCTCAGGAGCCTCCTTGCCAATTAGCATACGAAGCAGAGAAGGGGAGGTGACAAGGGTGTGAATATGCATTTGTGTTTTGTATATTCAACATTTTTGTACATAAAAGCCTTGTAATCACCTATGAAACTTCGCAGGGTACTTTTGGGGAGCTATCCCAGTGCTCTGCCCGGCCGAAATAAACATCCACTTTGTAACTTCAAATTGTTGGAGAGTTTCTGTCCGTTAATAGATGGACATTGATGTTAGATCAATGTTCATATTTCTTTAAATCACCCCATTCCTGCTGGAGAGGGCACAGCCAGAGCTGCCTCGTCAGACAGCAATCCCCAGGAACTGGGGATGCTCAAACACAGCTTTCCCCTCTAGGCCCTAGAACTCCACAATCCCGTATCCAAATAATCCTTTCAGCTCATAACATATTTTTAGACATCCCATTAATATTTAACGAGACAGCCCACAGCAAGTTAGATAGCACAGCAATTAATTTTTAAATGCTGACATTTATTACAGCATGTAAGCGCTACCTAACTTGCTGTGGGCTATCTGGATAAATGTCAGTTAAATATCTAATAATTCCTTACAATTTAATATGAACATAAAAAAAAAAAAAAGCCCTGTAATTATCCATTATTTTTAAAGTTTGATCGAGATTTTAATTTCGGCATTTAGGTTTCCCTCTCACCCATCCCTGCTTCAGCCTCTGAGGCGAAGTCATTTTTGGTAATTAATTTATACATTGATTAATTTAGTTTCATCTAATGTTTAAATCCGTGCTTGGAAGGCCCAAGACACGGCAGAAAAAAAACTGATTAATGTTGCAACAGGCTGGCTGGACACCCAGCAGCCCAAGAGATGGACCTGGCATTCCCACAGGGAAGGGACAGAGTGGATTCATCAAGAATATGCAGGAATGAGCTTTGGGAATCACCCAGCATGGACAGGCTGAGCCTGCCCCACCTCCCACCAGCTGCAATTCCAGGTAAATTCCTCACACCTCAATCACAACAGAGGCATTGAGAACTCGTTAACAGCTTTGGCAATTAAAGGAATTCTGAGAAAAAAATTTTTGCTTTGACAGAATAATTTAAAGTTATTTTAAATAGAAGGAAGAAAAACTTCACATTTGTAACTCTGAAAACCTCCCTTCACAGTCGTTCAGGCAGCCTCTTCCCAACCCTGTTCGAAGGGGTTTCCCTGTCACAATATGGGAGCAGAAAAAATCATTTCTGCACAGAAATTACAGCTCAGCAGCAGCATCTTTCCCTCCCTGAATGGTTCTCTGATTCCACGAGCAGCTGGTGCAGCCTCTTGCCCCATCCCACTGCTCCCTGTCCCACCAGAGCCCAGGGTGTGAGCAGCCACTGAGGCTCCAATGGAAACACACTGCTCTGGAAACAGTTCTGCTTGTACCTCATACATTTTCCTGTCATTTTTATTCCCTGGGTATTTTATTACTGAGGGATATTTGCATGAAAATAGAATCTTTGTTTCATAAGAATTCATCTGCTCCTGTAATGCAGTCCTGGAGGAACTGACAGTGAATGAACACGTTGTGTTTCTCGTGTTCTCACACACACACACACAAAATTGCCAATTATTTAAATTATTGTATCTTTTGGAGGCTTAATTTTCCTCCATGAATTTCCAGTTCAATCAATGCCACAGTAATCCTGAGCCCTGAATGGGAGGAAGGTGCCAAGCAGTGGCTGCATGAACCTGACAGGAGATTTTCCATGGGGCTCTGGGGTTGGGAAATTGCTGTGTTTACATTCTGTACAGCAGCTGTGACAGGACAGGGGTGAAGGAACAGCAGCAGCTTCAAGATGGGACATAAAGAGAAATTCAGGGGTTGTTTCCTCTCTGTATCAAAACCTCTGGAAACATCCTTCCCTCCTCCCATGAGAGGTCTGTGCCCTCAGGGCAACGGGTGTAAATGAGCACATTCCAGTTTTTCATAAAAATAGATTACTTTGGGGAGGCTGCCCGTAACAACACACTTCTCACATGTTTCAGTTCGCAGAGTTTTAATCAAAATTTTCTTTGAGATGCTTCCCAAAACCTTCACAGAAATATTGTGTTTTCCAAAGGCTGCAGGAAGAACACTTGTAATTGGAAAAAAAAAAGCAATACCAGCTTTGGAAATGAATCTGCTAAAGTTCCCAATTAATATTTGTTTTAAAAACAAAACAAAACTTTGTAGAGAAGAAACCAAGCCTCATAGCAAAGGTGAAGGTGAAGGTTCACAAAAAACAATTTATCAGAAGTGTTTTCCATGTCACCTTGGTTTGCCATCCCTTCCCTTCCTAAGGATGTGTGAGGGAGGCTTTAACCAGCACCAGGCTGGTTATTTCCAGGCTCAGGACAATTCCCATTAATTGTTCCTCCAGGAATCAGGGTAAATAAGATGAAAACCTCTGTCTGTGGTGCTTCTGAGCAGGCGTTCTGTTCCCTTACCCTTATTAAATTGGGACAAATGCACCCATTTAGATCTACATATCTTCCAAATTTCCAGTGTCTCCTGCAATTCACACCAATCTTTCATCACCTGATAAACAGTCAGGTTCTTTACTTGCCTCATTCTGCCTCACTTGCTCTCAGGCTCTGCAGCTCCTGAGCCATCCAGCTTGTGCACGTGTCCATCAGCTCCATCCATTTCAGCTGTAGGACCTAATGGAGCTGAAAAAGCTGCAGGAATGTTCCCTCCCAGTGCAGGCTGTGCAGAGGGAACCTGCACAATTCCCTACTGCAGACACAGCTCGCCAGGGACAGGGGGTAGTGACAGAGCCCAGCTCACCTCCCTGGATCAGGCTGCAAATTCTGGGATTTCCTGTTCAGGTTTTCCCCTTCTCCTTGTGTCAGCTGCTGGGAGGTTTCAGTTCTCCTGATTTGAAAGAAAACCAAGTGCATACAAACAGGAGCAAACAGAATAATCCAAAAACAAAGACTAAAAGCAGTTTTGCAGTTATGGTGTAATGAAGGTGCTTGGGGGGCAGTAATAATGAAGATATTGAGTATGCAGTGCTGGAATATAAAATTTCAATTGCTAAATATCAGCTCCTGTTCTCATTCCTTCCAGTTGCCCAAAATATATCTGTGTCCTGTTTCACTTTTCCAAATGCAGAATTATGCATATTCAGGGAGAATTTCTCCATGGAATGGGTGGTCAGGCCTTGGAAGGGGCTGCCCAGGTTGGAGTCCCCATCCCTGGAGGTGTCCAGGGAAGGACTGAATGTGGCACCAGTGCTCTGGGCTGGTGACAATGTGGGAATTGGCCACAGGTTGGAGTCGATGACCTTGGAGGCCTTTTCTAACCTCATCGATTCTGTGATTTTCTGCATTAAAAAAAAAAGAACATGAAACCAAACACAGCCACTGGCATGGAGTGAGCATTTGGCTGGCTGGTTACCAACAGGGTAGAGCCAAAATCAGCAGCACCCCATTGGTGCTGGGGGAGCTGCAGAAGCTCCTGCCACAGTGATGTTGCATCCCCTCTCCAGGGCACTGCTGGAGCTGGAATGCTGCAGTCGAGTGGCAGAGTTCATCTGATCCTGCTCATCCTGGTGCCTTTTTGGGCTACCTAAAAACAGAGGCCAGACAAGACTAAAGGAATAAAACAAGGTCTATTTACTGAAGGGCCTTCAGGAACATTTAGGGCAGACAAAGCCCCCTCAGGCTCTACACCCAAAATGGATAAAAGGTCATGGGATGACGGGTTCAATGGATGACAGGTTTTCACACTTTTATAAGTTTGGTCCATTTGTAGATTGGGGGGTTAATATTCCAATTACACCTTCAGGTAACAAAGTCATTTACCCCAAGTTTGCTCCCCAAAACTCACTTTTGTTTGCATCTCTCAGGCCCTGAGGCAGTGAGGTGTCCCTGATTGCCAGGCCTGGAGAGGAATTGTTGTGTCTGAGCAAAATGGGAGAGCAGCAGCTCACCCTGAATATGGAGTTTAGAGTTCTACACTAAAGAATTGCAGGATTACAAACATATAAAGAATACAAAAGCTAAAATCTGAAGGCATCAATCCGAATTCCACACGTGCACCCCTCTGCCCAGGCTCGTTCCCAGCCGCCTCCCTCTGATTTCCCTGATTTCCCACCGGCTCCTCCCTGCTCACAGGGCCGTGATGAAGCAGCAGCAGGCTTAACCTTTTCCAAAGGGCATCCCCCTCATCATGCACCATTTCCACCACTTCACAGAGCACGTCCCAGAGGATTGGGAGACGAGGCTGTGTGAGCAATAACCTTTGAAAGCCTCTGAGTCTGTCGGGCCCTCAAATTACTAAATTAATGGTTGGCCTTACCTTTGGAAAAGGCAAACAGAGGAAGCAAGGAATGTGAGCAGTCAGCTTAAAGGGAATGAGAGTCATTTCCTGCATCTCTCCTGTCACTGGACTGTTTAATTCAAGCAAAAGATTCACTGAACTCTGATGAAGAGCAGCAGCTGCCTTGGGATTCATAAGATGGATCTGACACAGGAAAACATGTTTCCTGCCATAATCCAGATTAATCACCCTGTCCATGTCTGAGGTCCCCTCTGCCACTTGCTGGCTGACAAAGACTCCACAGCTCTGCAGCTGCTGCTGCCTCCTCCTGGGAGAGCCTCCCTCTTACTCCACAGGGCACCAGGAACAACAGGTAGATGTTGGTATGCACTGAAAGCCTCAATAATGAAAGCCCAGCCTAAGAGAAATTACTGCATGTGCTGCCACATCCTGCACACGCTCACCCACTGCCTTTGGGAAGCATGGAACATGTGGAATAGGAAGAGGAAACAGTCTGGAGTCTGTATCTCGCTTCCCAGGTCCTCAAAGAGGGTGCAAGAGGCACAACCAGGCCTTAACTCCTAATTTTTTTGGTATTTCCTCCTTCAGAATCTCATTCCTGCACTCAGTGGAACCACAGCAAGGCAGGGTGAGGTGTGAACTGCTTGGCTCTTCCTGCACCAGCAGGGTCCCAGGGCACTCACAGCTCCTGATTCTTGGAGCAGGCAGAGCATGACCAGGAAAATCCTCCTCCCAGCTTGGCCACCCAGAGAGGAAAACCCCTGATTAGGCACCAAAGAATTCAAGGAGACAGTCACCCCCAGCCAACAACACTTCAGCAGAGCAGGGGCTGCAGGCACAAGAGGAAATGGCCCCACCTTCTGCCAGGGGAGGTTTAGATTAGATATTAGAAAACATTTTTTCAAAGAAAGGGTCATAAAACTTTGGCACAGGCTGTTCATGGCAGTGGTAGAGTCTCCATCCCTGAAAGCATTCAAAAAACATGTGGGAGTGGCACTTTAGGACGTGGTTTTGTGGTGAATATGTGTTGATAGTTGGATTTGTTGTCTCAAAGGTCTTTTCCAGAATTCTATGATTCCACTCTGGATATTCACTGACAGACCCCTCTGCTGCCAGCCCAGCTTTGGGAACACGTGAAAAAGCTTCATGGTGGCACAGGATAAGAGAATAAGCACAGGTCAAGGTATTTCTCATGGTTTTCAAGTTGTTCTGCTATTTTCAGTGATTCTGAAGGCTGCCCACATCACCTGGCTCAAAGGAAACCTGTCCCTCTCCATCGCCTGCCATGGTAATTCATCAGTACATCTCTCCAAAGGAAACACAGAGCCATGGGAATGGGTAAATACATGAACATCTGAAAAATGTATGTTGTAATTCACCAACAGATTCAAATCATCGCCGGGAGCCTCTTGGTTCCGACAGTGGTTCCCTAAGGCTGTTCAATTATACACCGTGAGCTACAGCCACTGAAATTTCTGAGCCTGTGCAGCTCAGAAACGGGCCCAGAGCTGCAATTCAAACCCTGCACATGCACACTGCGGCTCCAGGGTGAATTCTGAAGGTGAGGACAGCCCAGGAGCTGTGGCACTGATGGCAGAGCTACGTGGGAGGGACTGTCACATCACCTGGCACGGCGGTGACGGGGACAACCGGCTCCTCCAGGGCTCTTCAGAGCAACTGCTGGGAGCTGAGCCACATAAAATATTCACTAACGTGCTGCAGTCTTCTAGTCAAAGAGCCCGCAGTGGAAAGCTGATATAAACAGCAAAAAGAGAAGTGCCTTTAAAGAATGTATTTTTAGGGAGTATTTTGGGACTTGTGGAGCTTTCTGGGTTTTTCCCCAGTATGTGCAAATGCAGGTATTTGAGAGTAGCTCACGTGAGTCACTTGGCCATCCCAGATTCCCTGAGTGATTGGCCTGGTGCCATATTTGGGGTGTTTTTTCCCAAATGCACTTAATTCTACCTTGTCCCCAGCACTGGCCCCCCAGTCTGGGGGACAGCCGAGTGCCAAGGCTCTTCTCACATCAGACACAGGAAACTCTTTGGTTTCAAACTGAACTTCCTCTGCCCAAATCCAGTGCCAGTCCTGCCCTGCACTTGATTAATGGTGTTGATCACTTCACCTGGTGCTAATCAGAGCAGTGAAATGTTCCTCATTGTTAAACAGAGTGATTAATTACCAGGATTGCCAGGGAAGTCTGCCACCAGCAGCATAAATTCACAGAGCATGTTTGGAAGCATTTGCCAGTGGCAGAGCCTGAGGAGTAAAATATTGCCTTGTTATTTGTCTTCCCCCATCACATGGCAAGAGCAGCAGCCACTGGAGAGTGAGCTTGGGCCTTTGTTGATTTAAATTATTGTGAAAGCAGCAGTCTAGCACAAGGATTTATTTTTATGGATGTGATTCAATGAGAACATGCCAAAAGCTGTCCCCGAGGCCACTGTGACCTGTGGTGGCTCCTCAGGCCCAGCACTCTGTGATGGGCCCTTCCAGCACACTCAGACTCCAGCACTCCCACTTGGAGCAGCCAAATGTTTAAAAAAAGTTCTAAACACAAGTAAGGTTTAAAGTCCAACTCAGAGAGCAGCCACAACACCATCCCCAAGGAGGAAAACCACTGTAAAAGTGGTAAAACCACTGATATTTGAGCCCATTTTTTTGCCCTGGTTTGGGAATCAAGCAAAATTACTGAATAAATTATTTTTCCAAATCTTTACGTAACAGAAACGTTCCCTCAAATTTGAATTTCGTTATCTCATTTGAAGTGGGAGATTTGCCTTTGCTCATCCTTGCTTAGTTTTTGCATATATATGCAAACAACAGGGTTAAATCCTTGTTTCATGAGCAGACACCCTAAGAGGAGGAGGAGGAGGTGTCTGCTGGCAGCTGTTGGAGCATCTGGTCCTTTTTAACCAACGGGTTCCTTCTCATTCCACGGGATGGTGGAGGCAACAACACGTGTCTCTGGCTGCTGCCTCTGAACTTGTGCAGAAAACCATCAAAGCAATTTTCTCATCTACACCTGGAACAGGTGTGTGAGATCTTCCAGCCTTGCTCCCATCCTGACTTGACCCACAGCATGGTGACTTTGTCCTTCACAATCACTCGGGCCTGAACACAGACTGACAGATCCCAGAATGGTTTGGGTTGGAAGGGACATTAAAGATCATCCAGTGCCACCCCTTGCCATGGGCAGGGACACTTTCCACTAGTCCAGGTTGCTCCAAGCCCCATTCACCCTGGCCTTGGACACTTTCAGGGATCCAGAGGCAGCCACAGCTTCTCTGGGCACCCTGTGCCAGGGCCTGCCTACCCTTACAGGAAAGAATTTCTTCCTAATATTCAATCTAAGCCTGCTCTTTGTCAGTTTGAAATGCCTGCTTTTCCATGAAGCCCAAAAATCTGTCACCAGCAGTGCTCACAATGGCAGTCCTTGGGCACAGCAGAGAAGCTGAGCCCCCACAGTGACAGTGTCAGAAGCACCAGGGAAGCACTGATGGTATCTCCACAAGGACACTAAAAACCAGTGTCAGGAAAGACTAACCCTGCCTGTGAGAGCAGGCTCACAGCTCCCTAAGAAAAGCTCAGTTCCAGCATTTTCCCTGGGGGAACAGTGTCCAGCAAACCCGTTGTTTGTGAGCCTGAGTGTGCTCTGAGCAAACAGGCTCTGCCTCGTGCCCAGCTGTCTCTGCCTGCCGAGATGATGCACTGCTGCTTGCACACTTGAGGGAACACTGCTCATCCATCACCTGCCTGTCCCCACCAGAGCTGTGTCTGGCTAAAAACAAGCCAGCAGGCTCTGAGAGCCTTCTTGGGGGGAATGACATGTCCCACAGGCTGGGAAAAGCCAGCCAAGGTTGTTTTGCTGCCTGTGTCAGGAAAATTATGGAAGGCACTGCAGTCTGAGCAGCTGGAGCCAAGCGGAGCTGCCAAGCATCCAGCTAGGCAGCAGTAACGGGTTTATTAAAACCCAGGCAGAAAAGCTGAAGTCCAGAGCCTCAGTAAGATCTTTAGAAACTTCCTGGGACACTGCCAGAGAGGCATCTTCAAGACCAGCTGGAGACAGAAGATGACATCTGGTGTGAGATCAGCCCTTTGAGAAGTCCTGCATGCCCAAGGATGCAGTGCCTGCTGTGGAGAACTGGCGTGGCTGCTGGACAACTGCCCCAAGCCCCCAGAGCCCTCTGAGCCAGATCAGCTGGGAGCAGCCCAGGATCCAGCCCTGCATTGGACAGGAAGGCAGCAGCCTGGAATTCACTGTGAAGCTTTAGGGAGGAGCTGTCTTGCAGACAACTCGTTTGAGGATTTCAAGAATTCACAGATTAAATGCTTGTGACTACAAATAAACATAAAATATTGCTTTGTTCTGCAGTTAGATGGGAATTTGCTTGTACACCAGTGCCAGGAGAATGTGGTAATTAAGTGGTTGTTCAGGCTGGAGCTCACCCAAGCCATGAGCAGGGTTTTTGGAGAGAACCTGCCCATTTTCCCAAAGCACCATCAAGGTGTGAATAGGTCTTGATTACAGCCCGAGCCATAGAGGGAACCCCAAATTCTTCACAGGCTCCAGAGCTGCCCCACTGGGACGGGTCCAAAAGGGAGCAGGAACTGATGACACTGATGGCCTTGGTCACATCTCCACATCCCAGGAGGATCTGGATTATTCAAATGCAGGATGGCAGGACCACTGCTTGTGACAGAGCGAGGAGCCATTGAAATGTTGCCATGCTTCAACACTACAATGCAAAGTTCAAGCCATCTAAGTATTTTCCTGGGCATTCATTTTTATCTCATCTCGGCTGAAGAGCAGGGACCTGCTGCAGGGGCAGCAGGAGGGACATCCCCAACCAGACTTTTAATGGGAAAGCTCATTCCTTCCTGCCAGCTCCTCCTGACTGTTCTTCAGAGGCTGAGCTCACCATTTGCACCACACAATTCACGGCTGGACTCGATGATCCTCAAAGTCTTTTGTTCCATGAGGACTTCAGGCTGGGCACTTTTAGTCGGGCTGTGCCCTGAACAAGTGTCACAGCAAAAAGGAGAGTGGTTTCACAGATTACCAAGTAACAGTTAATTCAGGTTTGTCCAAATCAGGCTTGTCCAATCTCCTGGGGTCAGAAACATCAGGATATGTTTTCTACGGCTCTAATCACCAGTGATGCTGCTCTGGTTGAGCCAAGCCTGTTTCAGCAGGCTGGGACACCCCTCATTCATCCCAGGATCCACCAAGCCCCATGTAAGAAGGATCAAAGCTTTCAGAGGTGGTCAGTCCCTCCCGTGGGTCATGGCCTGATCTGATACAGATGGAACAAGTTTTAGATGACATTTGCATTTCTTTCTTTCTTTCTTTCTCTCTTTTGCTTGTGACAGCAAAAGGACTTCCTGCTGTCAAAAAGAATTTTGAGTCATTTAAATCCACAGAAGAATTGAGGATTAAAAGACAGAAGTTGTCAGCCTGGTGTTTTAAGCTCATCCTGCCTCCCCCCTCCAGAACCTCCCTGAAATGCCTCCAGTGATTATGTTTGTAAGCACGGAAGACACAGCAAAAAAAAATTGATTACACAGTGATAATAGGAATATGCTAGATGTTTAGGTGTCAAATGAAACATAATTCTGAAGAATATTTTTGCCTTTAGAATAATACATCATCTTCCCAAACCGCCACAAGCTCCCCTGTTATTAATACACTTCTGAACGACTACAATTGAAATGATAATGCGTTTCTAAATTAATATTGCATCTTCCCATTTCCGTATCTGATGAGCTGTATCAAAACTTCATTAAATCACTCCCTGTTTTGCCAGCTCCTGCTCATACTGGGGCCTGTGAAACACATCTGCTGCCACACCAGCCCCTGCTCCGAGCCACGCGCCGCCAACGCCAACGTGGAATCGACGGCGCTAATGGAACCAATAAGGGAGCTAATGAGCTGGCTTCCAGGACGTGACAAAAACATTTTAGGCTGCTAAATAAATATCAGAGGCAAAATTAGGAGGTGTATCAACAAATGACTTCATGATTAGCTAAGAGTTCTCTTTGGGAAGCTCCGTGGTGTTCCCCCTACAGTTTCACGTTAGGAGGAGGAAAGGGAAATTGTTCTGGCAGCTTTGTCGTTAGGGGTATGATCTTGCCTTTCTTCTAGGGGTACAGTACATTTAAAAACATTTTCAATATTCTAATGCACTCCTTTTTGTGCTGACTCCCACTATCCCAGTCACTCCACTCTGCCCCATCACAGAGACAGCCATTCCCAGACCCACCGAGCCATCCTGCTCAAGGCTGCTGCCATCCCAGGCCTCCTGCCACCTCTCCCTGGGGGAAATCCCAACTCTTACACTCCCAAAACAGCACCAGGACAGCCTCCCCCACAGCAGTGGTTCTGCAGCCTTTCAGAATCAGCCAGGTTGGAAAAGACCTCCAAGATGATTGGGTCCAACCTGTGACCAAACCCCACCTTGTCAGAAGGAGCCCCCTCAGCCCTGCCCTAACAGCTCAGGTGTGAGTGGCAAATGACAGCTCAGCTGTGGGATCAAGTGAACATCCTTCAACAGGCAAACCATTAAGGTTAATTAATTAGAGAGCAATTTCAACAGTAGTAAAAAAACTTCAAACCCCAGCACCGCCTCAGCCAGGCTCTGCTCTCCCCTTGTCTTTGTTTGTTGTTAGAAGTGACTGCAGTTAAGCTCTGTGTGCCAAGCCAGAACTATATCTGGAGTTTAAATTAAACCAGTGCCTGCCAAGAGATGCAGCTAATTCATTTAAATTCTCATTTCAAGGAAGACATTTCATTTCAAGTTTGAAACGAACTTGGTCAGAGCCCAGGAGACCACACCGCCTTCAAGTGAAGTGATTGTGATTTCCAACCTCCAGTTCAGGATTCTTGTCACCGAGATAACCACGAGGCATCAGGGATGTAACCAAACAAGCCACTAATGTGAACATTTTTACTCTAACACTTCAAGCAAAGGATTGCAGAGTACTCAAACATCGCCACCACAAATCCTTACCTTCTTTTTGCATATCTGGATATTTGGAAATATTTCTTCATCCAAAGAGCTGTCCAGCCCTGGCACAGCTGCCCAGGGCAGTGGTGGAGTCCCTGTCCCTGGGGGGAATTAAAAACCATGTGCATGTGGCACTTGGGAACATGGAACAGTGGCCTTGTCAGTGCTGGGGAACTCGATGGCCTTTACACAGCCTTTCAGAAAGAAATCTCAAGGCTAATTTTTCTTTTAGACACACTTCCCCATGTCAGTGTTCCCCCTCTGCCCAAAGGTGGCACGCAGGGGAATGTGCAGCCTGGCTGCTCAGGGCTCAAGGCCCCAGCAGCTCCAAGCAGAAAAAGCCATAAATCAATTTGTAGTAAGGACTAAAAATTGATTTTTCTAAAGTTGCTGTGTAGTGTAAGTTCAAGTGATGGGACTGAGACTCTGCAAAAATAGATCATCTGGTAATTTGCATTAATGAGGCTTAACGGTGTTTGTCAGAGAGTGATATGTAAACTGTGCCCCAGTCCCCCAGTCCCCACCTCCAGCAGCAGCACAGCCGTGTTTTTGGGGGGCTCAAAGGCAGCAGAGCACCCACACAGCACCCACTGCCCCTCCAGCCCTTCGGGGGTCAGCACACAGCAATTCCAGGCTGGTGTAATTGTGCCTTTCAAAATCCCACACAAAGAGCCACAGCCATCAGTTTTCCATCCGAAATCCCTCCCAAGGAGACGTGGCCTTCGATTTCCCATTCAAAACCTCTCCCAAAGAGCCATGGCCACCACTTTCCCACACAACAGTGCAAAGCTAAACCCATTCCTTTCTATAAATGGGCTGTGGCAACTTTTATAGGCTTGCTGGGGAATGCAGTGCTGAATGTTTTCCTTTTGACAGTTTTCTTATTGCTCAGGTTCTCAGGGCTGGCAACAAACACTGCTTTTTATTTTCTGGGGTGGAATTGCACTGCTAAAACCTGAAACACCAGAACTTGCCTTCAAAAGAAATGAGACATTTCACTTGCCCCTTATTAAGCTGTTGAACTGTGATTTTCCCCTTTTTAAATTGAAAGGACAAAAAGAAGAATTATTAAAATACGTGAAACCATCGAGAGAAATGCACAATGAGGAAATCTTCAGCAATGTGTGGCTGCAGCAATGTTGCATAAAGAGGTTTAATGGGCTCTGTGGGAACAACATCAGAACGTCAGCAATTCCACTGTAGTGTATTTCAGCTCAGTTGCTCATTAAATGGGTTGCTCTGGGACTTTAACTTATTTTGGAAGTTATTATGAATTGTAGCCCTACATTCTCTGGGTTTTTTTCTCTCCATTTCATGCACAGTCCATGACTGCAGGGTCAGGGATTGTGGTGGGTGATGAGACCTATGAGTGCAGATGTCAGACAGTGTCAGAGCATCATCCCAAGAAGTTCCAGCATGGTTGGTCTTTAAGAATTTTTAAGTGTTATTCACATTTTGGCTCAAGGTCCCCAGGGAGCTCCAATTTTTTTACACTGAGCAATCCAATGTTCAGCAGCTGATACCAGTTCATAACCACTGGGTGCTCTGGAGAGTGGAGCTAAATAACTTGGAAAACAACTTGGAAATCTACTGAAAGGATATTAAGCAGACCTGTATTTTAAAAAAACATTAATCTTTAAATGCCACTGAAATAAAAAGGAAAAACGCAGTACTATTAAAATACATACATTTCTGAAATGAGAGATCTTGTTAAAAAAAATGCCAAAATTACTCATTAAAAATCATTTTTCAAACAAAGCAAAACAGTTCGACCTTTAAGACAGCCCACACTTCTGAGGTCAACTTTTAGCCAAATTCAATTTGGTTTTGCTTTTGCCTGGAAAGTTAGCCTGAGATTAACTGAAGACAAAGTGTGTTGCTCAGCTCTGAACAGAGATTAGAAGATCCATTTTCCTCTTCTCTCCTTCGAATAACAGCGATTTTACTGCTTTGGAGCACACGACATCTGCTGAGATGACAAAGTTTTCCCTTGGATAAAAATCTGAATTTAATCCTCACCCCAAGCATTTCCCTTCAGCTCCGTGGGTCACGTGTGGGAGAAGCAGAACCAGCAGCACCACGCAGAGCTCTGGGCACCAGCAGTGACCAGCCTGTCCTAGAGCACAGTGCAGACCTGCTGCTGAGATAAACGGGGCCAGGAGCCCAGGCTCCTTTTGTATGGCCTTTATTAAGAAATCAGCTCTGGGGTGGGGGCTCAGGGAGTCGCGACACCGCCACTGCTCCCGCGGATGGGGGAGAGGAGGAGGAGTGCAGGCAGCTCTGCCCGGAGGCAGAGCTGGGGCTTCCATCCTCACAGGAGTGCTCAGGAAGGCACTGGATCGGCTCGAAGTCCAGGGGGGTCATGGCTTTCAGGTGTACTCTGGTCAGGGCAGATCTTTTAAAAGTTCGATGGAGAGACAGCTCTGCCTTTCCCTGGCACAGTCCTGCAGTTGGTTTTGCAAACTTTGGCTCGGGCTCGTTGTTCTAGGGGTGTCTCCTTTTAAATTGAGGCTTTTCTGTGTTAATGTGCATGTTCTGTCTTTCTCTCCGTTGCCTTTTTTTCTCCGTTACTTTTTTCTTGCTGCCGTTTTTCTCGTTGCCATTCTTCCCACCTCCTCCACCGCCGGTTTGTGGGGGCAGTGGCAGTTTTTTACCCGGTGGAATGAGAGGGTAAAAAGGGATTACAGAAACACTGGGGAGTAGGGGGTAACAGGATTGATAAACCAGGGATGTAACAGGGGGTTTTACAACTTTTTGGGTGGAACATACTGGGATAATACAACACATTACAGAAATGGTGAACTTTTAACTTTTACTATTAAAACAGATAACATCAACATGAGGAAATTCTGAGTTTTTATCCATAACAGCTGCCAATGAGCAAAGGGGCTCTGATCACAAATATTGACCATTCCAGGGCTGTCAGGAGCAGAATCAAGGACAAGGGACAGAGGAACAAGAAGCCAGGCAATGCAGAACCCTCCCTGGGGTTCAGCTGTCAGCAGCCCCACCGGGGCTGTGATTTGAGGTTTGTGCTTTGAGGACAAGTGGGTGGCAGTTTTCCCCTGAGGCATCCAGATGATAATTTTTACACATCCAGAGTAATCCTCCCCAGCTGCACAGAACCTGGTCAGGGGGCTGTCGGTGGAACCCTGAGTTTGTTTGGGAGTGTGCCTGGCTTGAGCTGCTGGCTCTGCAGAGCCCAGCATGGTTCAGCTCTGCTCCTGCTGGTCCCAGGGCTGCTCCTCAGGCACTCCCTCCCCTGCCTGCTCAGGGACACCCTACCCGTGGTTTAGAGGCAGGGGAGGAGCAGAGCACCCTGCAGCAGGGGCTGCCTGCCCTCCTTATCCATCTTCTGGCTCCTCTGAGCCTCCAGAATATTCGTGGTGAGGTTCCATGCAGGGCCACCAGAGCTGGGGTGTGGGCAGGAATTCTGAATTAGGTTCATGAGCAGTAGAACTGTTAAAGAACACAAGAATGACAACATTGACATAGAATAAAACATTCTGAAAGCATGAGCAGAGCTCAAGGGGCTCAGCCTGGGGAAAAGGAGGCTCAGGGGGGCCCTTCTGGCTCTGCACAACTCCCTGACAGGAGGGGACAGCCAGGGGGAAGTTGGGCTCTGCTGCCAGGGAACAAGGACAGGACACGAGCAAAGGGCCTCAAGCTGCACCATTGGAAGTTCAGGCTGGATACTGGGGACAATTTCTTCACCAAAAGGATTGTTAAGCCTTGGCACAGATTGCCCAGGGCAGTGGTGGAATCCCCATTCCTTGAGGGATTTATGACATGTGGATGTGGCACTTGGTGACATGTGTTAGTGGTGGCCTTGGCAGTGCAGGAGGAATGGTTGGACTCAGTCTTGGATGGTTTTCCCAACAAAACAATCTTCAAGCAGATCTACATCGTGGAGAGGAGGAACCTGAGCCAGAGCTGCTCCACTGAGCTTTCCTGGGCAGCCAGCTGGAAGGTGCTGCTCTAGCAGCCACAAGTGATGGCCCAAAAGATATTTTTCCTGGAATCACAGCTCCAGCACAGTCACACCCTGAGCTGCAGAGCTCCCACCCAGGGGCACTGGCCAGGATTGCTGCACCAGGCAGCCGAGGCCTGTGGAGCTGCACAGCCAGGCTTTGTTCAGTGATTCATTCTTCTGAAGCACTGAATAATTCAGCACGCAGGATTAACGGCATATGCCACTGAAACATTCCATATGGAGCACGGATCCCTCAGGAGCTGCTCTCTCCAAAGGCAGCAGCTCGTCTCCCCATGCACCCAGCCTGTGCCGTGGGCAGGGGCTCCTTGGCATCATCACAGCCCAGACACCGTGGGCTCGCTGGGCTCCTCTGCCAGGCCGGGGTGCAGCGACAGGCTGGGCTCTAGAAACATGGCAATGCAAAGGGATGGAGGGAAAGAAGTCTTCTCTCCCACCCCTGGTGCCCAGAACACCAGAGAGACACGTGTCAGCCAGCAAAGCTCCAGCCTCACCACCCTGATAACTCTGGCCAGGGCAGCACTCACAGCCCCCACAAGACACGCTCAGACAAATTAATCTCCTCATGACTTAAGTTTTCTGCAGCCTCTTTGAGGAGGCGACTTTATTCTCCTCACTCCCTTCTGCAGACAGATTCCCGCCCACAAGCCAGAAAACTTGTATGAGCAGAGGCAGCTCTGGCCACACTGTTCTTTCTCACAGCTGTCCAAAGGCAGCCACACATCAGTGACACACTCACGAACCACAGCCCAAAAACGTCTACGTGGGCAGCTCCTGTGAAAATCTGAACATTGCATCAGCCCTTCCTTGTCCTGGAGGAATTTTTTGCCATCAGTGGAGAGAAAAAGGCTCTGTCTCCTGGAAGACAGAGACGGAGAACAACACACAGCTCGTGCTCCTAGGCCTGCTGAGCAGCCAGGGCTGCAGTGACCTATCAACTCAGACAGAATCAAACCTGGCATCCTCCCATATTTCAATCAATAGCTGAACAGAAGGTGATACCCAATCCAGAAGATAAAAATCTCACTAAATTAAATTAACTTGTACACTGTAATCAAGATTCATTAAGCCAATTTAGTCAAGCAATGACCTCAGCAGCTTTCACTTAATCATATCCTTAAATGTCAAATCCACATGCAGATCTTGTATAAGTCCTTTCCAATTACATCTTATTAAAATCTTTGAATAAATGAATGTAGCTGGAGTGGTCTGTGTGCCGTGAGCATCAACACTCAGCCGTGAGGGTCAGTGCCACACCCCCACCTGCACAGGGTAATTACAGGTACCCCTGTACCCAGCTCACAGACACACAGCAAGGCTCATTTCTCCCTCTGGAATCACACAGAAGTGTTTGCAAGGATTCTCCATGACCTGCTGCCTGGTTGCCTCCATAACTTTTCCAGCCTGCCAGCTCTCTCCAGTGACATTTGTCACTGTGGTTGATATTGCACCATCCTGTTTCCTTCTGCATTTGCTGCCACTCCCCCTGTGAATCTCCCCCAGAGGGCCGTGAAAACCCCTCACAGAAGTAGAATTTCTACATATGTTATTGCTTTTGTAAGAAACATGGTTTTTAGCTGCACGAAGCCCAGTGCTGCTGGGGATTCCTGCTGGGCTCCCTCTGCACAAAGAAATTCCACGCAGAGGCTCTGCCAGTGCCAGTGTCACAGGACAGCCACCCTCTTGCAAGGCACATGTCAGCACAGAGAGCACAAAACAGCCTCTGTGCTCTTCCTGAGCCTTTATCTCAGGTGATTGCAGGCTGACAGGGGAAGGCTGGCACTGTCCCCGTGTTACCACAGCAGAGACCAGCAGCACCAAGCTGAGCTGGGCTCAGCCTGACCCCGGCTGTGGAACACTGAATCCCCGTGACCCCCAGCTGTACCACACCAGGAGAAACCTGGCAAAGGGCACAAGGGCCCAGGGAGGCTAAGAGAGAGAGAGAAAATTTGTAATAAAGAAGATAAGTCATAATAACAGCCAGGGAAAGAAGCAAACCAAAATGGTGGAAATCCAGAAAGCCCAGTGGTTTTCAGGAAGAGGAGCAGAAATTCAGTGATGCCAGCAGCCCTCTGCACTCTCTGCTGGCCCATTGTGCCAATCCTGGTGCCAAGCCTACCTGTCAGTGAGGCCTTAGGATTTAAACTTTTATATTTTTCATGTATTTGTAACCCTGCAATTCTTTGGTGTAGAACTCTAAACTCCATATTCAGGGTGAGCTGCTGCTCTCCCATTTTGCTCAGACACAACAATTCCTCTGCAGGCCTGGCAATCAGGGACACCTCACTGCCTCAGGCCCTGAGAGATGGAAACAAAAGTGAGTTGGGGGGAGCAAACTTAAAGTTCATTACCTGAAGCTGTAATTGGATGATTAACCCCCAATATGCAAATGGCCCAAACTTATAGAAGTGTAAAAACCCATGACCTATTGTCCAGTTTTGGATGTAGTCCCTGGGGGAGTTTTGTCTGCCCTAAATGTCCCTGAGGACCCTTCAATAAATACACCTGCTTTTTATTCCTTTAATTTTGTCTGGCCTCTGTTTTTAGGTAAGCAGAAAAGGCATCAGCTGTCCCAGCAGGAGCTGGCACTGGGGACACACCCACACATGGGCTGGCACTGCACCAGGACACCCAGGGCAGCATCAGGGCAAGGGCACACCTGCTCCTTGTACCACAGCTCACAGCTCTGGCACACCTGGCTCCTTTCCTGCCTGCACACAGGCTGGCTCCTGGGAAGCAGGGGCAGGGCTGTGCAAGCACCAGGGATCCAGGATGAATTGCTCTACCAGTGCCAAGCAGCCTCAGCAGATGTTCCTGGTGTCAGCAGGATGCTCCAGATCCCCATTTTTATTCCTGGAATGAACACATCCTTGCAATTTCACCTTCTTACAATCTCACACACCTTCAAGAATAAATTCCCTGGCCTTTCCACTGCAGAAAAGTATCAGTAATGTTATGGCTAATTTTATTTGTGGAGCACTCCCTCAAACACAGCAAGCAGATGAAAAAGCCAAACGAGGGTAGTGGGTCAGCAGGCGAGCTGTGCTCTGTACCAGAAATCTCTGTGCTTAATTTATCAGATTTCTCATAAAAATCTCCCTCACATGAGGAGTAAATCTGCTTTAATGTATCACACCTATTGCTAACTCACAGAACTGAAAATCTCATTTCATGGGCCCCAGGTTTACCCGATTACAATTCCACTGTGGAGAGTTTCTTAAAGCAATACAAGCTGATAATGAAATACTTGCTGGTAAAGCAGCATTCCTGCACCTGCCCCTGGCCGTGGGAAGGGGAGAACCTCCATGGGCCAGCCTGGCTGGCACTGCAGAGCCCAGGGAAGGGGCAGACACAGACACAGCCACCCTCCTGCAGCTCAGGCTGGGGGAATTTCCATTGGCAAAAGCATTTCCTACAACGATAACTCTGAATTTATGATCAAGTCGAGATGTCAAGATTGCTGAGACACCCTTTTAAGGCAGCTGTAAATTGTTTAGACAATAGGAAATGACAGCTTCTGCTCGAGCTTACAGGGGGAATCCAGGCTGGAGTGCAGATTTATGACTTTGCAGGTAGGAGACCACTGAATGCATATTCTTCACAGGGAAGTGAGCATCTCCAAAGCAACACATTGGGTTGTTCTTTGTACTCTTACTTCCATTTACTTAAAAGCAGGAATTTGGGCCTCTTCTGTATTGCTCTTGCTTCAGGGCTGCTCAGAGGCACTGATGGCCAAGTTACTCTTGGAGAGGGACCTGGCACATCCATGGAATTCACAGCCCCTCCCTCAGACTCACCTCTCTGCCTGCACCCACTTGCTCCCAGTGCTCTCCACTGCACGAGGCTGGTGCAGCGTGAGGCCCTGGCACAAAGGCAGAAATTGTC
>VYXF01008162.1:55783-70524 GCA_013397295.1 Polioptila caerulea | reverse complement strand
TCAGGGCTGCTCAGAGGCACTGATGGCCAAGTTACTATTGGAGAGGGACCCGGCACATCCATGGAGCTCACAACCCCTCCCTCAGACTCACCTCTCTGCCTGCACCCACTTGCTCCCAGTGCTCTCCTTCACTGCACGAGGCTGGTGCAGTGTGAGGCCCTGGCACAAAGGCAGAAATTGTCCTGCCCTGAAGCAGCTCTGGATGAGAGCCCTGACTCCTCCCTGTGGGGCTGAACAGGGGCTTGGGTGTATTTTATAATTGTGTGGGTGTTGCCCAGAGCAGGGAAGCTTCACCCACCTGGAAATACAGGATCTGACCTTCCAAAGGCAAATGGCCCCAAAATGAGCTGAAAGAAGTGGAGCAAACACAATTCCAGAATAGCTGGGGTTGGGAGGAACCCCTGGAGATCATCCAGTCCAATCCCCTGCCAAGACAGGAACCTGGAGCAGGTGGCCAGGTGGGGCTGGAATGACTCTGGAGACTCCATGTCTTCCCTGGACCCCTGTTCCAGTGCTCAGCCACAGTCCACAGAAAGAAGTTCTTCCTCATGTTGAGATGAAATGTTGTTTTCCTTTATGGCCATTGCTCCTTATCCTGTCACTGGCACCACTGAAAAGAGTCTGGCACCACCCTCCTGGCACCCCTTGGAGATATTTGTATGGATTGATGAGATTCCCTCTCTCCAGCATCAGCTCAGCATTTCTGAAAACACAACCCTGAGTGCACTTTCTGAAATCCAACTGGGTGTCTGAAAACCTCCCTGTGGAATGTTGCTCACAGCCCAATTTTTCAATTTCTACTCACACACAAAGCCTCTGGCTTGCCTGTACCCAAACTCACTTTATTTAGAGCCAGGCAACCAAAACAGAATCAAATTTATCAACCAGATCTCATCATGTGGAAAGCAGAGTGATAAAGCCTCAATTGCAATCGACTGAATTTTGAATTAAGCAATCAACTGATTAATTACTTGACTTTTGTCTAATAAAGCAAAATGTAAATGACACTGGCACAAGAGTTACATTCCATCACTGTAGCTCCTGCTTTCCTTTGCTGCATGATATGGGAATTCACTGGAATTACAGATGACTGAGGAAATGTGTCAGTCTGTCAGAAAATGCCCAGTTATCCCAGACTGCCATTAGTTTTTCTTGCCATGCAACATGTTAGAAAAGAGGGAAGAGATGTTTGTGTATCCAGGCAGGTATTCTGCATCCCTATGCAATAAATAGCAAGTGCCAGGTTATTCTGTCAGTTCTGGCATCCTCTATCAACAGTTAAGTAGATACAATCCATTGTACCTTTCAGATTGATTTCACACTGATGAATGTGAGATTGTCAGCTTGATCAGTCCTCCCAAACACATTAATCCACTCTGAGGTCATCCTGAGCTCATTTAAAATATTCTTTCTCTGTCCTGTGATACTTCTGATAAATGGCCAGTGGAAGACAGAGTCTCCTCTGCAGGATGTCAGGGCCAAACGTGAAGGCTGTCAAAAAATCAGCATTAAAACCTGCTCAATGTGCTGTTTTCCAAAAATCCTTTAAATGGCACAGCGTGTTTGCTGACATTAATCATGGGTGACATTCTAGGGAGGGCTGAGTGTGCATGTCAAGAGAAACTTCTCCAGATCCCAAAGACATGAATCACCTGGAAAGGAACTGAGTTTTTATCTCTAGTTGCTAAAACCCATCACTTCTGTGCCTTTTACTGCCTCACAACCCTTCAATCCTTCACTTCCCCACAGTGACCTGGGAGAGTGAGCACCAGCAGCAGATTTCCAAGGATCCAGTAATTCCCACTGCCAGGAAATGCCCCAAGAGCAGCCCCAGCCATGGCCAGCAGCTACAGCCAGAGGGGAAACACATCCCAACAAACTCATAAGAAAAAAGAATTCTAATTTTAGAAATCAGAAAAATAAATGGCTGCAGGCCTCTGTAATCTCCACATCAGCACAACAAGATGCTTAGTCAATAAAATAGTTCAGCTAAGTGATCTCAGCATGTAATTCCATATGGATTTTTTTTTCTGGGGGAAATGCTATCATTTTCCATTTCAGTTTAATGAATCATGTGAATTATAGTAACATTACAAATGGTTCTCTCTGCAGCCTATTAGTTTGTTTCTGTATGGTTCTAATGGAAGACATGCTTCATTTCCATCCTAGCTTGCCCTCAAGCCATTACGAATAAATTGTATTATCATAAGCAGTTACCTTTTAAAATGATCTTATCAAAAGAAAGTCTTTTGCATTGTTGAGGAGTGTTTATCACCATTTTAGGCAAAGGGCTGCAGGCACTTCACTCTTTTTATAAATATAAATAATTGCAGCAAAGAGACCAAGGGTTTGGAACTGCCTGGGCACCCTCCAAGCACGGGGGTGAACATCTCCAGAGCACTGGTGCTCCCACCAGCAGCAAATTGAATCCTTCACAGGTTCATGGAGTTTAGGGCCATGAGACAGTTCAATCATTTATTCTGAACTCCTGCCCACCACAGGCTGCTGCAGTTCACCCACTGAAACCAGTCAGCAGTGTCCCAGTGGGGCTCCCTGAGGATGAGCCTGGACTCAGACACATCAGGGGAAGGGGGACTGACCCCTTCCAGATGGGGCTCACCCAAGCCAGGCATCACACTTGTTGTTTTCCAGATTTTTTTCTTGACACAGCCCTGAAGCATCACAAGTTTTTTCTATTTTTACTGACTCCTGTCACAATTTCACAGGAGGACAGACATTTTGACTATAAATAACTACACAGCTATACATATCCATGTAGGAAAGAATAACTACCCTCACAGGGAAGAATTTCAAGCAAATCCCTGTTCAGCTTTCTTAAAGTGCCCCCAGCATCAGGCACCTTGTGCTCCCCAGCCATGACAAGCCCATGCTTCACTTGGTTCATCAGTGGAAAACTTTTATAGAAGATTAATTAAACCTCCATTCTTTGCTATTTAACACCATTTCTTCTAGCCCAGTCTAGAACACAAAAGAAAATTTCTCCCTTCTGTAATTTTAAGAGTTTTTTTTTGTTTTTTTGCACATTTGAAGAACATTCCAGTCAATCTTTTCTAGACTGAGCAATAGCAATATCCTTTATGTATAAATTAGCATTATGTCCCTCCACAGGAAGGGGGTCAGATATCTTAGTAACTTTTAATGTAAGCTAAATCTAAAAAGGAAAAATGAAATCCCTGAGTTTTCTGAAGCCTACCAGGACACTTGGCTGGCAACTGCCAGAAAAACACCAGAATCTTGGTGTTTTTCAATGCAGCATCTTTGATTTCAATAACCCATATCAACACAGCTCAAACACATCCCAAACACTGCTCTGAATCAGAAAATAATGGTCTGGGCAAGAATGTCAACAGCAGAAGAATCACTTCTAGGTGACAATTAACACCTTGATGGAGTGTTCCACTTCAAAACACTTCATTTTGCCCTCTGCTCTCCAGGTCACTAACTGCAGGAAGCCTCCATCTATTCAGCACCCTGTACCAGAAGTTTGTCATATGAATAAATGATACATATTCATGGTCCAGATGCTACTTGGATGGTCAGAGCCTGACTAGATGAGCAGCACTGACAGAACCACCAGGTAGCTCAGTCACCGTGCTTCACAGTAATAAAAATGCAAATAAAATAGGAAATAAGAATTCTTGCTACCACCATGAAAAATTAAAGTGCTGTCAGTTTAATGCAGTTTTGCTTTTTCAGTTAAATAGCATCTGTTCTCCCACACTGAACAGTAATAACACCCTGCAAGGCACAAGGTCTAAAGCTTCTAATGACACGTTATAAGCCCACTTTTGCTGTGCCCACCTTGGGAATGACATTCTTTTATAAAAAGGGAAAGAAAAGAAATACATCTGAGAAAGAAATACATTAATTACAGAGCTCTCTCTCTCATAAGCTCTGACACTGGATAGGGATGACAGAATTTACAGTGTTATTTCTCTCCAAGGTGCAGAAAATCACAGAATCATTAAGGCTGGAAAAGCCCTCCAGGATCATGGGGTCCATGATCTCCAGCCCAGGGCACTGAGTGCCACATCCAGGTGTTCCCTGGGCACCTCCANAAGTCATTTACCCCAAGTTTGCTCCCCAAAACTCCCTTTTGTTTGCATCTCTCAGGCCCTGAGGCAGTGAGGTGTCCCTGACTGCCAGGCCTGCAGAGGAATTGTTGTGTCTGAGCAAAATGGGAGAGCAGCAGCTCACCCTGAATATGGAGTTAAGAGTTATGCACTAAAGAATTGCAGGATTACAAATACATGAAGAATATAAAAGTTAAAATCCAAAGGCATCCCTGGGAGCAGAACCTGACCCCCCCTGCTGTCCCCTCCTGTCAGGGAGTTGTGCAAAGCCAGGAGGTCCCACCTGAGCCTCCTTTTCTCCAGCCTGAGCCCCCTCAGCTGCTCCCCATGGGACAGACTTTTGATATTGATGATGTATAAACGTGTCCCTGATCAGACACTAACTGTAATTATTTGCAGTTTAAAGGTTTAACAATTGTGTCAACTTGAAGTTGTCAGAGGGTGGGAACAGACACTGGGGCGCTGCAAATTAAACCATGCTGGCAACCACTTAAAAGTGCTCCTAATAGGTTTGGCTGTAGGAGCTTATTAACTGACAGGAGAACTCCTGCCATGGGGAAAGGAGCTTCCTTTTATGAGTTACAGAAAATAAATTAGATTTTTTTTTTTCCCCTCTACTCTGTGTAGGTAGAAAAAGCTCTTTGATATCCAGAAACATGAAACAATAAATTGTTATAAAACCCAGAGAATAATTTAACTTTGGAAATGGAACCTGGTCTGTTATTTCAAGTTTCTGGCTCCCATTAGCAAGGTGAGGTCAAATATATATGTTTATCTGTGTGTATATATAGAGAAATATAGAGATAGAGAAAGAATGGTGGGACATGGGGAATGGCTTCACACTGGAACAGGGTGGGCTTTAAGGTCCCTTCCAAACCATTCTGGGATTCCATATACACAAATTTTTTTGGTCTGAGTTTGTGGGGTAGTTTTTTCTTTTTTTCTTTTTGTTGGTTTGTTGTTGTGCTTGGGTTTTTGGGGTGTTTTTTTTGGAGGCAGGGTGGGATTTGTGGTGCTGTTTGAGCTTAGTTTCTTTTAAACAATAGTTGGAAAGAGACAGGAATTCCAAGTGCACCACTCAGGAGCACAGCCTGGCTCTCCTGCCCTTCCCTGCAAGGCTGTGGGGCAGCCAAGGGTCCAGAGTTCAGCCTTTGGGCTGAGGTTCTGCTGGGCCAGTGCACACCTGGGCTTGCACCTGCAGCTCAGGGCAGCAGCTCACCCTCCTTGGGCTCTTAAGGGGAAGAGCTTTCAGATTTGGGTTATAATTTCTCTGCAGGTAAAAGCCAAGGTTAACCATCAGCCTTGTGCTCTGCAGAACACACTTGGTGAGAGAGGCAGCTCTGCCAAGGACTGACCTGTCCCAGCCCTCGCCCTCCTGGCCAAAGCCACTCCAGGATGTGCAAAACAATGAGATAAATTGGGTAAATACTAAATAAACAAACAGCAACTCCGAGTTTGCATTCAGACCACAATCAAGGAAAAAAAATATTCTTGTGCTTATCTCTGCA
This sequence comes from Polioptila caerulea, assembly GCA_013397295.1. NCBI lineage: Eukaryota > Metazoa > Chordata > Aves > Passeriformes > Certhiidae > Polioptila > Polioptila caerulea. The sequence goes on along the minus strand of VYXF01008162.1, from coordinate 64,922 downwards.
CACAGCTCCCATCCACTAATGCCGGAGGCACAAGTCTTTCCAGGACCAAACCATGATCAGTTCATAATTGCAAAAATCTCCCAAGCACCCGGCTTTTAATTGTTTCTCTAAGATTTGCCTAAGAGCTATTTTAATTCCAAGCAGCTGTCTTAAAGAACAACAAGAAAACAACTTAATATGTAGGGCTTGACTGGGATAGCTCATTATTGATTGAGTAGAAGAAATAATTAAGTTCCTGAAAAATACATTCTGTGACTACTTTGAGGAGGGTTTCAGAGACCAGATGAAGGACTTGGGGAGGGGTGTTTGTGTATTTTGGCATAGCAAGAGAATTGCACAAGCCCTGCTAGAGCTGCAGAGCCCTGACAGTGGTTCTGTGGTGGTCCATGGCAATGGGTGGTGTCTGTGCAGACCATGGGACAGACTTGCTGCTCTTGTTTGTTATTTACCCTTTGCAGCTGTGTCCAGCTCTCCACCACCCTGGAGTGAAACCTTCCCCATGAGCACAGCCTGGGACAGGCCAGCCTCAGTGTCCACCTGGCCTTGGTGTGGTCAGTGCCTCCCTGGACCAGCTCTGACTATCAGGGCTACACTGATATCTGCTGTCCTTAAAAAAAACATTTCCCCCCTCCTCCCTGTAAGTTATGAAGAATCTCTCCTACTTAGAGGCACTTTTCATCAATTATCCCAACCCATCTGGCTTTGTCTCCAAGAGGCATTGATTATGAGCATGATTATGCCCTAGAGATAAACACACCAGCCCCATTTCCCCCCTGTGCCTTCTCCATATTGGCTCCTAACGTGATCAGACTGGTGATGATCAGCCTGCTGGGAAATCAATAAGAGCACAGACATGTCACAGCCCCAAGATTAATGGAACTGACTTGGCACAGAAAACTTCCCTGCGTTCGCACAGCCAGCCCACGGTGCTTGTCAGTTCAAGTTTCCTTAACCACGGGCACGGATCCAGCTCCGTGGCCATCCTCAGAGCTGGAGCTCACCCACTGGCACAGCTCTGGCTGAGGAGCCACCACTGCCACAGCCCACACCAAGCTCCATCAGCACACAATGGAAAGGCTGAGAAAAGTGCCCTCATCCCAAGTAGTCATGAGCAGAATAAAAAACCAGCCGAAGAAAAAGCCCCCAACCCTGTCCTCACAGATTGGTTCTGGCAGGTTAGCAGCTGCATTTTGTTAATGATAATCATTCTGGGGAAGGCCAATTAACTTTTCTATTAATCCATCAAATCAGCCCCTCATCTTGCTTTGGTTTTACATTTAATATTGCTTGGAATCACTCCTCTCCAGTGTGACTGCTGCAAATCCCACGCAGGAGTGACTGCTGGGTCACCTTTTCCACACCCCTCAGTTTGCACAACCCTGGCACACGGGTCTCCCACTGCAGGAATCCCTCTGCACTCTCTGATGGAAACGTGGGAATGGACTTCCCCCCGGTACTGGTGGGTGAACCCACGAGCCAGTATTGCAGAGACCGAGAGAAGAAGCAGGAAGGCAGAGACAAGAGGGCACTACAAATCGTACAACTTATAGAATCTATAATATGCACCCAAGAGGTAGATAATTTAAAGTGCTTTGATGAGCTATTAGCAGTAAGTAATAGCTGCCATTAACTCCAGCGGAGCAAGGTCATGCAAGCTCCCAGAATCTGTTCTGCTCAGGATTTTCAGCTCAGCATTTTCTCTCCAGATGCCATGAAGCAGTGCAGGCTGAGATTGCATTCCCATTTACTTACAGCCAAGTCAAACCCACCACACATCGGTTCCCCAGAGCTGGATCCCTCACCCACAGCTCAGGAAAGACCTCAGGAGACATTTCAGGACCAACAGTCCATCGCTGGCAGAGCTTCACTCTTAATGCTACCAATTACAAAGCACAGGAATAAAGTTATTTAATTTTCAACCTGGATCTACAGGGCTGAGAACCGAAGGATACAAAGCTGTCCCATTGTTTGCAAACGAACAGCAGCTCTAAGAGCCAGCCTGGATCCTGGAACAGAGGGAGAGAGAGGGAAATGAAAGAGCATGTGTGTAAAATATAGATAAGAAAGCAAATCCCAGCTGTCGTCCCTATCAGCCCTTCCTATTTCTCTGGCAAGAACATGTAATTTTGTGCCGTAATAGCAAAGGTTGGAGTGACTGCTGTCACATTTGAATGATACTGCTATAGCTCCCCTCTTTATATGTATCTGAAATGGGAATCTTGGAATCTGCTCGCTGGGTACCACTGGGTTTTTCCAACACTTGTCTCGGTCCCTCCTTTTCTATATAAAATGTCCCGTTCTGAAGCACAGATAAAAGATAAATAATATGTGCCTTGCATGTTCAGAGACTTTCTGAAACATCCTACCATTCCTCCTTTCACGGAGCTGTAATTTGTGCTCCCGCAAACCCACAAAGGATCAGATTTACCCGTGCCCAAAGCAAATCCCTTTGGAAACAAAGTTGCCTCTGCCCAGGACTGAAATGAATGTTTAATTCCTGCCTTGAGGACAGGACCAAAGAAAAAGCTCCCTTAGAACAAAGAGAACAGCCCAATTTTAGTACATCGATGGAAGAAGCACAAATGACTTCAAGAAGCAGCTCCAGGTGTAAATGGGTGGGTGAGTGGGAGTAGGAACATTCAGGGAGGCACCGGATCTGGGGACGCTGCCTAAAACACGAGCTGAGAGCCAGCACCTCACGGATGCAGGCTGTCACAGCTCCAGCCCACAAATTTCCTCTCAAAACTTTGAGAAGAATCTGTTCAACACTTCCATGTTGCAGCCTCAAAACACACGCTTCATTCCCATTCAGCTCGAGAATTTTTACTTCTCTGATCATAAGTGTTAGCACTATACATAGAATGGATTACACATGGTCAAATTCACATGAACAAGAAACACGAGTTTCTAGATAATCAACAATTTTACAACGCAACTCTAAGCAAGAGTTGAATTAATCTTGTATTTCAAACCTTAAATCTTTACTTAATGTGTACCTAAGGACAGAGCTTAAGTTCTGCATATGCACACTTGTCAGGTTTTTTGCTAAATTAATGTGGTAAATAGCTGTAGAAAAAAAGATTAGGTGAAATAAATTCAGAGAGTCGTGAAATTAGAGGTGCTTGGTTTTTCCCCAGAATCACAGAATGAAACAATAGCTTTCCATTCCAAACCCTTGGAACAGACTTTAGAATTCAGATCCACTTCCCTTGTTCTTCAGGGAGAAACATTACAGTGATNTTTTTTTTTTTTTTTTTTTTTTTTTTTTTTTTTTTTTTTTTTTTTTTTTTTTTTTTTTTTTTAATGCACTGATATTTCATTAAAAGTGGACCCAAGCCACGGGCCCCTCTCACCTGCCCTGGCAGCGCTGCCTCCTCTCTGCACGCTCCATTTCCCACCTGAAAAACACCTCCCAGCCCCCCTTCTCAAGCGCTGCCACTTCTGACTGATAGCACAAAATTGAACTGCACTAAGCACACATCCGAAAATCTGATAAATATTGTTTGGAAATATAATTGAGGTTTAACTGGAGCATGAATTTTTCACTTTGAAGCAAAGATTTCTGCACTTATTTATGAGGAAGATTTAGTGTTGCAAATAGCGATGACAGTTGAGATAAATGTTAACCCAAGTTCTGCTTTCCCTCATAACCTGCAGAGCCTCTCTTGGCAGTGCTGCGTGTCACCAGGACACACATCAGCAGGCAGAGCCACAGGAACCCCCAGACACCCCCAGCCCTGCTCTTTCCAGGCTCAGCACCGGCTGCAAAAGAGATCAGAAGCATCCCAGCACATTCGGGGTGCAAAATCCTGCGGGAGGTTTGAGCTAAACATCGAGGCTGAGCCTTGGCTTACCCTTGGATCAGGTTTTGTGTCAAAACTGCTCTTGACACATCGGTTGATGGCTTGGTCATGAATATGTAAGAGCAAAGTGCTCCCCAAAGTTGTTTTACAACACCAGAACTCATCTCCCACGGCAGTTACTCTGCTCTCAGTCCCTGCAGAGGAATCTGTACCAATTTCTACCCAATAGCTTGGCCATTACCGAGGCTCTTGGAGATAACAGGAAGGGGCTATCAGGTTTTAATCTAAAACTCTGTGTTTTAATATCCTAGGAAATCTCTTACCCCGGTGCTGAGAGCTGCAGGAGCTGTTGTTTGTCGGAGCACTCAGCCACATCCTGCACGTTGTGCAAACACCCAAAACAAACCTTACACCCCCCCAAACCTTACAACGCTGCTACATTAAACAGAACATCTTCTGACAGAAGGTGAAAAAGCTAATTCCATTTTAATATTATCAGAGCACTTGATATTAAACTATATTCCTCCACTTTCATCTGTGTTTTCATGGGTTTATCTCCGAATTTGAATGCTGCAAGTGCTCAAACCGCCCAAACGTGCTGCTCTAATCAGAGCTTCACTAACAAGGAGCCACTGGTATCAAACAATGTTATATTAAATCGAGGATGAGCATTTAAAATTCCTGCAAAGCACCAGGTCAGAGCCGGCGCTGGACTGGAATGTTAAAGCCGAGCCCTCTCGCTCCATCCTCCCATTAACACTCGTTTTCAACTGTGCAAACAAGATAGTAACAACACTCCAAACGCAGCAAACGCTAAATTCAGATCCCGGCTCCGTGCCTCATAAATTTTCATCCTGGCATCACTTCTTGTTCTTTTTACAGCATTTTAAAAATGTAGGTTAGCCTTTGCATTTTAAGCAGCCGCGATTGTATCAAATGCCTGGGTTTTACAGCAGCCAAGATGTTCCCAAGTTTGATGAACTGATCTCAAGTGAGATAAATTATGTCAGTTGTCGGCTTTGTCAGTAAATCACAAGTTGACATTTCCATGATTTGTAAAGGTATAATGTAGCAGTGGAGAGAAGTGAGCTCTTGAAAACCTGCACGGAAGGTGAGATTAATAAGCAGTTCAAAGAAAATGTCCCAATGTAATGGGCTTGGAACATCCACACTCAATTCCAGTTCATTTGCTATTTCTCAGGTTTTCTCTTTGAGGAATTCAAAAAATGCTGTATGAAACATTTTATGGAATATTCCATCTACGTGCTTCTTTGCTTTACAATAATTGACAACATTTACATATATTTCCATGTTATATTATGCCATAAATTTGCATAGATCCAGGTGAAATTGTTCAGCTTTAGACCTGCTGCTTCAATGAGTTTCAGGAGCTGAATCACAGCTCCAATCTGAATTACATTGCTCCCAGAATTCCCTCTCCTGTGCAGCACTGCAGAATATATCCCTGGTTAATAACCCTGATGGTGTCTGTGCTGTGGAGCTGCACTGCTGTCTGTCTGTCTGTCTGTCTGTCTGTCCTACACCAGGGCAGCTCCTGGGACAGACCCTGCTGAGATGAAACCACCCAGCGTTGCTCAGTCCCACCTTCCTTTCTCCTCCACGTTCACCTGAAGGGAGCAGGTTTTGACCCAGCACTGCACAATTTCTCTTTCAGGCAGCACCGAAGAGAGGAATTCTACCAGTTTTTATATTGAAGCTAATTTAACCCGATTTAGCCCACTTTGTATGTTCACTCTGCTTTCTGGAGTTATTTTCATTGCACTGGAGCTGTGCTTGCAGGCACAGATGGTTCCCGAAATGAACAAAAGCAAACCCCACTCGAGCTGGCCTGGGAGCAGTTACATTAAAGTGTTACAATTTGGTTAAGAAGTAATTTGGGGCTGTGTTTTGATTTACACTAACTGAAATGCGCTGGTTCACCACGGAGATGCCATGAATTTATATGTGGCATTTGGCACACGTACCAACCATCTGGCCCCTGTAAAGAGCACACGGGGCATCACAGCCTCGGGGGCAATGTCTGAGCTGTGCTTTGATCACCGGCAGGAATTTTTTTTATAGGACCAGTCCATCAGCAAATCTCATCGAGCAGAGGCTTTTCCATTGGTGGATAAAGCATAAAGTAAAAAACATGGGTAGTAAAGCAACGGGAGGTTACACTTGCTATTGCTAATATCCTCTTGAACACAGCCAAGAGGCTGATGAACCATAACTTGCATGTTTTAGACAAGATATTCTTTCCATATATGCACTTTTGGACCTCATTTATTTGCTGCTTTTAAGGCAGAATTCTTCTGAAAGCAAAACTTCACAGTGGGGAGAAAGAGGATGGAAATAATTACATGAATAGAAGAAGTCAAAGATTAAAAGCAAGAATTTAAGGATGCTAAAGGCCAACCCCTCACAGTAATACTGCATGAAAAAAGAAATTGAGAAATAGTGACAGGGTATCACGGCCCTGCAGGATTATCTGGTGGAAACAAAATGCATCCGAGCTTGCCAGCTGGTGCCAGCAGCTCTTTACCTTCTCGTTCCCTTGTGTTATTGGTATTTGCATCACAATAGCACTGAGACCGCACAGCAGCCAGCACGGCTCAGCATCCAGCCAGCAGCAGAGACAGCATTCCTGCCCTGAAAGCCTGGGAGTTCACACTCACAAAGGGAGGAAATATAATTCACTGTTCACTAGAGAAACGCTGAAGTGTGTTTGGAGAGCGAACTCGAGCCCACAGCTCAGAGCTGGCACCGGGGTTCCTCTCCAGGCTCTGTGTTCTCCCCAGGCTCCTGCAGGGAGTAAAGGCTGGGCTCTCTGCATCCCTGGGGAAGGCAGGGCTGGTCCTGAACCAGGCTCACTGTCAGCAGTGTTGCTGCAAACTTTCGCTTTCATTTCAGGAACCCAAATTCCATTTCATCCACAGCCTCGCTGTGTTATAAATGCATATTATAAAGTTGGCTTTTCACAAATATTAAAGGGAATGCTGTGTGGAGTGGGGAGAAACTTCGTTGTATTAGTGGGATTTCTTTTATTTCTGCTATTGGCAGAACTTGGAAATGGTGGTGTGATGTAAGGAGCTTTTGTGGCTGTCTCAGAGAGTGGTGAGGGGATGGTCAGGAAATACTTCACATTTTTGGATTATCCCATTTGGGTGAAGAAGGCCCCAGACCCCCAGGGAAGGAATTTTTTGATCATCTGTTATCAGAAAATCTGCAGCAGACTAAAACTAAAAGAAATGAAGAGGGACAGGTTGGAGAACTCAAATAAATGTTTTTAAATAATGCATGAGGGTCTATGAACATGCAACATGTTGGTGCATTTGAATCAGTGTGTTCTAAGTGTGTCCTCTTGGCTCTTGGCCAAAGACACCAACTGTGTTTTTTGCTTTATTGCCTTGTCTTTATTGTCTTTTATTAAACCTTTTAAATTCTACCAAGAAAATGAACCTCATTTTTCGCAGCTGGATGCCACGGGTCAGGGCCAAGCAGCAGCAGGACACTGTCCCCTCCAGCCCAGGGGCTGTCCCAAAGCTCCCCTTGCTCCCAGTGAGCAGCAGCACTCTCCTGACACTTTCAATCTCCCCTCCCAGAACCAAAACCCCTCCACAATAGCAAACACCAAACCCCCTGGCTCGGGGATGTGGCCAAGAGGAGCCTTGGGCACCAAACAGAGCAGTAAGGGGGGTGAGTGACACCAAAGACCCAACAGTCCCAACGTGTCACCATCACAGGCAGCTTTGTTTCACAGCTCTTGGGTTCCTGTGCATCCCATTTCCTGCCCAGGAGGGCCAGGAACACAGACATTCCCCCGGGTGGCCAACACATGGCAGTTCCACACCCAGAGCTGCCCAGGGAATGAGGGAATGGGGATCCCTTTTGGATCAGCTGCTTCCAAACTAACAGGGAATGTCACTGCTCATCTTTCGGACTGGATTGGAGACCAAGCTGAACTCTGCTGGCTTAATTAGCTAACCATAAATAAACATCATTTACAAGACCTAAACATTTTAAAACACCCTGTTAAGCATCTGAAACATAAATGCTTTAATTATAGACTAGCTCAAGACTGAAGTAACACTGGGATAAATGCTATAGAGCAGCTGTCTATGAATATTTTACAATGAGATTGCTCTTCATTCTCCAGGTCCACAGGGACTATCTGGTTGCAAAGAACACATTCATTCTCTAAAATGCCTGTTCCCCTTTTCCCTGGGAGTGCCACTGCCCCCTAATCACCCCCAGCTCTGCCAGTTTGCCAAAAGCTTTGTCCTCAGTTAAATGCCCACAGTGAGCCCTGGTATTTGGGGGTTCTGTGCTGCTGTGCCAAATTCTGTTCTTCTGTGCCTCCACTTCACTGCCCAGCTCAATCTCTTGAAGGACTCCCTTGACTGCAGCACACTCAAAATCCACATGGTCATCTTTAAAATCTACAGAGAAAGTCCAGTTTTCATTTTCTCTTTAAAACCCAGTCTCATTAATGGTTGTATAAAGGGATCAACACCCTTGAAAATAAGGCAAAAAATTCCCAAGGGAGATAAATTACAAAAGACAACCCACAAGTCACTGGTATAAATAATTGATCCATGTGCCCCAGCTCCAGCCCAGTATCACCCTGGTCACTAAATTTAACTCCAGCTGGGACCATTTCTGCTGAGCAAATGCAGCCCCAAGGTAGGGAAGGATCAGCAGTTTCCTGGCTTTGTCCAGCTGGTTCCAAGTCTTGCATTTCAGGGCAGCCTGGATTTTTATGAGCTGTGTGCTGGTGTAAAAGCAACTCAGGGAAGCCCAACCAGGAGCACTCCTGCGGCTCATGCTGCACCAAAACAATATAAAAAATGAATCTTACTCCAAAGACATGTAAAGAAACAGCCATCAGTGCTTTTTTGTCCATCTCCTGAGCTCCAGCCTTGTACTGGATGTCAGGATTTGATATCTAGAAAATGCCAAAAGAGATTTGCATATTCCTTCTGCTGACATTCCTATTTCATCAGGAATATTCAAAATGTCTCTTAATTCAAGTCAGTATAATTTACTCTAAAGATAAAAGCACTCAAAGGCTTTTGTTCTAAGTATTAATATGATGGTCACAGGTCTCTAATTTACTGTAAAATATGAGCAAACAGACAAACTGAATCAGCCCCCAGAGAGCAGAAGGCAGGCAGCCAATTCCACCTTCAGACAAGGAGCGCTCCATGCCCGGGATCTGTTGAACACCTGCAATACATTGATTGCACTTAAGCAGCCACCATTAGAATGTTAATGCCATCCCTGCCTCCAAAACACGGGATTTTTCACACACAAAGCACGAGCTCTTCAGCGTT
>VYXF01008162.1:0-50405 GCA_013397295.1 Polioptila caerulea | reverse complement strand
CTGCCCCCTCAGCCTGGGCACCCGTGAGCCAGGACAGAGAAGATGCCCTCAGCCACTGGAAATACACATTTACGAGGCCTGGGGGTCTTGCTGTCTGTCTGTCTGTCTGTCTCTGGAGAGATGGGAAGCACCAAACCATGTGAACTCAAGCCATGGAGGGTGCCCTGATGCTGCTGGCACTCTGCTGACATTTATGCACATTAAACCTGCAGAAATGTTGTGGGAAGTTCTGGCAAACTTTAATAACACAGAGAACTTTTCCCTTTTCTTCCCTCTGAGCCTTTTAGGCACTCATCCACACTTTATTTATGGTTCTGAGGCTAATAAGGTGGAAATATTGCCAGTTGCTGGTGGTGGAAATGGAGATCCTCACACAACAAGATTCCCTGGTGTTCTGAGCAAACATGAAACACACGTAAAGTGTCTGATGAAAAAGCTGAGTGTTGGCACTGGGTAGCCCTGGTTTCACCTGCCAGGAGAGAGGGGAGGGGGAAGAGGGGCACTTTGCTCAGCAGAGGAGATTAAACAATTAAGTTATGCTAGGCTGAAGCTATGAGAGCTGAAGCAAGGTGCTCAGCCTTGATGCTTTTTGGGCTTTGATGCTTTTAAGTCAAGAAAGAAATCTGGGCTGAGGGGAGAGGAGGGAGGAGCAGAGAGAAGGGAAAATAAAAGAAATGTGGAAGCTAATCCCAAGCACTGTGAAAAGGTCATGTGCTTCGATATGAGTAATTAATTTTCTTAGAGCAATGTTGAAAAGGTTAACCTGATTTATGGAATGCAATTTAATTTAAAATGTGTTGTGTACCTTGTTAGAAGGGTCCAATTATGGCTGCTAATTTTGTGGACTGACACAAGTGACGTGGTTTGATAAAACCCCAGTGTGAGGGGGAACACGTGTCCATCAATAATTGGACATGGCCTATCGAAATTTGAGGGGGAAGGAAAATTGGTAGAAATGCTGAGAGAACAACTGTTCTCTATGCCCAGGGCCCACAGTGTCCCCTTGCAATTTCCTGCTCTGTGGAACACTGGGTGATTCATTTGGAGGCAGGTTTGTGTTCAGAGTGGTTTATCATGGTGCTTTGAGACAGGAGTAAAAATGCCAGATTTGTACAGGTCAGCCCACGCTGCTCCTTGACCTTCATTCTGTTAATTCTTCTTGCAGAAACCAAATTAAACACCACCCTCCTCCCTTGGTAAAGCAAGAGGCTGAGAAAACTGTCCCAGTGGTGCTTGTACACAGAACTAAGTAATAATCTAAATAATACAGGCTCTAGGGATCCTCAGCCAGAAGGGCTTGTGGTCAAAATTCCCAGTCTGAAAACTTTTGTCCCAGCCCACTCCTGGCTCAGCTGCTCATCCTCCCTGGGCTCTGCAGTGTCCCTGCTCCTGCCAGTCCTGGGGAATGTGTGCCCAGCATCCCCCTGCACAGCAGGAAAGCATCCATGGGGATGCAGCCCTGAAGCCACTGTCTGCCCAGGCTGCAGTGAAATATTTCCTTTCATTTTCACTTTCTCTCAGCCTCCAAGGCCAGCAGCCAGGGTTACTCCCTGCGTGTTTTGTAGCTGCTCCTTTGGTGAGCAATTCATGGTGTGTGAATGCAGTGAGTAAAAGCTGGGGGGGATTCCTCAGTGCCATATTCCCCAAAAAATCTGTGCAGTGCTCCTGCAATGTTTCTTCCCACAATGAGCCCCTGCTCCGTTTGGTACATTGCAGATTAACAGAGGAATTATTGCAATCCTAAAACTGGTTGTCAGGATAAATATTCCTACAGGAGGAGCAGAATAAATCGATTAACGCTGCTCCAAAGTACCTCTGGTTCCTAAATTCAGTTGGTAAATTGCTGCCAAAATTGTGTGGCTACGAAGAGTGGCTTTGGCAGTGCATGGCACCAGGACCTGTGTTGTTGGGAGGGCTCACCTGGCCCCAGGTGAGCAGGAGGCAGGAGATCTGCTGTTGAAATGTGGTTGTGTTTTCACCAAGAAGTCAGAAATGCGCCCTGTGTTCAGTGTGGAGTTTGCCATCAGCACCAGCAGTGTTCCCACTGTGCCAAACCCAGCCAGCTGCCTGCAGCTGGATTCCCAAGTTGTTGCAGACTGTCAGTGCTCAGCAGCTGCTGCATGACAGGCACTGTGTCTGCATCCTTGCAGGACCTCTCGTGCATCATTTGTCTACAGAAATTGGAGGAAAATCAGCTGAGGGGCTACTGGATGATGAGCACAGCATTCAATGGAAGGTGTCTCTGCCCATGGAAGGGGGGTTGGAAAAAGATGAGCTTTAAGGTCCTTTCCAACTCCTGTGATTCTTGTTCTTTTGGTGTTATTTCTGCTGAGAGAAAGAATATGTGTGTATTGGGCTTTCCTTTGAGACCTTATGGAAGTTCCTGCATAAATGGAGCAGGCTTTTGTTTAACACATTGAATGGACAGAGGCAAGAGCAGCTTGTAGTTGTATTGATCTTTCGGGTCCCTATTGCTGTGATGTTGAGTACTAAAAGTTTTCTGGCATTTTATTAAAAAGTCTTGTCTGAAAGGGGAGGGAGGATGGAAGAAACTCCCACCTGTCCCTTATAACCCCAACTATTCTCGAGTTCCCTTCTGCAAACAAAGCTCTTCCCCACCTTTACCCAGAGCTGGTTTATATTGCCATCACCAAATTAGCTCAGGAAGCTGCATCTTGTGATAACTTCATTATGTTCTATTGACTTCTCAGGGAGCTGAAAGGAATATAATGGCAATTTCCCATAATGGATAACTGGCTGGGAAAGCCAGGCCAGGGAAATGGCCGTTCCCTCCTCTACCCTTATGCAGTCAAATCACTGTCAGACATTTCATTTTCTGATGTGCATGTTGGCCTCTTATCAAGCTTTTTTCACCCAAAGAGGATTCCTCCTCAGAGGAACATGAGGATTAGCATCAGATGGGAAAAATGCAGTTAGTGTTACCAGAATATTAAAGGGGCAATTGTAATTTCTCAGCTGCAAGGGGCACTTAAAGTAAATTACCTCAATTAAGAGAATAAGAATCAGGGAACTGCTTTAAATTGAAAAAACATTCAGATAGGATGTGTGTGTCTGTTTGTCATCAGGGGCTTAATATTTACTTCTGCTGATGAGACTTCGTCATGCTCTATTACAATTCATAGACTTGTATTCCCAAACTTTATGCACAAAAATGCTTTGATTTATAGGATATAAGTCCCTTTTCTCTGTGAATTCCTTTAATATTGTCATAAATGTGGTCAGTGATGCTTATCTCATGGTATTAATGTGCCTCATTTAATTATATTGTCTTGTTCAAAAAGTGCACTTAGTTTGAAGGAAACTACAAATTGTTAACTTTTGGTAAATGCACATTTCTCACTAGAGAATGGTGCTGGTGCCTTCTGCAGGGGATTTGGGAAGGGTCAGTGGACAGAGGTCACAGGAGACTCTTGGGTCAGTGGTAACTCAGGTCCTTTCAGCCTCTGCTTCATGTGGGAGCCCCAGTTTCTGGTCTGGCCATAATTTCTGTGCTTTGTCCCACGTTCCCTGCTCTGAGGCTGCTCCTGGGCTCTCGTTCCCCTGTTTTAGGCTAAGGAAGGTGTGATTCTCTATTGATTACGTGATCTGTGTAATTACAATCAAACCCGCAGGGATTTCAAGCCTGATTGACTGCAAAATAGAAATCTATTGGCTTGCCTGGACTCCTAATGACCAGGATTAGGAGAGAACATGGTTTGGGGCTGCTCTTTCTCTGCGGGATTGGTTTTGGGTAACTGGAGATTGACGAGGTTTGTGAAGGAAGGCACTGATCCATCACAGCAGGCTGGGGGTGTTTATCTCCTTCATCCCTGCCTGTGGCTGTGCTAGTGGCATCCTGATTTTTTGACCCTTCTGCAGTAGCCTGCTGTCTGCAGGAGTCAGGAACAGAGCCTGGGGGTAACTGCAGGGCAAGCCAAGGAGCTGCAGCAGGGAGAAATCCACCTGAAAGCCCCTTTCCCAGATCCTGTTGTCATCCTTCTCCCACTGGACGTCCCTTTGGCCAGCGTGTGAGCTCCTAAAACAAATCCAGGGCCTGGAGTTTTGTCTGTCCCGACCCTCAGAAGCTGAACGAAGGAGCAGCAGCAGGCAGGGAAAGGACCTTTTTCTTTTTTTAAATGGGTTTTCGTTTAAAAGATGCCAGAGCCAGCAGATTAGTGTCTTGACTATATAGGTTTCCTACAGATAAGGCAGAGAAATTGATTTCAATTACCAAAGTGGATAGACAGGCTGCTCTGCTCTCCCGAGGATTGTTAACCCTCGAGAGGCAAGAAGTGAAAACCAGGAGGGGGTTTGGAACCTCAAGCCATTTCCTCAGGAAAATGTGCAGCTGTGCCTCTTGCAGCATAAATCCTCACAAAGGGAGAGAGCTAAAGAAAGGAGGTTTATTTAAGGATGTACAATGATCCTTGTGATACTCTGGGATTTCAGCAAGCTTTCAGATCCTCCAGCGAGGCTCTGGAGGCCAAGGGTTAAAGTGGCTGCAGGGATTAAAGGATTCGGTGCCTTTCAAGCACCAGGTTCACCTTTTCCAAGAGCAGTCTGGCTGCTGGGAAGTTTTCCTGGGAGGTTCCAGGGCTGGGGTAGGGCAAGGCCGTGCAGTGCTGGATCCCAGGGTGTTGGAGCACAATCCCAGTGTGTTGGTGAGCTCATGCCCTCTTTCCAACCACCTCCAATGCTCGGGGCACAGCCACAGGTGACCTTTGCCAGCACTCGGGAATGGAGGGGATGGAGCTGCCAAGGTGTGGGCAGGAGCTGGTGGGACTGGGCAGCGTGGAAGGGCACGAGCAGAGCTGGGCATTTCTTTGGCACGTGTGGGCTGAGGGCTTCCAGCGCATCCTCAGACCTCTCCCATCTGCTGCTCCTGCATTTACACACCCTGCAATTCCTGAGCTGGCTCTGTAATTGTGTCCGCAGGGTGCCTGCTTGCCTTCCCTCCTCAAATCCAATTTGCTACTTTTTGCAGCTTCGCTGCTGCCTGATAATGGGCACCTTGCGATAGATTTTTCCGCTATTCACTTGCTGGGTCTCTTTTGTCCTACCACAGGGAAGTTTGCCCCTGTGGGTCTCACAGTTGGCTTCTCAGCTGGGTTTCACACAGGCTTTTATTGCCAGCAGCATCTGCTCTCCCCTCCAATTACTCCAGCACATTTCTTTGATTCTTTGCTTTACTGGGTTCACCAGCAGCCTCTGCCCTGGCTGAACTCCCTGGCAGGCTCTCCCTGCTGCCTCCAGGTATTTGGGGGTTCTGGCTGTGGTTGGAAATCAGATGTTGCACATTGTCATGTTGGAGCAGAAGGAATTCAGTGGTCTTGCATGGCAAGAAGACTGGTGTGTTAAGCACATTTAAACAATCACAGGAAAACACAACATATAAATAGGATTTTGTTTCAGGCCACAAAATACATTTGTTGCTGGCAGCAGCTCAGCAACTGCAGTTTTTGTGTCCTTTTAAACACAATTACATATTTCAGAAAAACACCCCGTGGTTTGTACTTTGCATTCGTGTTAATGTGGACAGGACTGTCCTCTGTGTACACAGCATCCTCTTTCCTTTTTTTTTGCTTTCCCCAAATTTTGGCGTGCTCCCAGGATGGGGGATGCTCCTGCCAGGCTGCTGTGGCACATCTGCACCCAGGTGTGGCCTCAGGCAGGTTCCCAGGGAGGCTGCAGCACAGCAAACAACATTTCTGGAGATGTCTGGGTAGTTTCTTCCCCTTCTAATGAAAAATTATTTCTGACAGACTGGAAATGTGAATATACATCTAGATAGAGAAATGTTTAGGTTTTATCGTGTCTTAAGCTCAAAATGAATGTTTTCCATTCCCAGAAGTGTTTTCTGCAAGGGAAACCCAATCATTCCCTTCACAGCAGTTCAGTTATTTTCCATCTCGCTCTGTGGACAGCTCCTGGATTTCAGATAAGGATCTCCTGCTTGAATGCTGAGGGAGGAGGTGGCAAAGAATATGTCAGTGGCAAATACCCTCATACCTGCCCAGCTTCCTCCTCTGCTCTTTGGTGGGGAACATGATGGGACCTCAGTGATATTGGAATGAACTTTCTGGAAAAGCCAGAGGTAAATTATACCAAGGCTGAGATCCTTTGAGAGGAAAATTGGTTAAAACTGAGTTTCATGCACAACCCAGGATTTCCAACCCACTTGCAGATTTTTCTGCCTTTCCTCTTGGCTGCTGGCATCATTAGTGCCAGGATTTAAGATGACAGAACTTTAATTGTACAGGACAAAGGCGTCTGGTTCCCTGCTTCACTGATCAATTCCAGTTCATAAATTGTAGCAGGAACAAAACTCTTTAGCAATGCTGACAATTAAGTAACATCCTGATAAACATCCCCTTTTGTTTTATTTAAATGAAAATGCCTTTATTTCCACTGAGTGGTATCTTGTAACAATAAGATTCACTGTCCCTGAAGCTTGGTTAATTAAACACAGTATTTGCAATCTACCAAAACAAGCTGTTTTATGCAAGCTGATAACAGGGTTTCCGTTTCATAATGTGAACAATTGGGTTATGCAAATGCCAGGATTTTAAGCCCCTGTGATCTGTTTTTGTTGCCTTATTATCTGTTTCTGTCTACAAACACCAAATATAGACATCCCAATTAAAGCAGCTAAATGTCATTAAGTCCAACTAAAGATGTTTTTTTATCAGTTAAAAACTTCCCCCAGTTTAATTAAAAATAAGGTTGGAAATTGGCCTTTCTTAGCCTAAACTCCACTCCTACACTTCCATCTATTGGATTGATTCTCCCTCTAACTCCACTGTGGGTTTTATTCCTTGGTGGAGCCTTGAACCCTTCAGAGACCTGGTGGGAGACACTGAGCCCAGGTGGTGCTCACCTGTTGGCAGGTGCATTCACTCCTCCAGCAGGTCTGGTGGGCCTTGCTGGGTGGTTGGGTGAAGGACCAGGAGCTGGATGTGAAGATGAAACCTGTGCAGGCAATGTCACTCGTGGGAGCTCATCCTGCTCTCATGCACGCCCCGTGCCTGCTGAGTGGAGCCCATCCCACAAGAAGCAGGAGGATAAAACCACCATGGAATGGAAGGGAACAGACAGAGCAGAGGTTTCCTGGTGCAGGTGTTGGCTCCTGGTGAGCCCTCAGATGTCTGTGCTCAGTGAGACCCCCCAGCCCACCTCGCTCCTTGCACATCCTCCAGCTCACTGGGAACCTTCACATCCCTGTGAGCTCAGCTGGGCTGTGCTGTGGCCACCAGGGCCAGGCCTGGGAGTCTTTTTGTTCCTTCATGGACCAGCTGTTGCTAACAGAGATCTCTCCCCTGCCCCTCTGGCTGTTTCTGCTGTGCAGCCCCCAGGGCAGAGCTGGAGGAGCCCTGGTCCCCTGCCCTGGCACTCGGGGCTGCTCAGCCCAGGAGATGAGATCAGATGTCTCTCACCTGGAGACAGGTGTGTGCAAGGCTCTTTGTGATGACACTGGGGGAAGGCTTTCAACTCTCTCTCAGCTTTCCCCAGGAGGATGTAGCAGATCCCCCAGCGATGTTCAAAGCTTTGCACTGCTTCCAAAGTGCAGTAATTTAACTTTATATCAGCCATGTTTGCAGCAGCTGTCAGTCACCATGACAACAATATTAACACTCGTGATGGCTTTGTTGTGAGCACCAGAGAATGTAATATTCTGGAGGGAAGAAGCAGCAATTGCTTGAGCAGTTGCTCACAGCCCAAGTGACTCTATTGAACTGGGAGAGGTTCAAACTGTATTTTAAACATACAAGAAAAGACTTGCTTTTGGAGTATAAAATGACTTGAATTAACTTGAGTCTGACAGGAGGAAGCAAAGGGAATCACTGGGATAAATATGTGTGAGACTGGAAGATTAGAAAGACACATTCCAAAATCTCACAGAAATGCAAACTCCCTCTTTTTGAAGGCACTGCCTCTGGAATGGCAATTTACATTTCTTTAAACTTGGGGAGGGGGAAGGAGGGTGATCTAAAGGGGGTTTGTCTGCCTTGTGGTTCTTGTCTTATACATTAAACAGTTACTCATAGAATACTAAGGGTCTGTATCTTCTCTAAAAATTAAAACAGAGGAAATGTGTCCTGGTTTTCAAACACTGGAGTTTGTCTCTTAATCCATTTTCTTTTATGGGGAAAAGCAAATCATTCTCTCTCTCAATATTTAGTATCTTTACTGTTTCTAACCTCCCTCCTTCCCCTCCAGAGATACCCTGCACTAAGATAAGGCATTGATCGTCTACACTGGGAAATGCATTCTAGTTAATTAGTTCATTATTCCTTTTTTAACATAAGATTGATGACTTATTAAGCTATGGTTAATTACAGAGTTTATTACTTTGAAAATAAGGACAACTCCACAGCTTCAGCTGATTCTGCTCTTGGCTAATCTGGATTTCTGGCACTGCTGTGTCCCAGAGATCCGTGCCTTCCCTTTTGCACCCTGTTCATTGAAACCCAGTTTTGGGGTGTGCAGCTTTGGGGCCTGGTTGAGAAGATGTGCCAGTGACCTTGAAGCTGCTGGTTTCCCCTGCAGGTCCACAGCTGGGCTCCCCTAAAACTTTAGCAGTGTGTTTTAGAAGCCTCTGTAGCTCCAGGGCCCCCGAGGACCAGAGCTGGAGCATCACCACGGGCCAGCAGGAGCCCCAGCCTGATCCATCAGACAAAGGAGAGAGCACCAAGCACCAGCTAAGCGAGGGAAGGAGTCTTGTACGTCCTCAGTGCACATCCTTCATCCATCTCCCTGCTCCCAAAAACATCCCCTGCCAGCAGAGTGTCCGGGGCACTGAGTGACAGCCTGGGCAGAGATGAGCAATGGAGACTCAGGGAGAGCCCACGGGCTCATCCAGCATGCAAAAGCTGACATTGCCCGCGGCCGAAATACTCTAAATTTTGTCTAATAATCCAGCCAGACGTGCAGGGCCGAGGTGCCCAAGGCTTCAGCAGCACCTGCTACGATTTTGGGAGAAGCTATGAGACAAACCTGGCAGTAGAGCAGCGATCCACGCAGGGATGCTGCTGCCTCCTGCCGAGGGAGGGCACAGCAACAGTTGTTAACCACGATCAGCTGCATTTTCAGCTCCAAAATAGGAACTTTTGAATCTAAAATTAACAGCAAGCAGGGTGAAACGCAGAGAAGTGCAACGTGGATCTTGTAACTCAGGGCTGTGGGGGCATGGACGGCGTTATTGCTGCTGGGCTCTCAGTGTGTGTGTGAGAACAGCACCAATTTAGTGGGAAATTAAAATATAATCAAACCCCTGTAACACAAAGTGTTGCATTGGAGAGGCTGCAGAGCGGCAGGGCTGTCACCAGAGGAGAGAGGCAGAGGGATGAGTCGGGAGCTCGGATTTCTCTCCCAGCCCATTTCTGGAGCAGTGGTGCTCCCTCCAGGCTGTGTTGGCCGAGACGAGGGACAGGCTGCAAAGCCATCGCTTTTTGAGCAACATGTGAAAGAAGCCAAGAGGACAAGGTTGTAGTGAGCCCATATTTTCTCGTTGTCAGTGCTCCAGGTGGTGGAGGAGCTATGAAGGAGATGCTGCAGCCTCCAAATCTTTCCTTTGGATCCTCTGCTGTTTCCCTATCAGGACCGCAATCCGCCGTGAGCCCTACTCCTGCCTTGTGAAAATGTCAGCTTCCCAACACCCCTGAGAGAACAGACTTTCAAGAAAAACACAGATGTTAAATCAATTCCTCCATCTTTCCACCCTCCCATTTTTTTCAGGCTGCTAACATTGTCCTTTTGGGAATGTACTCATGAACCATAAACATCTGTTGGTTGGCTGCAAACAATTCCCAGCCTTTAGCTGAACAGGCTCCTCTCTCTCTTTACTCGCTCCCAGCAGCCAGACTGGTCACACTGGGATCGTGTGAGACGAGGGACAGGCAGGGCTGACTGACATTTTGCCTTTAGACATGAAACGGATGCTTGTGGCTTCTTTTCCCCCTCCAGAGGCAGCAATTTAGAGAAAAAGAAGTTAAAGGTTTTGGGATAGGAGCAGAAGTAGCTCCAATGGAAGCTGATGAGAGTGGATTACAGGATGCAAAAGTCATGGAAGTGTCAGTAAGTGAGCAATGGGGTGAAAGTTTTGGGGTCTCCTGCCTGTGTCCTGCTCAGCACAGAGGGGTCGTGGGCACTGTCACCACATGTCCCTTGTTGCTGCACAAGAAGATTCCACCCCTGCCCTGTGCCAGCCACCAGCACAGATGCAGAGACAGTGACACCACTAAACAGGCACAGGTTTTGTGGTGCCAGCCCAGCTGAGTGGGCACCACACTCCAATAACCTCCTGGACACGTCCCAGTGACCTTCGATCTTCATGCTTAAATAAACAGGATTCGAAATTTCCACCCCCAAGCTCTAAAACCAATTTGAATTTTCATCTTTTTGGGGCCAGGAACCAGTGTTTTTACATCACAGATCTTGGTGCATCCTTCAGACAGGCAGCAGGAAGAGCAGGGAGCGAGCTTGGGAATTCAAAGGAGTGTGTTCAGGCAGGGGGGATCAGGTCTTGCTTTCCAGCTGTAAAACCAGAAGCCTCTGGGGGTTTCTGGATGTTTTCCAGCTGCCACCTGCTTTCCTCTATTGTGTATCCTTTGTCCCTGCTGAAAAATAACTCAGCTGTGTGGCTTTTCTTAGTTTTGTGAAGAGCATTGTTGTTGGTTTATTTTCTCTTATTTTCCAGAAACATTCACTTCGAGGATAAAGTGCCATTCACGTAGGAAGATTTAGTCCCTCTTCATAAAGTTATATATTACAAGTGAAGGGGAAACAAGCATGGGCTGGCAGCAGAAAATTGAATTAGCTCAGCAGTACACTACACAAAATAAGACAAATTTTGTACAGAAATATAATTGAAGCTGCATTATTTATCCTCCCTTTTTGGGTTATTTGTCAAAGTGAGCTGCAAGTTGCAAATTAAAAGAGCTATTGATTCCGAAGTTGTTTTTAAAGTATTTTCTTCATTCAGATCCTTGGAAACAATTATCTCAAAGTGGTGCCAACCAGCCAAATCTTTACTGGTGCTGGGTTCAGAGAGATAATGTTCCGGCTTCTCTCCATTGTTTGTGGACATTCAAATGACTCTTTTTGGTAGAATCAGAGAAACATAAATCATTAAAGTTAGAAAATATTTCCGAGGCCATCAAGTCCCAGCTGTGCCCCATGCCCACCTTGATCCCNAGAGCCACAAGGGCCCCCCTGAGCCTCTTTTTCTCCAGGCTAAACATCAGAGATTTCTTTCTCTGGGAAGAAATGGGTGGAAGATGGGGTCAGAAGGGTTTGTGCAGTTGTGTTGTTGAGCACAGCAGCTGCAGGAAGAGCTCTGGCTGCCTGGGAATGTCACCCAGAGATGTGTCTGCTCCTGCCATGGCACCAACCAGCACAGCCCTGGCAGAGCTCATGCCAGGGCCAAGGTTTTACCATAGTGAAATTATGCTTCAACATTCCTGTTAAACTTTGCATTGAGAGGGCAAATATCCCATCAAATAACATCAATCATTCTTTTCACAAATCCCCACTGAGGACAAGGACCAGGAAAGCTCTCCCAGCTGTTTTCCCACCCGAATCTGGATGGATGACAAAGTGCTGGCACCTGCCTTGCCTGTGGTTGTGGCACGAGAGACTGGGGAGCAGTTTGGGGAGGGGGTATTGCTTTTGTTTCGCAAAATAAACAGAAAACAGTCCTTGTGACTACAAAAGAAAAAAACCAAAACGCATTAAAAAATCCATCCACAGCAGCATTTGAGCCATTCTCCATAGGCCCTGGGAGCCTCTTACTGTTTGAGTTAAGGCTCCTTATATAAAGTTTATGGGTCCCACCGGGGTGTTTTGAGTAGATTACATTCACACCAGCTCATGCAAGGCAGGCGTGAGCAGTCAGTAAATCAGCCAGCTTAGCTTGTGAGCCCCTGCCCGCGCTGGCGATGGGTCTCAGGGCTGGGCTAACGCCTCCCGTTATTAGCTGACAGCTGGTAAACAAAGCTCCTGCTCTGGTACACATTGTCAGGGCTTTTACAGCCTCGGCACACGCACAGAGCTGGGGAAAGCTGCAGCTTCCACAAGGACACGTGTCCCCGAAATGGGTAAAGCCTGCCTGCTGGTGGGAAAGCCAGGCTGGATCTGCTGGCCACCCCAACGATGGGATCCTTCTGCCCTCTGGGGTTCAGAGAGGTCAAACTGGCAGGGAGGTGGGTCAGGAGAGCTCAGAGCTGCTGCAGTTCTTGCAGCCGTGTGGCAGAGACCTTGGTTGGTGAAACTGATGCTTCCAGATTGCGCTCCTTAGTGCTGTGTACAGCACCAACCTAGAGCCCACGGTTCAGAGAGTTAATGTTCCAGCTTCTCGCCATCGTTTGGGGACATTCAAACGACTCTTTTTGGTAGAATCATAGAAACATAAATCATTAAAGTTAGGAAAGATTTCCAAGGCTATCGAGTCCCAGCTATGTCCGATGCCCACCTTGATCCCAGCTCAGAGCACCCAGTGCCTCATCCAGGCTAGTGCAGATTCCATAAACTCCAGACTGGGACAGCTGGTGTGTGCCACAAGCCCCTGAGGAGGATCTGGTCCTGCTGGCCAGAAATCAGGCAGAGGCTTCACTTCCTGGGGTTTATTCTGGACACCTCTCTCTCTGCCAGTCACCAATACCTTACTTTCAATTTACAATACCTTGCTTTCAAACCCATGTCCCCTCTCTGAATTTAGGCATTTGTGGCTCTCAGATTTGAGCACCAGGACTCTGAGCACCTCATGTCTTACACCTCCCTCCAGCAATGTTCCTGTCCAGGAGCAGGAAAGGATGGGAACTTGCCAGCTGGAAGAAATGCCTTTAACATGAAGAAACAGAAACAATTTCTTTGATATGTGGCAACAGTAGGGATGTGATTGGCCAGGGAAGTCATCAGCAAGCAATTCATCCAGTGGCAGACTGTTTAGGACAACTGCACACTGATTTATTTGCTGTGTTCTAATTACTGAGGGAAAATGAGGGGAAGTCTGGTATTAGCAAAATCCCTGGGCTTATAATTACCCCATTCAGGGGTTCGGGTTTCACCACAACACAATCCCACCACTACACACGAGCACTTCAGCATTTAATTAAGGGCAGATAAAACTGGAGTCGTTGCCGTTTTCCACTCCAGCTCTCGCACAAAGCCGGCTTAGGAGAGGCAGGAGAGGCTGAACGCTGAGTGTCTCCTCTGAAAAGCAGAGGAAACCCAACACAAAGCAGTTCTCTATCTATTTCACCCACTTTGTACGGCCAGAGCTGTATTTGCTTGGTAAATCTGGTGTGTCAGATGAAGACAGCAGCACATCAGGGCTGGCAGCAGCTCTCAGAGGCAGCAGCAGGAGCATCCCTGGGGTGGGGGTACCCAGAGAGCTCCTGCCCTGCAGCACCCTGAGGAAAACAAAATATTCTTTGCTGTTCTGGAGCCTGAAACATCTTCCCTTTTTTAAGAAGTCGGGAATTTGAAAGATGCAGCCTAGGCCTCCAGAATGGGAAAAAACCCAAACTGAATATTTCTACATTTAAAAATGTTTTTGAAGTTCTGAATTTTTAGAAGCAGAGCCCTGAAATGCTCAGCAAAAAGCCTTTTCTGTGGGGAAAATCTGCCAGAACAGGCAGTTCTAAACAACCCTGTAATTGCCGTGAAACAAATAAACAGGTCTTGCTTATCAGTATCTGAAATAAATTTTGAGAAAAATAACATTTTAAGATACAGAAGCATATCTCTGTTTTGATAAACACCTCTACAAGTGGCACATTCCTCCTCCCTCGGGGTCTGTCCTTCCCCACTCGTTGTGTTCCACATTCATCACCAGAGAGTGAATCCCCTCATAATTTAGATCCCACAGCCGATAGTTTATGTGCAGCAGCGTCGCAAATGGAAGCTCCACTTTGATTTCCATTATGCATTACCTTGTCTGACTCCCTTTTATTGTGCAGTGGAGTAAATGACCTCCCAGATATTCAGGTTCAGATGTGGATGTGATGGTAAATTTAAGTCCTGAAATTTCCATCCAGTGATAAAATTGTATAATAAAAAAAAATCACTTTCTTCTGCTAATATCTGCTTTTGGCTGTCACATCAGCATTATGGCTAGATTGTATTTTGTAATATATCAGCACGGAATACAATATTGTGTGCTGGTTTCTCTTTGGAAAATAAGACAGCATAGGCTGAAAAATCAGTTTATGAGTCGTTCTGCTTTTATTGCTATCAGTTTTACATGAACTCGACAGATGATTGTTGGTATCAAATTCGTCGAGTGTAACATTTAATTAAATATCTTTCCTCTTAGTACTGAACACCTCCTTGGATAAAATCACCCACCTCAGATTCAGGCTTAGGAGGGTGTTTTGGGAAAGGAACAGGCCCTTGGCTGTGTGGTGGAGTCCCCATCCCCAGAGGTATCCAAGGAACAGCTGGAGGTGGCACTCAGGGCTTGGGGCTGCCTGACACGGTGGAGACTGCAGGTTGTGGACATTCAAATGACTCTTTTTGGTAGAATCATAGAAACATAAATCATTAAAGTCAGGAAAGAGTTCCAAGGCCATCGAGTCCCAGCTGTGCCCAATGCCCACCTTGATCCCAGCCCAGAGCACCCAGTGCCACATCCAGGCTGGTGTAGCTGCCATTAAGGACTCGATGGAGTTCTTCTCCAACCTGAGTGATTCTGGGATTCTGATTCAGCCCCACTGGTGCCAGGGCTGCTCCTGCTCCCGCTCCAAACCCAGGCAGTGCCCTGAGCCCAGGGTCAGCGTTATCTCTCCTTGGTGCAGAACACAGCAGTGTGTTTGTTAGAGCACACACAGACACGTCCAGCATTTCTCATGGGCTTTTGAGGGTTAATTAAAGAATGGCCCTGATGCCTGAGCTCTGTGTTAGTGTCTAAACAGCTCAGGGAGGACTGCCCGGGAGCCCTTGATGCTGCATTAGAGAGCCCCATGCTTTGTTATTACACGGATAAAAGCTATCGTGTTCATCTCGTGTAGAAATTTATCCGGTTTACGCTGCCACCGAGAAACATCAGTCCTGTAAACTCAAATAATCTTTCTTCAGAGAACAACTACCCAATTACTAACATTACTTATTGAATTGGTTGCTTTCTCTATTAAACGGGACACGGTGCCAATCAAATCAGATAATTCAGCCACAAAATCAATGGCACCACATTTACTCAATCAAATGCATTGCTCAGTATCTTATATCCATATGAAATTAAAGAGATGGATGTGCCAGCTGCACACTAGAATTGGGCTTCAGAACTTTGGCACATGCAGGTTAAAAATAAGGAAATCGATGAGCAAGAGAGAATGTATTTGACATCAGTCACTGCTTTTAATACATTAATTTCTTCACTAGATTAATCAACTATTGATCATCCTTCAGCTTTCCGAGAAGCCAAGCATGTGATCTCTACTGAGCAATCCCTGTCCAAAACCTCTGGACACAGGGATGGAGCATCCTGCCCAGGCTCCCCAGAGGGTCACAGGGTGCTGAGGATTCCAGATGTGGCTCTGGAGCAGCACAGCCAGGTCCCAGCTGTCCCATGTCCTGAGATGGGTCTGGCTTGAGCCTGGTTTGTTGGGCCAGGAATTTTCTTGGGCCCTTCAGTGGCCCTGGCAGCCTGTGCAGAGCTCTCTGAAGTGTAAAGTGTGAGTTTCCCTCTCCTACAGGGTTTGCCATCCCCAGGTTTGGCCCAGCACCCACAGAGACTTTTGGTGGCCAGCACAGGGCGAGTGGGGCAGGTTTGCTGCTTCAGGCTTGCTGTAATGATGGCATCAGGGAGGGGTTTGCCTGTGTGCTGTGCCTGCACTGAGAACAGAACCGGGCTCTGTCCTTCTCCAGACGAGTGGAGACTTGACCCTGGCCTTTCCCACTCCAAAATGAAGTGTTCAGAAACCATCTGAATGGAAAATCAAAGTGCCTGCACATACAGGGTGGGGGGGAGCAAGAAATCACCACTTACTTGTAGGCAAGCGACAATTTCTAATCTCAGCTTTGTGAAGGATCTGATTTACACCAGAACTGCTTATCTCCATGCCCTTGCTGACCCCCTGCTTCCCTTTCTCAGCGCTGTGCCAACTACACAGCTGCTGTTTGTCTCCGAGAAAAGAAAAGAGACGGGAGGAGAAGGAAAAAGACATTATAAAAATACATTGTAAGTTACCAGAATAGAAACAGTCCAAGTGCTGTGTCCTACTTTAGAACACACTGATGCAAATAACAGGGAGCAAGAGCTTTGGGTTTGTAACTGGAATGGCTTTGTAAGATGCAAATATCCCTCCTTTGCCCTGAAATCAATTCTACAAGGCTGAGGATTGCCTGGGTTTGAGTAGAAGATAAAATTAATTAGCAAAGCAAGAGGCAGTGCTCGAGCTGGTTTGACTGGCCCAGTGTGTTGCACATCAACAGCAGCTTTATCAGCCCCAGGGGCCCTGCGGGGGTTATCACAGGGGACGTGACAGCCACAATTGCTGCCATGTGGAGATTCTGCAGCACGGAGCCAGGCAGGTTGTTGAAACAGTGATTTTGCTGTGAACACCTGCTGCCAGCCCGGGGAATTAGGAAATCCCAGGCTCTGGTCACATCCTGGACTTGTACTAAAACCTCAGGTGAATTAGAGCAGCCTGCTTGCTTCTCTCCCCTGGCTCCTCATCCATCCTGGGGCAAAAAATTGTGTCCAGGAAGAAATTACCCATCTCCAGCTCAGCCACACCGAGACAGTCTAAAACCAGTTCAGGGGAGTTACCTGACAGAGGGGACTGTCCCTGAAGTTTTTACAGAGCTCACCATGAGTCTCACCCTGGCTATAAACCCTGCTCTGCCTTGTAGGACACCAGCAAGTGCCTGCAAGCAAAGACTTCCCTTCTCTGGCCTTTTACAAAGGTTTGGGCTCAGTGGGGATTCTGCAGGTGCTGGGGCCCTGCCCATTCATTAATGTCAGAGCTCTGACCCAGCACCTCAATCGATCTCTCTGAGAGCTCATCAATAGCAGCACCATCACACCAGGGCCCTGTGAGGAGAGCAGGAAAATGAACATAGACAGATCTCTAATAACCACAGCACCTTTGGAGGAAACAAAGCATCTTCTTTTTTTTTTTTTTCTAAAAGCAGAGGCAATAAACCTAAAGAATCTGTTTTCTGATTTCAGTTTTCCTGTAGAAGTGTTTGACTGGGAGAAGGGTTCCCTTGCAGAGCTCCAGGATGGGCAGGTTCTGAGTAAGTGAGGCCTTTTCTTGGATCTCCAGGTGGGATTCTGGGAGGTGAGGTGACTCTATAAACTAATATCTCACAATGAAAAAGTGAGGTTGCAATTCCACACGGGAGACAAACTGAGCTACAAGTCTAGTGGGAACTTCTCTACAAAATATAATCCTCACTTGACTGGGTAAATCACCTTTTGTTCTCTCTATATGTGTAAATATCACCAGAAAAACTCGGATGGGAGGTCAGAGCACAGAGCTGGGACAGACACAGCTTTGGGAGCAGGAGGGGCTGGGCACAGGGATTAGCATGGATATCCCCACTCATCCAGTCTCATTTGTAAACTGGAATGGATCTTAAGGATTGCAATTCTGCAGGGAGAACTTCTCTGTTAATTGCCACGGTTTTGTTCAATCGACTGCTTGGCAAGGTGCCCTGTGCTTATCGAAACAATTAAATCTCAAATATCTGCTGCTGATACGTGGATTTTTAATAGGAATTGGGGTAACGATGTCACCAGGCAGCTCTGGTGGCTTCCACTGAATGTCCCCACTGTTTTCCCTGGACTTGAGCCTAAAACAGGAATGTAAGACAACCTGTAGAGCAACTTACAACATCACTGTTGGAAATTTGAAAAGAAACCAACATGCTCATATGGAATGTTCCTGAAGGGACACAGACACAGGTGACTGAGTAGCTTAACCATCCCTGCTGCCCATGTGCAAATTCTGCTTTGGGTAACGCTATCAAAATTATTCTAGTTCAATTATTTAAATTAAAACGTCTTTCTGCAATTTCACTGGCTCAGTAAAAGCGTCATGGTTTCCAGAGTCGAGGATCACACCCTCTCCCAAAAGAATTGAGTTGTTTGAGTTACATCAGTTAAGCAAGGACCCATCTCCACATTCATACTCTGTCCTCAGGCAGTGCTTACGAAATGTGAGCTTTATCTTTTGGTCAAATTTAACTGCTCCCCAGAAATTGCAAGTTCTGGCAGAAGACAAGAGGAAGAGCACCAGGACAGATCCAGGATTGCTGGAAGGGATAAGAGCTTCTTACATGCAGAACAGAGATTGTTCTCTTAAAATGCAGCTCCAGTCTCATGCTGATATTGGGCTGCTATTACACAGGATTTGGTAAAAAACAGCTTTTTTGCTTCTGCTGTTTTCATTTGTGCTGTGCAGAGCACATTGCTTCCTTCTGCTTCTCTAGTTATCCAAGTGTCGGGCTTTAAAACAAGGAATATGCAAGTGATGCCTTCGGATTTTAGCCCTTACATTTTTCATATATTATTTTGTATATATTTTCATATATTGCAGAATTTGTAACCCTGCAATTCTTCGGTGTAGAACTCTAAACTCCATATTCAGGGTGAGCTGCTGCTCTCCCATTTTGCTCAGACACAACAATTCCTCTGCAGGCCTGGCAATCAGGGACACCTCACTGCCTCAGGCCCTGAGAGATGCAAACAAAAGTGAGTTGGGGGGGAGCAAACTTGGGGTAAATGACTTCATAACCTGAAGCTGTAATTGGGAGATTAACCCCCAGTGTGCAAATGGACCAAAATTATAAAAGTGTGAAAACTAAAAGTGAAAACTCAGCGACCCATTGTCCATTTTGGGTGTAGCCCCTGGAGAGCTTTGTCTGCCTGAAATATCCCTGAAGACCCTTCAATAAATATAAATATACCTGCTTTTTATTCCCTGAATTTTATCTAGCCTCTGTTTTTCGGTAGCCACGAAAGGCATCCCGAGGAGCAGCGACCACTTTGGGCTGATGCTCGGGGGTCCAGCAGAGGAGCTGCAGCCCTGAGCCCGCACCCACCGGTGCCCTCGGTGGCTGGGGCAGGTGCCAGGGCCTGCAGGTGCCACACGGGGATTTGGGGCTGTCCCCATCCTTTGTGAGGGCTGCACTGAGCCCCGGGTCCCCCGGGAGCCTCCTGCTCTGCAGAGCCATCCGGCAGCCGGAGCAATGAGGGTGATAGATCACCTCCAAGGTGCTTCCCGACAGCTTTTACCATGCTTAATGAGGTAAACTAATTGTAAATTGTTGCAAAATGGGAGACTTAACGACACTTCAGCTCCTGAAAGGAATTTAAATACGGAGGAATTGGCTAATACTTCCAGTTGTTGGGAAGTAGTGGGGAAGCCCCGGAATTCACCCAGACAGGATCCCAGGCTCCCCTGAGCCCCAGGTCTCAGGATTCGGTCCCTGCTGCAAACCAGGCGCGAAAATATTTGCTTTTCATTTTGAGGATTCCGAAATCTCTGTAGATCCAGAGCACGGGAAGTGCAGAGCTGCCTGTGCCAGAGCCAGCAGCACCTGCCCTGCCCTGCCCTTCCCATCCCATCCCCACCCCACCCTTCCCTTCCCTTCCCTTCCCTTCCCTTCCCTTCCCTGCCCGCAGCCCCTCCAGCCTCGAGGGTTTGGAATCTCCCTGTCCTGGCACACGGTCCTGACCTGGGACCACAAGCATCACCAAAAGGGGAAGCATCTTCTTCTCTGACTGCTCCCGAGGAACACGGGCCTTTTCTCACTTTCTCTCTGGTGTTGAAATTTAACTGGCTGCCTGTCAAATCACTGAATGAGAATAAAATCACAGCTAAGAATCCTGAAATCTGGAACAAATTCATGTCATATGTTCCTGCTGAACCACTGCTACCCCTCGGTTACACATCACCACCCGGCCCCATCTGGGAGACATGAGCAAACTTTTGATATTTTGTGATACAAAATATTCACACTGGCTTTGCAGCAGATGTCAATGGCTGCAGCAGCTCTTCTGCTCTGGGTTCATTCTTCTGCTTCAGTGAAATTTGCTTCTTTTCCCACAAAATCTGTGAAAGCTGCAGCTGCCGTGATCCTGCAAACAAAGAATAACATTCCCTGGCTTTGCAATTCAGAGCCGAGTTTGCTTTCCAGCTTTGCTTTCCATATCTGCAGTTTGGTAGAGCAAATTCTGAGGTGTCACCTGCCCAGTACAACTGGTCAGAGCTGGCCAAGTGTTCCCAGCCTGGGCAGACTGGGAATGCTCTTCCCTATCCACTGGGAATATCTTGGTTTTGCAGCAGCTCACATCAGCTCCTGGTAGGAACTTACCCTGTAGGCTCTGAGAGAAGGAATATGGATCTCAGGGGGTTTGGACACACTGGGGCAGACTCTGCTCCTTCAGTGCTGCTCTGCAGCGTGTTGAGACCTTGTTGTGCCAGCTGAGAACGGGAATTCACAGAGCTGCGGGTGCACAGCTGACCAGAGCCAGCACCAATGGAGCCACGTAGAGTTTTTCCAGCTGCTGCCCTCCTTGAGAGGAAATTTAGGCTGATTTTCAGAGAGCTGATGCAGAATCTCTCCCCGTGCTCTGATAGACTAAGTAAGTTTTGCACATTCAAATATTGACCTTTCATAAATCCTTCTCAGCCTCCCACTGGGGCAGCCGCTGCTGTGAGGGGAAACAGGAGCTGGCAGGGCCTGAGCAAGCTGAATATCATTCTCCTTAAACAGCTCTGAGGTGTTCAGGGGCATAAAACCTTTAAGAGCTGCAAATGGCATTTTTCAGCACGCTGCCTCCTTCTCGAAAGGTCAGGTGGGAGTTAAACCAGAGGCTCCTCTTCTCTCCATCTTAATCAGCCATCGCAGGTGCTTATCAAATTTCCCTCCTGTCTCCCGACTCTGATGGAATTGATAACCTGATCTGAATTCTCCCAGAGCTTCTCTGATGGAAGATCAGCTGCGACAGAGCGCGGCAGTGCCACTCACTGCAAGAGCCACGTGAGGTTTGGACGCCTCAGCTGGTTCAGCACCCAGGAGTTTCTGCATTTGTTTTGCTTCCTGTACCTGCTGTGATCCTATCCCATTCCATCCAAGAGCTTTCCAAGTCTGCCACAATGACCCCATTGCCCTTCTCTGAACTGTCACAGGCGCTGGGGACGGGGCACAGAGGTGACCAGGCAAGTCACCACGATCTGCCTCTGGCCCTGCAACGCCGAGAGCTTCCTCAGCATCCTGCTCATGAGTCACTTCCCAAGAAGTTTCGTCCTTCTCTCCCTCCTCCTTCCCCCCAGTCACTCACAGACCGCATCACCAGTGACAACAATGCACCAGATATTTACATCACCTTTCCAGGAGGGACTTTTCCTGCCACCCTGCCTGACTCAAAAACACGAGTGAGTGCTAGGGGAGAGCCCGGCAGCTCCTGGCAGCTCCAGGTGCCCAGCACAGGCTCCCACAGGTACCCAGCAGGCAGCCCAGGAGCGCAGCCGCCGGATTCTGCCTGGGCTGGGAGCTCAGCAGCCTCCCCAGGGAGCCAACATCCATTCCCTGCGTGGCACTTCCAGCTCCTCCGCTGCTGCCACGGGTCCCTGTGGGAAGGGTGAGCCAGAGGCATCCCTGGGGATGTCTTAGAGGCATCCCTGGGGTGTCCCAGAGAAATCCTTGGGGATCTCTCAGAGGAGGCAGTGAGAACATGACATGGATCTTCCTTCTGTGCTGTCTGGAAGAAGCTGACTTGAGAGAAAATCAGATTCTTCCCAAGAGGATAAGCACTGCCTTCGTCTCTACTGAGCTTTCATGAGGTTGAACTCATATGTCCCACTGCAGATCCTCATCACCAGCTCTCCAAGTGCCACAAACCTTCCCTGGCTCCTGTCCCTGCCACCAGGACAGTCCTGGCACTGCCAGT
The DNA here is from genome assembly GCA_013397295.1 of Polioptila caerulea. NCBI lineage: Eukaryota > Metazoa > Chordata > Aves > Passeriformes > Certhiidae > Polioptila > Polioptila caerulea. Next base: position 28,504 of record VYXF01008162.1, on the reverse strand, counting down.
GCTGCCAATGGAGACTGAAACCCCCCAAAGCCAGGTCACCACTGACCAGCCCTGCTGTTCCCATCCTTGCAGATGGAGGTGCCAAGCCTCAGAAGCTTTGGGCAAAGCTGGGGCACGATTCTGAGAAACGCTGCCCTGATTTTTAAAGGCATTTTTAAAACTATCCCATTTGAGGTCAAAATCCAGCAAATACATTTCATGTAACTGCTCCACCAGCCACAAATATCCTGAACCTGTTTCATAGCAGCAAGCATTTGCTGGGAAAGTGTCTGTTAAACAAAAACTAATATTCCAGCAAGGCAGTCACAGAAATGCTTTATCCAGCCCAAATCCCAAGCTTCTGCAGAGGACAGTGGGACAGCAGCAGCTGGGAACAGGCCGGGTGACCCTGCCTGGCCATATGTGCATCGTCATGAAGGACACGGCACCAAGGACAGATTTCCCTGGTTACCCACGTGTCCCTGCCCTTGCCAGGTGGGGAAAGCATTTGTTATGCCTCCTGACGCTCCCACCTTTGCAGAAAAGTCTTTCCAATTCATGGGCATCCTGGCTGTGTTCCTGGGGCAGGATCTGTCGTGCTGCTCCCCCCGGTCGGTGCCAATCTGCTCCGCTCCTGGGATGCAGCTCCACTTGCTGAAAGCAGATGCCATGCCCAGATTTCTTCTGCTGCTGAATCTCAGCTGTAGTTTGGCAGTTCCAGGGTGATGTAGTGTTTTCCTCTCTCTCCCTGTCATGCCATCCCTCCTCCGAGGTGAGCTGGCCGCGTTTCCCATCAGCTGTTAATTCACCCTGATGTTTGCATTCCTCTCTCCTTCCAAAGCATCACAAATCACCCTGCTTCTCCCTCCTGCAGACACCCGAGGGGAGAGGGAGGCTGCAGGAAAACATCGTGGGAAAGGAGCTTTGGTTCTCTGCCTGCTCCAAACGGGAATAATTTTAAAACGGCAAAATCTCACACGATGTTAATCAGTTCTTTCAGTATTTGCTGTGCTTGAAGCACTGACTCGCTTTTTCAGATTTTAGAGGGCAGGAAATATCACACGGATTCTGAATGAGGAAATTACACACACACACAGTCACACACCCCTCTCACATCTCCTGTGTCCCTGTGGTGTTCCTGTGCTGCTGCTGGCAGTGCCCTGAGCATCCTGCACCCAGGGTTTGCATCCTTCCAGAGGAATCCTTACCCTGGCACACAGCTGTAATATTTTAAAAGTCAGGGAGCAACATTATGTGTCAGAAGTGGTCAAATTAAGTTAATTTGACCTTTAAACTCCATTTTTAATCCCTTTCTTTGGCATCCAGCATGATTTGCATTCCACTATACTGACACTCGGCCTAACAAATGACTTTCTTTCCAAACTGCCTTTGAAGTATCTGAACTTAATGGACTATAACATTTATGAACATCTGAGTTCTTCTCTCAGCAGCTGCACTGGGTTATTGATGATCTAATTGAAATGCTGGCAAATATATCCCAGCAGTATATGAGGAGCAGCAGCCGACTCGGCACGACCCCAGAGCCTTGGAAGCGTATGCTTTCTGTGCTATTCATTAGCAGCAGACAGGATATTTTCAGCTATGTTAAAACAACAACAAAGAGCAAAGACACACATGAAAAAAAATAAAAAATAAAAAATAAAAATCCTCATGCAAGAAAGAGGCTGATTTGTTTCTCCTCTGTGGATCCCCAGTCAGCTCCACTGCAGGGATCACTGGGGGCAGCTGCTGCAAATTGGGCACCTCTTGGAACCTGGGATTTATTTACAGAAATTGCCAAGGGCTGTTATCCAGGTTATCAAGGGCAGGTTACCCAGGACATGCTCACCTTCCTGACTGAACAGGTAAAAAAACACACGGACTGGGTGAAACTGGACAGCTGGGCACCAAAATATGGGGGGGTGTTATTGGATCCAAAAATCATCACGCTGTCTTCTAAGCCTTGTGGGGGGTGATCCAAGTTGGAAATCTCCAAATTGTCCATGGCAGACCCTGAGCTGCCCCCAGTGCTCCCCAGAAACACAGCTGGCACACACTTCCAGCAGGACCTCAATAATGGGAGGTTTGGAAATGCCCATCTCCGTAGTAATGGCTGGAATCGCGTTGCACTCAATATTTATCCAGCAGCCAGCTGAGATCACACTCTGCTCTCCACTGATTGGCACGTAATTAAGCAAAGGAAAGGAAGTCATAATGTTTAGCAGCAGCAGCACTTGAGTATTCAACAGTAACAGGAAAGATAGGGACGGTGTGGTGCTAAAAATAAATAGGGAATGGCTTATTAGGAGGTGTAGTGAGTTCCCGTGCTGTGAATAGCTTCAGGCAGTCCATTGCCTTCCATTTCATTTCATTTGATAGTCAGGATTTACACCAGGGATAAAAGAGGAAGAAAAAAGATATTGAAAATGTGGAGAAATTTTTTGACATGAAAATAAAGATGAGGGGAAATCAAATTTGTGTCTTTGAGCAGATGGAGGCTGAGCTGTTTCTGGCATCCTCCACACAGCTGGATTCACTCTCCTGGTCCAGGCTGGCTAAAAGACTCCAATAAAAATGAAAAATGCAAATGAATTCTCTACACCTTACTGGACACACCAGAATGGAGGGTGCCACTCAAAAGGCAATCTCTCCAAAACATTTAAAAACATTGTGCAATTTATATCTTGTGCTTGACAGAGCATCCAAAAGTAATTTCAGCAGTGTGTCCCGGTGCCACCGCGCTCCGCCGAGGGTGCCAGTCACCGTGCCGTGCCTGCAGCCCTGCTGGATCATTTCCCTTCCCTCTCCAAGCTGCAGAGCTTTAAAATGCAACACCACTTGGCTGCTGGCCTCTCATTTCTGCTGGAAAATCTGGCTGTGCCAGCGTGTGTAAGGTCAACAGCACAAAGCCTGCTTATTAACTGGAAATTTGGGGGATCTGGTGCCAGGAAATAGCTTTCAGCCTTTGTGAGAAGGAATAAAGAGGTTTCAGGGCAGTGGTTTGCTACAGAGGAAAATCAGGTTTGAGCATATTTCATGGTCCAGATTTGCCTCTGTTCCAGGGCACCAGGAGCTGTGTCTTATCCTACCAGGACACTCAATTAGGCCTTTTTAATCCAAGTATAAAATTCTTCTGAATCACATTACACCAACCACGGCACCTCTGCCCCCAGAGCACAGGGGACAGCGTCCCACAACCCCCTGGCACACTGAGGGTGCAGCTTCCCCCCCTCTGCTCACTCCTGGCTGTCCTAACTCCACATGTTTTTTTTATTTAGGGATAAAAAACCCACTTTGGGCTGAGCTGCACAGGAGACATTCCCAGCTGCCTTTATGAAAAATCCTGTTTGCAGCTGTGCTGGATGGACACTCAGGCTTTCCCACTGGCAATTCCTGCTCCTGCTTTGCCAAGCAGGGATTTACTGTTGAGAAGAAGCAGTCTAAGCAGGGAGTAGTGGGGGTCTTTTCCCATTTTTTTTTTCCATTAAGTAGAAATTCGCAGTGACTTTTTTGAGCATGAGGAATCTTAGCACCTGGGCTGCAATGCAGGGAGGGATTAAAGGGATCTCTTTTCCAACCTTAATGATTCCTTGGTTCCAAGGGCATCCCAAACACAGGAACATCCTTAGCTCCTCTAAATTCCATGCTGTCACCTGCTCAGATTTACATGTGGATCGTGGTAGTTTTGCTTTTGGGCCAACAGAGTTAAAAGCAACGAGGTTTGTAACAAGAGAGATGGGAGGAAATATTTTCACTCATTTACCATTGAACTTTGAAACTGTCTCAGAAAAGGTTCTGCAGGTGCTCTGACGAACCAAAGCCACCTTGGTTTGTCCACCCCCAGCCCTGTTTCCAGGGAGAAGCAGAGCCAGTGTCAAACCTCAGGTTTCTGTGCACTCACGTTCCAGATCCAGATGGAGCAGCAGCAGGACAGAACAACGGCTGTTTCCCTGGCACTCGCTGTGTGAGCAGATCTTAAAGGCTAAAAATGCCTCCTTTTTTTTTGCAACTTTCATCATTTTTAACCTTGAAGCCTCTGCTTCCGCTGCAGTGTGATTTGGGGAGTGGACAGTAGTTCACAAATGTAATTTCTCTGGTTCCCAGTAAAGGGGAGAAGATTTACACTTGTTGGTGACAAGAAAAAGGCGTTAAAGTAACAGTATTCCACTAACTTTGCAGACAGATTTTGGATAGAAAGATGAGCATTCCTACTCCTGGCTAATGTAACGTGCAAATTCTGCTGATAACACGGCTCCCCTCTCACTGGAGCTGGTAAATGATTTCCTGAGGCTCCTCACGGAATATCTGCTTCATTTAAATCCCCCCTCTTGCAAACAATGAATACCAGATTCATTCCATGGATTTGTCACTTAAAATTTCTATTAAGAAAGGGAATTCTGATTTAAAAGCAGAGTTTGGGACCAGTTAGCACGAGCTGTGACAGCGCTGCAATGGTTCTGTTGTCACACTAAACAGATACGGAGACTCCGGGCATAATGAGCTTTCCTTTGTGGGAACAGACAGAGCCTGGAAACAATGGAAGCTCTGATCTGGGATTTGGAAGCATTTGGGCTGGGAAATGAGCACGCTGGAGAGATAAGGCAGATGAATCATCCAGAAGGGATTGCTGCAGACCAGGCTGTCAGTCTTTGCATGGTTTTGCGGACTCAAATTTTATTCCGATTTGAAATTATGCAAAAAAAACCCCACACATTATAAATCAAGGGATAAATCAAGGCTGGAGCAGTGTCCGGGTCAAAGGCAGAGGGAGCTTGGGAGCCTGGTCCCTTTCCAAATATATAAATCATCCTAAAGTGATTCCAAACTCGCTGGAATGTTTCATGAACCTTGGGAATGTTTCCAGAAGTCCTGGCTTTAGTCCCAGTGTAGAATAAAAGCGCCTTGAAAATTAGATGAATTTCACCTGAAATTGCACCCATTTTCAAGGGTTTAGCTTCAAACTTCTCAGCCATTTTTGAGTCTGATGCAGTGTTCCCACAGAAAAGGCAGAAATACTCCAGTTTTCAGGGATCCTGTTTAGGATAATGTGTTCTTAGTGCCAGTGGTTCATATTGGGATGCTGACAGACCTCCATCTAACAGGAGCTCAGGGAAACATTAAACAGCAATCAGTAATGCTAAAAACAATGTCAAAACTCTACTGATTTGGAGAGCTGGCCATCCAATGGCTGCTGGAGGCCTGGCCAAAGGGGGCTCTGCATCAGTCACACAGATGTTTTATTTTTACACAAATCTTAGAGGGCTGGATCAAGTTCAGGGGCTCAGAGTGAGGTGTCTGGGCTGGAAAAGGGAAGGTGTGGGAACAGAGCTGTGATGTGTCTGTTCAAGGTCTCGATGAGTGAAAAACTAAGAGGTGGTGACACGATTTTGAGGAGCTGGGGCTGGAGCAGCCTCTACCTACAGTTGCTCTCTCCTTGGGGATGGGTGCACGGGGGCCGTGCCCGAGGCTGTGCCAGAGGCTGGATCACCCCAAAGGAGCATCCCCCACCCTCACCCCCATCCCCAAACACCTCTATCCAAACATCAGCCCCACCAGCAGCATCTCCAAACCCAACAGCAGCTGCTCCCCAGTCCCCCCTCGCTGCTGGGGGCTTGGGAGAGTCTCAGCTACTGGAATATCAGACAATTTGATTTTTTTTTTTTTACACCATTTTTCGCTCCTAAGCGAACACAGCGTGTTTTCTGATCTGCATTTCCCGGCTTTGATCATCCGTTCTGCAGATCAGTTTTCCTGTTTAGAGGTACAGCAGGACACGTAATGAATGCAAATACGATGCGGTCGGAGATAAATGTCTAGACTTCAGAGCCTAATCTTCCCAAATCTTACACCCTGATACAATGTTTTCATATTTAATACATTCTGAGGGATTTTGCTTTTATAAATAATGAATTAATCTCATCTTCAAGGCATCACTTTGCAGTTGAGGTGTTAAAAAAAAAAAAAAAACAAAAAGCAGTATTCTGTCCTCAGAAAAAGCTGTTTTAACCAATATTAACTGAGACTTCCCCTCAGAGAAAGGCTTAGGCAGGATTGTTGGGTGATGACTTTAGGAATAAAAATACTGGAAAACTACATTGTATGAGGCAGGACAAGAACTGGGATGAGGAGACATGGAAGGGAACTATTTGTCCAAAATTCCAGGTGTCTCCATTCCACAGGTGGAGCTGTGTAAGGACAGGGGGGAAGCAGAGAAGTGCACAGATTCCCAAGTAAATCCATATTCCCACAGCTGCCCTGTGGTGTGTCCTGCCAGCTGAGCAAATGGGAGCAACTGTCCTGAATTATCACAAGATAAAATTCTGTCTGCCCTGTGCGGTGCACGAGCAGCTCCGAGCTGGAATGACCCTGCAGGATGGAAAAGAAATGAGGCAGAAAGTGGCCTGGGCTGCTGGATCCCACAGGACTCCACATGCTCCAGCTTCACAGAGCAAGGAGAAGGTGCAAAAGCAGGAGGGATGTTGGGGGAATCCACCTGCAGCTCCAGAGATGTGGGGAACAACACTGGAATAACAACAGGGATAATGGCAGAGAGTCCACATGGGAGCACTGCCCCAAAAAGTTTTAGTACTTTTTGTTTACCCAGGAAAGAACAACATCAATGTTGCTTAGAAACTTTTTTGCATAACTAATATTTTAAATTTATGAATATCATATCATTAGCTTTGCCTGAGGGCTGGAATCCCACGGCTGAGGTTTTGTTCCCAGCAAAAGCAGGTAGCAGAGATAATTTGCTCTGAGCACATTATTGGTGTAATTCTGCTTCTCTGGAACCAACAGAGGGGTTTGCATTTCCTCCCAGATTAATGGCATTTCAAAATAAATGGAATGGAGCCTGCATGAAAGGGGTTGGGACAGACTGCCCAGGGAGGTGGGGGAGTCCCCATCCCTGAAAATGCCCAAGGATGGACTGGACACGGCACTCAGTGCTCAGGGCTGGGTGAAAAGGTGAGGGTCACTCCCAGGTTGGACTCAGTGGCCTTGGAGGGCTTTTCCAACTTCAGTGATTCTGTGAGATCTCCTGGGATTTTGAGATGTGGGTGCTCAGGGCTGGGCCAGGGCACGGCAGAGCCTGGGTGTGATGCAGGGGGATGTGGCTCGGACATCTTTTGGAACAAGAATGTCTCGTTTGGTTTTTGTCATCTAAGTGGCACAATTAAAGCCTCCCTTGAGCACAGCAAGCCCCAAAATCCACCCAGAGGAGGGGAGAGGAGTGAGGCTGTGGAGAAAACTGCTGACAGCAGAGCTGCTGCATTTCCACCCCGCACACAAATCCCACCTAATGGCATCCCCAGAGAGGAGCCCGAGCCTGTCCCTCCCTGTTTCCCTACGCACACACACACACAGCTCCTGCAGCTCCTCGAGCACAGCACAGTCCAGAGAGAGGATTTTAAATGATTGACCGTGGCAAGAGGATGGTTTTAAACTGGGAGCAGAAGCAAAGCTGGAGCCTTTCCAGGTCAGACAGAAAAATAATTTTCTCCCGAGGATGGGTCTGACTCTCTGGCAAGATTTTCTCTTGCTGCCTCACACGGGGAGAGAAAGACATCCCACCCCAGTCCTGCAGGGTGATGGGAGCGGGGTCTGCATCTCATCCTGGCCTTGCTGCAAAGCTCTTGGACAGCAAAGCAGCAGAAGGCACCAAGAACCCCCCAAAAATGTGTCTCTTGCAGGGAGCTTTTGGCAACCAGTCGCAGTCCCCTGGAGCACAAACCCCCCAGCATCCACCTGCCCTCAGAAATCCCGTAATTCCCTTTTCTGGGCTTCAAGATGCTCTTAACTAGCATTCAACAAATTGAGTTCAAAGGGACCAAGGCTCCTATTTAAGGGCTTTTCCTGAGTGGAAGTGTTCTAACTCATACTTTATTCTTGTGAGTAGCCCCTGCACACTCCCAGGCTGCTCCCAGGAGTCCCTGTTTGCACAGTTTAGCCATAATTACTTTCTCCTCTTTCTCCAGCCAGCCTCCAAGCACTTCTTTGCAAGGGGAATTGCTATTCCCTTGTCAGGAGATGGGATGCTGGTGTAATTGAGAGAGAACACCAGCCTCTTTCTGACTGAGGCTCTTTTTTCCCCTCCCTCCCACTCACTACTTATTGTATGGGAAGGAGAAGCCCTCAAGATATGCTGGACAGACTCTTGGAAATAACCTTTTTCATCTCAAAGATCCTGCTGAATTTTAGATTAAAAAGGAAGCTTTTCTTTCAATAATGTATTTCCCCCTTGGCTCTGTGGCTATCAAGTAACTTTCCCTGAACAGAAAGCTCAAAAGATGAAGCTTCCCAAAATTCAGATTCATGAACTGAATCTCTTACCTCCCAGAAGCCTGGCTGGAGAGAGGAAAGGCAATCAGGGCATGAATTTCATATTAAGAAGAATAAATAAAGCAGAACCTTTTTATTTCATTCCTTCTGGCTGTGCAGGTGAGCAGGGGTTATTAACCACTGCTTAAATCAGCACATCTGGAAGGAGAGGGTCACCACAGCTCTCCACAGCTGCATTCACCAACAAAGGGAGAGCTGAGCCCCTGGAATGGGGGTGTTGGACCTTGGGGGGAGCTTGAACACAGCACCACAGTGTGGGGCCAAAGAACACAAAATAACCTGTGCAATCCTTCCCTGCGGCCCTGCCCTCTCCAGATCTTTAAATCTCTGCAGAGCATCGGCCGAGGGAAGCTGTGCCAGATCCGTGCCGTGATCTGACACCTCTGCAGTCCCACAGGCGTGGGGGGGACACAGCACTGACAGCACACAGAGGACAGGGCACAGCCCCGTCCTCAGAACCCCTCGGAATCTCAGGAAAGACAAAATTGCAGTTTCCCACACGCTGCTCTACGCAGTCGCAGTTTGAGTGAAGGAATTGCAGGGTTTTTGGGGAACCCCGGGTTTTTGGGGAACACCAGACACTGGCACCTGCCTTTTGTTAGCTGAGCTCCCATCCCAGGAAAGGCAGGGGTGGAATGGTCCTTCAGGCCTCCTTGGCAATGGCAAAAATGCCACCCAAAGGCACCCAGGCCGTGTGCTGAGCACTGCACTCCGTGTGTGACCTCTGCCAGGCTGAACCCTGCAGGAGCACACCCCCACTGCCTGTGCAGCTGCTGGATCCCTGCGGCCACATCCCAAATCCTGTGTCCAAGCGGGCTCTGCACCAGGTGCTCTGGAGGAGCAGGAAGGCAGAGCCTGGCCGAGCTCATCGCTCCCAGACGGGCTTCACCTGGGATTGACTCACCTGCTGTGGATTTTGGTGCTCCTGGAAATCCCAGCCAGGCTGAAGCCTCAGCCCATCTGCACATCAGCGAGCCCTTGTCAGGGTTAATGATGCCAATACTTGGCTGAACCGATTCCTGCTGCAATCCCCCCCAGACCAATTGTTTTCCTGCCTCTGGAGCTGTATAATAATCACCTGGGAAGCCCAGGTAACCCCACATTTCCCTGTTAGCAGCACACAGGTAGCAGTGGCTGTGTCAGGCAGCGTTCTCTCCTCTCGGGCTGAGCAATAATGGGAAACTCCTCGGGAGGTGATCCGACCTGCAATAAGGAGCACAGCAGCAGGTACACCTGGGGAGAATATTGATGGCTGGATCTCATTTCAGGGCCTGCATTCCCACACGTGGGCACAGATAACACAGAGCTGTGATCAATAGATGGACGGGGTTGGTTTTCAGGGCACCAGCAGAGGATTCATTCCACGGCTGCAGAGCCTGTTACCATGCAAACATGCTGATTGCTTTGTTTGTACAAGCAGCACAAAAAAATCAGGCACCAATCTCTGCTCTCTGTGACAGGGACAGGTCCCAAGGGAATAGCTGTGTTAGGGTGGGGAGGGGGGTGTTTATATTAGATATTAGGAAAAGTTTCTTCCTCCAGAGAGCGTTTGGGCACTGCCCAGGCTCCCCAGGGAATGGCCCTGGCCCCAAGGCTGCCAGAACTCCAGGAGTATTTGGGCAATACTCTCAGGGACAGGGTGGGATTGTTGGGGTTGAACTGCATGACCCTTGTGGGTCCCTTCCCATCCAGGACATTCCATGATTCCAAGTCATTCTGCAAAATTAAACAAAGGGCTTGAATTCCTTTTGCTTTTCATCCTGCCTAACCCTAAACTGCTGAGGGCAGGCAGTCCAGACACCAGCCATGATTCATTCCTGGCACAGCCTATTTTTGACACAACAGCAACAGCCAACAATTTGCAACTCCATAAACCGGATGCACGATTCTAATTTATGTGTGAGCTAATGGATCGTTGCTCCTGTAATAAACTGCTCGGAGTGGGCTGGATTTATCAGCAAGTGGATTGCCCTTTACACATTCTTATTTAATTTTGCTTTATTTCTTGAGGTGCCAAGTCAACAAATGATTAAATATGAGCAAATATTTTTCCACTGGAGTTTTATCAAGGTGCCTAATCCAGTTAAGCGATGGAATGTAATTGTTTCTGGAAGGAAAGTTTATTTTCCAAGGGGGTTCTCAGTTTAAATAAATAAATAAAGGGGATTTCCCTTCTGAGTAGAACAGGAGGTTATAGAGTGTGTTGTGCCTGGAAAATAAATAGGGAACTTTTTGAGATAGGGGAGGCTTTGGATGGGATTTTGCACAGCCCTGCTCTCACAGTCAGTGCCCTCAGGAGACATTGGCTTCCCTTACTCATTTTGGGAAGCTGTCCCTGCTCAGCAGCCTTCCCCTGTGGGGCACAAATCAGAGTCCCTGGTCTCTCTCTGCCTCCTTTTCCCTTCCAAGACGCGTGGGGAACCAAGGAACCTTCCCTTCCCTGCCACCTCTGGGCACATCCCAGCTCGCAGGGCCATAACCAGGGAAGCGCCCCTTAAAGAGACATCGCCTGCCCGGAGAAGGGCAGCAATTGCAGCAGAACAGTTCGGAAAGCACAAGAGGACACGGAGCACCCGCGAGTCTGCTGCCAGTTCATTAAACCCTCCGGGAGCCGCAGCCGCTCGCAGTTTACGGTGTCGAGGGCAGGGGTTAAAGTGCTTCGCTCGGCAGATTTTTGTGATTTAGGGCTTCAGGTGCATCAGGTCGAACCACAAACCGTACTTGAGTTACCGTCAGTCACTATAAATATTGGAGAGGCGAGGGCTTGGGGAAAACCTCGCTCTCCGCGCAGCATCCCTTCACCCAGGGAAGGGTTTGGGGTGAGAAAGCCTCCCTGCAGAACAGTGACCCAAACCTCAGAGGAGCTGGAGGATCCCCGGAGCTCGGTGCATCCGTTCGCAGTTGTCCCTGACAGAAATCCCAGCCCTGGAGGGCAGCCCTGCTCCGGGACGTGCAGGGAAGCGTTTGCGCTCGGGATCACCTCTATCGCATTTTCTGTTGTTCTCAGCCGGAATTCTCCCAGTCGGCGCAGCCGAGGAGCCTCTGGCTCGCCAATGCTGCCACCTATAGCGGCTGTGCAGCAGCAAACAGCTCCCGGGGCTGGCCCGGAGCCGCACCTGGGCACGGAGCCTGCACAGGAGCCCCTGGAGAGGATTTCCAGGCAGCACAGAACAGGCTTTGCCGCTCTCCCCCGCCAGAGCCGAGCGCTTGTGCCCAATCCCTGCAGCACCCACACCAGGGCTCTCCAGGGAGCCTCGGGAATCAGGGCTCAGCCCCTGCAGAGAGGGCAGAGGATAGAACGGGAAAATTCATCCGAGGCAAGAGAGGGCAGCTCTGCAGGCAGCAGATTAAAAGGGGAGCACNAATGAAGAGAAAGGAAAGGCAAGGAAAGGAAAGGAAAGGAAAGGAAAGGAAAGGAAAGGAAAGGAAAGGAAAGGAAAGGAAAGGAAAGGAAAGGAAAGGGCTGTCTGTGCTGCTGGCCCTTCCTCAGTGCCAGGCTGGGGCTGTGCTGGTGCACACTCCAGGAAGGCTGGCTGAGGGAAGGCACAGGGCACAGGCAGCCACCTCTGTCTGTGCTGCCAAGGACAAAGATGAAGACAAATCTCTGAAAATCTGGCTCTCTGAGCAGCCCCAACTCTGCCACCCTGGCAGGGCCAGGCCAGGACTGTTGTGGATGCAGACAAGGCTCCTGATCACTATTCAGTTAAATGAAATCAGAGAATCACAGAACTACAGAATGTTACGGGTTGAAGCTCATCCAGTCCACTATCCACTTTCCACTATCTCAGGTTGCTCCAAGCCCTGTTCAACCTGGCCTTGAACACTTCCAGGGATCCAAGGGCACCCACGGCTTCTCTGGACACCCTGTGCCAGGGCCTCACCACCCTCACAGCAAAGAATTGTGTAAATTACTGAAAATATTCAAGAAATGCTAATTCAGCCATCCCTGCACCAGCCTCCATTGCTGCTGCTCTGCCTTTGAAGCCAAACTCTGGATGTTTTCAGGTACGTTTCTGGTTGTACCTTTACTACCAGACACGGTGTGTTCCTCTAGGGTTTCCAGCACATGCAGAGCAGCCCATAAATATTGCATCTTTTTTTGTTTTAATTTGAAGCTGTCTTGCACACTGAGCTGTCTAATCCGTGGAACATCTGCTCCGAGCAGGCAGCAATCTCTTAAATGCCACTGTGCACTTAAGAAGTTCTCGGCAGCTCTGCGGGAGCCCCTGGAAGATTTTCACTGATATAAGGCACCTCCCACAGCTCGAGCTAATGATCACAATACAAACGACATTTGCATGCTATGATATTCCTTTTGTGCAGGAGGCAACCTGCGCACCAGCAGCCACTCACTGCTGGCAGCTTGTTTGCACTCTGGCTGAACACCATGTCCCAGCCCAGGTGATGTTGCCCATTGCCCCAGCAGGTGCCCTGGGCTCCTGCTGCCCCTCCCAGGGGTTTCTTCTGGGTGTTGTGGCCTCGTCAATGCTTGGGGAAGGCTGGAGGGGTTTAGGGATAGCAGGAAAGGGGATGTTGCACAACACCACAGCCCCCACGGCAGGGAGTGGGTGCTCTCTGCTGCCTGGTTTTGTGCTGTGGTGTGGCTGCTGCCCATGGTGGGATGGCTTTGGGCTGCCCAGAATCTGTTCTGACCCTAAAGGCAGCTGCTAATCCACCCTGGCAGGGCTGAGACATCAGCGCCAAAATCTGGGGAGAGGGAGAAGTGCTGGTGCTGGAGCTTCCCACCATGACCCTCGGCAGCACCATCACCACCCTGCAGTTTGTGTCTTTCTGTCTAATATTTTTCCACTCTTAATTTTCTTTATTTTAATTGATTGGGGTCTCCTGTGGAGTAGCAGCTTATTGGAAAGGAAGGCAGTAACACACAAAAAGAAAAACCAGCCCTAATATTTACTCCCTTGCCTCAGGGATTGGCACAGCCCCCCTGCCCCTGCCCTTAATGACACAAACCAATAATGGTTCAACTACTGCAGCCCAAGGGACTCAAAATCAATGGCATGATGTTGAAATTACAGAAGATTTGTTGAAAAATGTTGTTTCCTATCGTTTGCTCACTGCAAATCCCAACAGTCCCACTAGAGCCAGTTCATGCACTGAAAGCTCCCAGCTGGCAGCAGTTTAACAGTGGCATCAATGCTGTAAAATGCACTTTTAGGTCAGTGTCTGCCAGCAGCATGAGCCATGGGGCTAGAAAGGCAGGAATTGGGACTCCTGCTTAGAACCAGGCTTAGGGGAAATGTTTCCTTTTTCTCAGTGGCTGCATTGTGTTCCCTCTTCCATGTCCTGTCCCGAGCCACTGATGTGTCCCCCCGGCAGCTGCCCCCCACTCCTGAGCCCCCCACAAGCCAGAACTGACTCAGGACTGTCACGAGAGCAGAATCTTCCTTTGCCTTTTGTTTACTGAAAGAAACGAAAGAAAATACGAACAGGAGTAGCTTGGAAATAGCAACGGGTTAACTCTGAGTCAGGACAGACCTTCAGAAGAGAAATACCTGAAATCCCTCTCCCCTGCCTGCCATCAGACAAAGCAGCCAACAAGACAGATTTTAATGGGACTTACATCCAGGAAGACAAAAAGAGGGGAAAATGGAGAAACTGAATTAAAAATGCTTCCAGAGCTGAGGCGCCAGACAAGATAAATAGGGATCATCATTCCTCCACTCGGGGAGGTGCTGCCACAGCGCTGCTCACCTGGGCAAGGCAGAGGTAGAATTAATGCCACCACAGGCACATTAGTGCCACTCACCCCCGGCCCATTTGTCTCCTGCTGCTGGGCTCCAGGTCAGCCCCGACACCTTCCCTGTGCTGCAGGCAGCCAAGCCAGGCTGCAGTTTGGGTTTTCACTCCTCAGTCGCACTCAGCACGGGGTGAATGCCAGGGAGGGGCATGGCGAGGTCTGCCCAGCAGCAGCTGCCCCCAGATGTGGGGCTGGGGTTGGGGAAGTCCTGTCCCAGAGCCCAAAGGCAGCACAGGAGGGGCCAGAGCAGCAGAGTGGTAGCAGTGGGATGTACATCCACCTGGAAGGGGACATGGGGACCTGGGGGACGTGTCCACCCAGGCAGTGGAGGTGGGGACCAAATTTGGCTGCCCTGTGTTGGTGCAGCAGCAGGAGCTGAGCTCCCTGTGCGAGCCCCAGGCTGTGTCTTGGAAACAAGTCCCCATCTCTCCCTTCCAGTGCCAGAACTCAGGGCTGTCCCCACTGTCAGAGCTCACCAAAGGCCAAAGGGGCTCTCTTCTGTCCCCTTGTCCTTTTGCAGAGTCCTCCAGGTGACATTTCAGGAGAACTGGAAGCTGTGAAATTTAAGCATCGGGAGCTCAATCCATTAGCGTCCTGACAAGGCTTTCAGAGATTTACAACGGGTTTTACCACCTGCTGAAGGTGCAGCAATGAATTTCCATCTCTAACTCATTCTTGGGCCAAGATTTACAGCTGCCATCAGCCCCGTGCTGTCACTCAGTCCCCTCCAACCAGGTGGGGAAAGGTCACATTTTAGAGACACAAATGATGAGGCTGTGACCAAGCCACCTGCCAGGCTCCACCTGCACTGAGCCTGTCCCCAGAGCAGTCACCAAGGGCTTCAGCAGGGGAGAATAAACTTCCCTGTGACCCGTGAGAGACCCTCAGCAACTCAGGGAATTCCTGACACTGCTCACCTCTTCCAGGCACTTCCTAAATCCACGGAGCTTTGAAGCCAAGAGGAAAGGGGATGTGAAAGAGGCAAGGCTCTGCTTGCTCCCAATACTTATTGCAAATTAAACCTCCTGCAATTTGGGATCCAAAACCCCTGCCAGCTTCCCACACTCCACAATATTTTCCCAAATATTGCGATCCCAGCATGGCAGCCCTTGTCTTTGGAAGCTCTTCTGTGCCTGAGGGCTCTCCCTGCTCACACATTTCCCTGCTGTTTAGTGTAAATCCCATCTCTTAATTTCACTCCCTTCCTCTTTCTGATAAATCTCTCCCCATCCTCATGCCCAGGATCTGCCAGGAGGAATTTTATCCTCACTGCTCTTTTTTTTTTTTTGGGTGCTACAACAGAACATGCTTACTGAAAAATAAACCTTTTCATAACTTACAAGAACAGCAATAGAACACAAGTAGGACCATATAAAGGGAGAGAAATAAAAGATTAATCTCCTATTTTACACTGCAGCATTTAATATATGGCAGTGGCTGTTCCAGTTGCCTCCAGAGTTTATCAGCAGCTGTGAAGAGCCCTCCATGGACACAACACAGCGACCTGCCCTGCACAGGGAGACAGAGCAGTTGGTAAACTCAAGGGCTGGTAAAATTATCTCCAAACAACCCTAAAATCACAGCCCTTGGGAAGAGAAGGAGAGAGACAAGACAGGCACAGACACAGCTTTTTCCTCGGCTTGCACCGAGCGGAGCTGCTGCGTGTGAACGACAGCAGGCGGAATTTCAGCGTGAAAAATAAAATTTAAAAGCCCAAATTACTGGCCCCTGGGAGGTCGCCTTCAGGGAAAACCCAGGCTATGTGCCCCCCTCGCTGTGTGCACATGGACGTGGTCACCCCGTTGGAATTGCCATGGCCAGGCAGTGCCCCGCCTGAGTCTGAGGCTCATTTCCAAAGGGAGCCGCACAGCTGGATATTAAATGGATATTAAATGGATATATTCATCTCTGCGGGTGGGCAGCCATTAGCGTGAAGCCTTTGTGTTCCAGCAATCCCCAGGTGCGGGGGGCCGGAGGGATGGATGCGGGAGGGCAGCCGGGCGGGTCTGGAGCAGGATCCCCGCCCAGGATCCCCGTGGGATCGCCGCAGCTCCGGAGAGGAATCCGGCAGCAATCCTGGGAGCCCCTGGCTCGGCAGGCAGCCTGCACTGTCCCAGGTGTGCTCGCAGGAACGGGGACTCCAGCTTTAGGGGACACGCCAGGTCATTGTCAGGAAAATTAATCCACAAACACCTGAGGTTTGTGCCCAAAGAGGAGACAGAGGATGCCTGTAACTTTGTTGGAATAAAGGGAGAGGCCATGGGGCATTTCCCATGGAGTCTTTCAAAATTTTTGGAGGACACAGCCTCATTTTTATCCAAATTTCCCAGCCACACGTCCCCCTCTCTTTCCCCATTGGCTGAGGGATTTGGGAGGTACAGACTTCCCAAAATGCTGAATACAGACCCTCTTCTAATGTATAACACCCTCTTTTTTCTTTTCCTTGTGTCAATCAGTGGAATTCCTATGGAATTTATGGTTCTTCCCATTGTTTCTTTCATTTCTCAGTATCCAATTTTATTTATCAGCACACCTGCAGTTTGTTTGTAAAGACAGATCTCTCTCATTTCGTTTATCAATCAGTGGAATCCTTCCCATTGTTTCTTTTATCTCACTGGGCTAGTTTTATCTACCAGCAGACCCACAGTTGATTTGTAAAGACAAATCCCTCATTCCTGTCATCGTGAACCTCCTCACAAGGAGGTGGCAGCCCCTGCCTGTCCCACACCCCCCACACCGTGGCTTTGCTCCTTGACAGATTTCTCTGTACTTTCAATCTTCATCTTCAAACCCCTCCTTGAAACCACACACCCCTGGTGCCACTGCAGTGTCCCCACAGCTGTGACAGCTCCTGGACACGGGTAAGACATCACCCTGACTTTTGGCAGAGTCCCCAGCACGGGATCTGCCTGGATAAAGCCCCAGTCTGGCTGCATCTCTCTCCTGTTCCCTCCTTTCTCACACTGCCCTTGGGTTTTTCCTACTGCTCCTTTGCCAGGACGTGTTTGGCCCAGGATTGCTACGGGAGCTTCTCTGGCTGCACCCCGAGCAGGGCACACCCAGGGTAGGACAGGCACCGTGGCATTCAGGCCTGCTTGGTGTCACAACACCTTCCCGAGGGATTTGGGGCTCCTTTCTCTCTAATCCCAGGCACCTCAGAGTTACCTGCAGCAACGGGAGGTGAAAAACGCTGGGGGAAGGGAGATTTGTTCCTTGGCACCATCCCTATAATGCACATAGGGAAATTAACTTAAAGCCTGGGTTATGAAGAGAGCTAATTAGTTAATCCATGTAAAGTGCTTTAAGACTCTGGAATGAGGGAAAAGAATAGCTAATGGGGGAGCTCAGACAGGGCTCTCCTGATGCAAAGTGAATTTCGGACAAGAAATCCTTACTGTACAGAATGGAATTAAATTCAAGGGCTTGTCTAAAAGAAAAACCTCAGAATTGATCACATCCCAGTGAATAAAGACAGTCCATCAGTTCAAGGGCATCTTACACGGATATCCATGCCCACTAATTATTCTGCTTGAAACCAGCCTTCCTGGCAGATTCCCAGAGTCGATGCATCGAGGACCTCTGTGTCAACATTAGCTTTATACCAGACGGATAATTGGTGGTAAGTACCCAGAGCTAGACTGCGCTGGACAACATAATGGCAAAAATTAAATTCTTCCAACAAAATAGCTCTTTGCAAGCATGTTCAAGCAAAGCAGGCTCGGGAGAGAGCTCCTCTGTGAGGCAGCACAATTACAGAGCAATTAGAGGGGTGAACTTCAGCAGCTCACCTGCACAACACCTATTTTCTCCTCTACAATCATCTGTCAAGGCTTCAAACATTTCCTTTGTTCCAAACAACAGTCACTGGCTGAATTACCATCAGCAAGAACACTGTGCAGCCATACAGCCAGCAGGAATCTGGGAACGGTGTCTCAAAGCATTTGCCAAAGGCAAATACTCATTTCTGGCTGAATCTTTTACTTTTTAGAAAAAATTGTTCTATACATGGGCTCTCCCAGGAGAAGTGATTTGCACCTCTGAGCTTTGGCCATGTTGGTACCCAGGAGATGATACTGATGTCTCCACTGGGCTCTGCAAACACCAGTGTGCCAGTGGGGAGAGCAGCCAAACTGGGCAGTGCTCGTTGAGGAGTGGGGCTGGATGTCACCTGCCAGAGCAGCCCCTGTCCCACCCTGTGTGGCAGCTCCAGGGGTGCCAATTCGTGGCAACAGGAACAGGAAATCTTTGTTCCCTCCATGGCTGCTTGGGGCCCTGAGATAAACCCTCTGCAGGTTTATTTTAACTCCTTCCTTCCCTCTTGTTGGCTCTCATGTGAGCGGGCTCTGAGTGCTGGTCACCAACATGGAATGGCTGAGTTGTCCCTCCCTGGGAAGTTCCACGTCAGGGGAAGTTTAGGTCAGATGTTAGGAAAAGTTTCTTTGCCCAGAGGGTAAACAGGATCCCCAGGGAATGGTCAAGAGGCATCTGGACCACACTCTCAGGGACATGGTGGGATTGTTGGGGTGTCCTGTTCAGGGCCAGGAGTTGGGTTTGAGGATCCTCCTGTGCCCCTTCCAGCCTGGGATTTTCCATGATTCTGTGATTCTAAGATGCCATTTCTGTGGCCAGGGAAGCCTGACACCATTCTCCTTCTCCCTCCTGCCCTGCACTGTGGTTGGACTGATCCTTGGGGTGCTGGGACGTGGGGACCCATCCCTGGAGGTGTCCAAGGAACGGCTGAGTGTGGCACTCATTGCTCTGAGTTGTGTGACAAGGTGGAGATTGGTCACAGGCTGGATTCAACTATCTCAGAGATTTCTTCCAATCTAAATGATTCTGCCATTCTGTGACCCCAGGATGCTGGAATTTGGAGACCCCCAGGTTTCTGGGATGTGGGGAGCAGCCAGACCCACCGTGCTGGGGTTCACTTGCTGTCAACAACCACTTGGCCATACGGAGAGGCCGAGCTGTGCAGAGCTGCACTGAGCTCCCACTCACCCTGAGTGGCACGAGAGGGAAGCAGAGACGACAGTGATGCAGAAGACTTGAATCAGTCTGGCTGCTCTGTCTAGTGAACAGCACAAATTGGATTATGTTGTGAAGTTTCCAATGAGGACAGCTCTGCCGTTTGAGTGGCATTTCCATATTCTGTCAAGCAACTCACATGCCCATAAAATCTGATAAGTTTTCTCGGTCATCACTTTGTGTATTTTTATGAGTCTATTAAAATGTGATTTACATTTTTCCAATTTCACCCCCCCCTCTTTTCCCTTCAATATGCCCAAGGGAT
This sequence comes from Polioptila caerulea, assembly GCA_013397295.1. Taxonomy (NCBI): domain Eukaryota; kingdom Metazoa; phylum Chordata; class Aves; order Passeriformes; family Certhiidae; genus Polioptila; species Polioptila caerulea. The sequence goes on along the minus strand of VYXF01008162.1, from coordinate 9,137 downwards.
GGGTGAATTAGATTGGAGGGAGCCCAGGACCATATGGCCAATTGGATTAGGCTCTCCTAAGTGCTCAGCAGAAAGTAATAGGGGTCTTAAACCTGGATCCCAAATTCTGGATGCCTGTCTTGTCTGGATTGCCAAACAGCTCTGTTTTATAAGGCTCTTGTGGGGCGCTGGGGTGTGGTGACAAGGATGCCCCAAGGTCTGTCCTGGCAGCTGATCAGTGCCAAGGACCTCAGGGCTAGTGCTGGGGCAGAACTTGAGGCACACTCCACCCCCTTCCTCACACTCTGAAATTAATCACCAGTTAATCGTTGTTCAAAGCCAGTATTTTTAGTCAGAACAACACTTTCTGTTTGAGTCGACAGAAGCGTGAGTTGTGCTTCCTGTGTTTCTGCTTGCTCAGGGCAAACGCTCCGGCGTTCCCAGGACAAGACCACAAAGGAGATGCTTGTGCTGCTGGATGGAAATTTCCTTTCAAATTTGAGAGAATATTTGTAGGAATTCCTTTCCCTGCTATTTGCTCAGTTCTGCTAACAACAGGCTGCCAGCCGGGTTCAAGGACAGACGAGCAATGGGCTCTGAGCAGCCGCTGTAATTCTCTTTGCTCTGAAGAGACAGAGGCAGATTAATAGAAAAAGCAGCAGCAGGAGGATTTGTCAAGAAAAATAATCATTTTCAGGCCAAGGAGGCTTTGCTATCTTGATAGTGAGCAAATGGCAGGAGCAAAAGGACTCCTGAGCCTGCCCCTCGTTACTGGAAGAAGAACATTAAGGCAATTGCAGTTGAACAGAAAACTAACATTTGGCTTTTTGCCCCCTTCAGCTGCTCTCCTTGTCCCCAAGACTCTTCCAGCCCCCTGCCCAGGGCCAGGAGCCATTTTCCAGCCCATGTTTTCATCCACAGGGCCATGGGCAGCTTTTGCTCCGAATGTCCCCAAGCAGGGCTGAGGCACCGCGGGCGGCTCCTGCCACCTACAGCGAGAGTCCGGCGGGAGCGGGGACCGGGGAGGGACAGCGGGGACCAAAGAGGGGCAGGGAATCCAGGCAGGGACAGCGGGGACCAGGGAGGGACAGCGGGGACCAGAGAGGGGCAGGGAATCCAGGCAGGGACAGTGGGGACCAAGGAAGGGATGGTGGGGATCAGGCAGGGTCAGTAGGGACCATGGAGGGACAGGAAACTCAAAGGAGAGGACAGAGGGGGATGGCGGGGACCACGCAGGGACAGTGGGGACCAGGCAACACAAGGGAGGGACAAAGGAGGGACAGCAGGGACCAGTTAGGGACAGAGGGGACCGTAGGGAACAGGGGGTCCAGGGGAAGGACAGGGGGGACCAGGCAGGGACCAAGAGAGTGACAGTGGGGACCAGGGAGGGGCAGCGGGGACCAGGGAGGGACAGCGGGGACCAGGGAGGGGCAGTGCTGGACAGCGCTCTCCGCACAGGTAGGGATGGCAGGGAGCAGGCAGGGGCAGAGGGTGGCGAGGGCAGGGGCGGTGTTTCAGCCCCGAGCTGACACCTTCCAGCCCCAAAAGTTGGCCGGAGCATCCCGGAGCCCCTGGGCATCCTCACCCCGCTGGTGCCCCTGCAAAAGGGCAGCAGAGGGAGAAAGGCACAGTGGAGGTTTTGCTGCCCCATTCCTCTTCTCCCCATAGACAAGGGGATTAACAGCCAAAAATAATCCAGCCAAAGTAATTCACTGTCCACCTCCACTGGTGGCACATGCGTTTTGTTTGTTTTCATTCTCCAACAGCCTCTGTATCCCCTGACACTTTTCTGCTTGTAAACAGTCGAGTATCGCATTCCCCCTGTGGAAACTGTGGAAACCAGAGTCTACAAAAACCTGAAATCCACCTTTTTCTTTTTTTTTTCCCCCTCTTTTTGCAGCTGTGCTGCAATTTCAATTACCATATGCCTTGTTTTGCCCCCGGGGAATGGTGGTGAGATGAGGAAGTGTGGCAGGTAATGAAAGACACGTTCTCATTTCTGCTCCAGCAGATAGTGCAAGTGCCCATTAAATGCTGAAATTAATTGTTTAAATTGTTCTGAGCAGCATTTACGGTGATCTCCTTGTCGGTGCAGCTGGGCATTGGCTTTCCAAAGCTTTCCCTGTGCTGTCTGCAGCCGAACGTTCCAGCGGCGACTGTCTCACCACAAACTCATTTGTTCAACACGCATTTATTGCACAACACTTACAAAAATACGTGGCAAAAATGCAGATTTTCTCCCCCCCCACACCTGTATTCCTGCTGTTCCAGGGACAGGAATAAAGGGGCAGCACCCAAAGGGGGCACACGGTTTGATGGACACGGGGGTGTTTGGTTGAGGGTTGAATCTGATGGTCTTGGAGGGCTTTTCCAGCCTTAATGATTCCGTGATTGGAACATCCCAAGGTGCCTGCCTTGCTCTGCTCCTGCCGGCAGCCAGACCAGCTGCGTCTGGAGAATCGCCAAAAATCCCTCTGGAGCCGTCTGGGGGCACGGCCAGCACCTGCAGAGGGCACAGGGAGCTCTGAGAGACGGGACAGTGAGTGAGGATGGAAGTGCTCCCAGTGCTCCCAGTGCTCCCAGTGCCTCCATCCAGCCCAGCCGAGCTCCTCTCCATCCCGCTCAGGCTGCAAATGAGAGAAATTCTCTGCTCCAGCCCATTTCAGAGGCTGCGTAGTGACACAAACCTTCAGCTGGGTCCTGGAAGATGAAATAGCCCCTGCCTGGGACTGCTGCTCCCAGGGACCTGTCCCCTGGGTCTGGGGCCACCGTGACCAAGAGTCCAGAGCCAGAGGCAGGCACTGGAATCTCCACAGGCAGGAAAACGTCCTGGCAGGGCAAGGGACAGCTGGAGGTCGAGCCCTGCAAATACCGAGGGAGGCAACGGCTGCCAAGTGATATAAAACTCCAGCATCCAATAATTCCTTCTGTTTTCCCAAAGCCTCGGTGCCTGGGTGCCAGCAGGGCTGGCAGGGCCTGTCATGGGTGTAACAGATGTGAATGTGGCACTCGGGGACATGTCGGGGGTGGGCAGTGCTGAGGGAATGGTTGGACTCGATGATTTTAATGTTTTTTTCCAACTCAAGTGATTCTGTGATTTATCCTGTCAGGTGAAAACTCCCAGCCAGGAGGGGCTGTGAAGCCTTTCCCTCGCCCAGGTGAGTTCCAGGAGCTGGTTACCCACAGTGCCAGCACGGTCCTCTCAGGGGTGAGACAAGGAATCACTTCTGTGCCTGTGAATATTGTATAGCTGCTTAGAAATTAAAATGAATTTTGAGTTGTGTAGCATTTATCTGCACTCCTAATTTATATTTGAACAGGAGAGGAACTATTTTCTGTCTTGAAATCCGAGCTTAATTTTTATCTTTATTATCTTAAGAGCTTAGTGAATAATTAATTCTTTTTCTTGCAAGTTATTTTTTAAGATTTGATGCAAAATTAATTCAATCAAAGCCCCAGCTTTGTTGTCATTGATTTTGAAGGAGGCTGTGGAGGTCCCAGAGTAGTTGAGGGTCCTCCTGGGGTTACAAAATGAGGCAGTTTTGGGGAAAAAGAGCCTCTTCCTCCAAGCAGAAAAACCAGAGGAGCAGGGCTGGAATGGAAATCATGACAAGGAGTGGGATGGACAGAAGGGAAATGAGTGTCAGGGAGGGGGTTGGGTGTGTGATTTCTGGGATTTGGCCCCACTTCAGGATGGATACTTGCTTCTGATGAGATTTTTATTACTTTTTGTCATTGCAAAATTTGATTTCTCTTTAATCAGAGATGAAAACCAGGTATAAACTATCTTGGAGCAAAGGAGGATGTGGAAAACACTGACCCTGGGATGAACCAGGGGATCCCCCACCTGGGCACTGCATCAAAAGGGGCAATAATTTCTTTTCACAGACAAAATGTCACCACAAGTGAGGGTCCCTCATCCTCAGAGAATGGGCAGGGGAGCTTTGCCCTGCCTTTTTCCAGCACAAATTGCCCTTGGAGTCCCCATAGCCCCCCAGGCACTCCTGGCACAGCCAATTCCCATTTACAACCTGATTTTTGCTGACAGCTTCAGGTGCGAATTCACAGAAATTAATTCCAAACTCCCTGAATATGGATTTTATTATTAGTGGGAGGAAGAGCCTGTTATTCCGACAGCATCCCTTTATGTAGAAAAATTAATAAACTCAGTGGAAATGCTCTGTTTCCATCAGCTCTGGGCTGTCAGTGCTGGCAGCAGGGAGTCACTGCTGGTTTGGTGTGAGTGGGTCCAACACCTTCACGCTCCACTTTTAACCCCTTCTGGTCCTGTGCTGCCTTAATAGCGATTTTCTTCTAATCAATTGCTGTTTCCAGGTTGTTTTCCTGCCCAATACATTCACCTGCTGTCATCAGCACCCCGGGCCTGACTCTGGCCCCAGCCCAAGGAGCCCCTGGGCCCCCCAGTTCCTCTCAAGGTCCCACTTGAGCACTTGGGGAGCTCCACCTTGCACACACATTGTCGTTGAAGGGGTTTCGTTTGCACAGGCAGGAGCTGGTACCCTGCTGTGATTGGCATCTTAATCAATCAAAACACTCAGCTGATGGTTCAACCTCCTCCTGCAGAGCCCTATTTCACTCCAGCCTGGGTGTATTTATGAAGCAACGCCTGTGTATTTATAAGATTATTGTTTCTACCCAGCTGATGTTCTTGCTCCTATGGAGCACAGGCCGGAACGCCACCACAGCACTGCCCTCTACCTTGGGTTTACCCACAGTGGTGCAGGTTTTTGTGGATTTTTGCACGTCTCCGAGCCTGGAGAGAAGGAGAGCCTTGGATTCTCCTGCATTTAGGATGAGCTAGTACACAGGTCAGACAAATGCCAGGGAGGAGTCTCCATTATTGGGGCAAAACTGCTCAAACAGGGAAATTTTCAGCAGTATTACTCTGTGTAGTTAATTTTCAGCAGTATTACACGGTGTAGTTAATTTTCAGCACTATTGTGCTGTGTACTTGACCTCGCTGACCTTAAATAATTGCATCTTAAAACAGTCTTAAAGGAGCTAGTTAAGGGAGGGAGTGCAGCTGGCCATATTTCAGCATCGATTTTTTGCCAGCTCGCTGTACTTTGGATGACTTGAACTCTCACAGATCCCTCACTGAGCTCCCTTCCCTGGGATGGGGCTGCCCCCAGCGCAGCAGGACAGAGGGACAGGGTGGGGTGGGCACTTTGTGTTTCCCCTGCCCCACACCCCTCAGGGCTGAGACACCCCCAGATGATGCTCAAGCCCATGAGAAGGGTTATGTGTAAACAGGAAGAATCTCCAAGGGTTTTTTTTTTAAGAGCTTCGTAATGTTTTGAAACAACTTTATCTCTTAATTCAGAAGTCTGTTTGAATAACCCGAAATGAGATCAGTATGGAAAGGCTGGAAGATCATCTAACAAAGAGCAGCAATTCCTTCCCATTCAACTCAATTATCCCCGGCTCAGTCTTGGGGAAACAGCCCGATTGCTTTCCTGCCAGCTCCCGGCTGCCGAGTTAATAACATCGCACGCTGCGTGTGATGCACCAGAGGGTTTTGCAATTACTCCTGAAGAATTTCCCTGGAAGGGGCTGGGAGGGGTGCAGGGGCCGGGGGCGCGTCGGGAGGTGCCGCTGAATGTCACCCTGTCCTTGCTCCTCCTTTCGGGTCGCCCAGCACCGACAGACCCCGCTGGCCTTGGGCTGTGCCGGGTGGGTCTCGGGCCGTGCCAGGCGGGTCTCGGGCTGTGCCGGGCGGGTCCAGGGCCGTGCCGGGCGGCTCTCGGGCTATGCCAGGTGGGTCCCGGGCTATGCCAGGCGGGGCCCGGGCTGTGCCAGGCGGGTCCGGGGCTGTGCCGGGTGGGTCCTGGGCTGTGCCAGGCGGGGCCCGGGCTGTGCCAGGCGGGTCCGGGGCTGTGCCGGGTGGGTCCTGGGCTGTGCCAGGCGGGGCCCGGGCTGTGCCAGGCGGGTCCGGGGCTGTGCCGGGTGGGTCTCGGGCCGTGCCAGGCGGGTCTCGGGCTGTGCCGGGCGGGTCCAGGGCCGTGCCGGGCGGCTCTCGGGCTATGCCAGGTGGGTCCCGGGCTATGCCAGGCGGGTCCGGGGCCGTGCCAGGCCGGGATGAGCCCCGCCGGGATGATGTCCTGCCGCTCCATGGGAGCCGGGCCGGGCCATGAGCAGCAGCACGCCGCAATTGTGCTCCCTGGCTGCCGCACCGAGCCCTGCAGCTGCCGAGGCTCGGCTGCTCGGGCTCGCACCCCGCTCAGAGAGGCTGGGAGGGGCTGGGGCTGCCCATTTCGGCTTTGCAGAGCTTGGACCAGTCCAGAGACCCCGCTGGAGCTGGGCCCTGAGGGGGCTGAGGATGCTGCCGGTGGGCACCTCCGGACAGGGGGATGGAGGAGGGCTCGTGCCCAGCTCCCTCGGGAGGGACACGGGTTGTGATGGCCCAGGCAGGAGCTGCGTGTCGTGGGGGACACGGGCAGAGCGGTGCCTCACACCGGCTCTGAACCCTGGGCGGCCCCAGGCAGCGAGTGGCAGAGGTGTGAGGGTCCCTTCTCCAGGAGGTGATGCTCCGGGCTTGGCTGTCCCCGCCGGGCTGTCCCAGCCCTCTGGCACCGCTGCCGTGGCACCGCGACTTCACTGGAGATCCTGACCTCGGCTCCTTTATTCCCCATTCCAGGCTGTGAGGACAGGCTGCACCATTCCCTTCGGTGTCTTCGGGGCCGGCTCACATCAGCCACATCCCCGGCCATGTGCCCCCTCAAAACCAGGCAGGGACTGGGATTTCAGCAAAGAAAGTTGAATAAATAAACAGATAAACTCAAATAAAGTAAATAAATGTCAAGGGGGGGAAAAAACACCAAAAAAACAGAGGATGCAAACAAACTGTTAAGGGAACACAAACTCTAAATTTCCAGTTACAGAGTGTTTCCAGCCCTGCTGGCTGCTGGGAAAGGGGCAGCCCAAGCCCAGTGGCCTTCACAGGCTCCCAGTCCCCAAGGGATGGGACTGTGAATTAGGGACGTGTCAAGGATTCTGTCAGTTCAGCTGCCAACCTGAAAAACCTGGCGGTTGCAGGTGGTTTGAAAATCCATTTTTCAAGCAATATTCATTTCAGATCAACCTGTGCCTGTTTCTCTGCCCTCAGGAGTGCCATGAGCAGAAGCCAGCTCGGGGGTGTTGGAAGTGTCCGTGCTCCCTGTGCTCTGCTGGTACTCCCCGGGCCCAGCCCAACGGGAGGGGATGGGTCAGGCTTTAACTTCTCACTACAGTGAATTAACGCCGTGTGCTTTTAGCATCCCTGGTCCATTCCGGTTCCTTCTCACCCGAAACCTTCCTGGCTCGCCTGACAACAGCATTTTACAAGATGGATCAGTCCTGTCTCCTGCTGTAAAACCCAGCACGGCAGCGAGGATAACCGAGGGTGGCACAGGGTGTCGGCAGCCGGACCCGGGGAGCCCCCTGACCGCAGGGAACCCCCTCGCTGTGAGAACGGGACTCCCTGGCCGCTGCCGCACTGGCAGGAACTCACCACGAGCCCAACGCTGTAATCCCTCCTTAAGCACCTCGGCAATGAGAGGATTAACCAGGGATCTGCCATGGCCGTGTGCCATGGCTGAGCCTGAGAAATCCCGCCGGGAATTCCCGCGCCCTCCCGCATCTCCCTCTCATTGCGCTCGTCCTCCTCTCTCACACCGGGATGCTCCTCCGGCCCCTGCTGTGCTCCAGCCCCAGGCTGTGCAAACCCCAAGGCCCTGTTCATGAGCAGCGCCCCAATTTCCAGCCCTCCCCGAGTGGGGAAGGGGTGGATGGGGCAGCGCCTTTGCTCAGCACACCTTCGCTCAGCACTNCTGTGCTCCAGCCCCAGGCTGTGCAAACCCCAAGGCCCTGTTCATGAGCAGCCCCCCAATTTCCAGCCCTCCCCGAGTGGGGAAGGGGTGGATGGGGCAGCGCCTTTGCTCAGCACATCTTCGCTCAGCACTTCTGCAGGACACCTGCAAAACACCTGCAAAACCTAGAGCCGTGGGCTATCCCCAAACTAACCCCTCCTGCTACAAACCATCCCCCCTCAGGTGCAGCCCCCCGGCCCCTGGTCCCCAGCGGGATGTGCCTCGGATACATCCCCAGGGGCTCCCCCAGGGACCCAGGCATGGCCACGCTGCTCCCAGCATCCCTGTTCTCCCTCTCTCTGTCTCGTCCTCCAGCACCCCACATCCAGCACCGACATTACTTTTAATGATGTGCAAATTGGCTTAGTGCACCGCGATCAATCACGGGCTCAACACGTCGGCGAGGGGACCTGGTGGCTCTTTGTTCAGGGGCAGCAGCTGAGGAGGAGGGAGGGAAGGGCTGCTCTGCCCGCGCTCCAGACACGCAGGAATTGATTTGGGATTGTTTCTGAGCAGCAGGCGATCCAACAATCAGATATATTTCTCTTGCAGGTCTGAGTGCAGAGCTCTATTATTCATACTCTGGCTTTAAGTTATAGCCAGTGTCGTGTCAAATGTACCAATTCCAGCAGCTTTAATGGAGTTGGCCTCTGCACCCCTCGCCAAGTGGCAGCTGATATTTTCTGCCCACATCTGTTGTATCTACAAGGGAAAAAAATATCGAGTGCTTCCTGTGGCTCCTGTTCCAGTGCACGTGAAGGGGAGGGGAGGTTTCCTGACCATGGGGACCCCACGTGTGCCGTGTTTGCCAGCGTGAGCGTGGCCAGGCACACGTGGCTCCTGGCACAGCCAAAGCCTGGCACTGCCACGCAGCTGCACCCCAGAGCCAGGGCCACCACGGCCACCTTGGGTGTCGTGGCCAGCTGGGCTTTGCTCCAGGGACTCAGGGATCTCAGGTGGCCAGAGAGAAGAGCCCAGCTCCACGTGTTCACAGCTTTCCTGGCCCTTTGGCCACCGCTTTGCCAGCCAATGGCCAGTGCAGCCTGCCATGCTCGTGTTGGTGTGGCAAGAAGCAGGACCTCGCTGAGAGTCCGGACAGGAACCACCCGGAGCAGANGTCCGGGCAGGAACCACCCACAGCAGTGTGAAAAACGAGGTTCACCTATTTGGTAGGAGTTAAAAGGTTTAATAAAAGACAATAAGGACAAGGCAATAAAGTAAAATCCATGGCCAGGGTGTCTCTGGCCAAGAGCCAAGAGCACACCCATCCCAGAGACCCCCCCTTAAATA
>VYXF01008154.1:57541-70641 GCA_013397295.1 Polioptila caerulea | reverse complement strand
GGGGTCAGAACTAGATGGTCTTTAAGGTCCCTCCCAACTCAAACCATTCTGTGATTCTAGGATTATACAGGTATAGAGTCCTTTGGCTTCCATGACCTTACAGAAGCCCATGTTCGTCCCCGGAGGAGGAATTATAGAATTTGTGGCTACCTCACTTTCCAAATTTTTTGGAATTTTTTTTTCAGAGAGCAGGTAGTGCTCTTGATCAGACTTGGAAGGTGATATGAGCTTTGGCCGGCTGAGCAAAAATCTACCTTGTTCTTGCTCAGGCAAAACTTCAAAAAATGGTATTCTTGTAATCTGTGGTGCATTTCAGGCTCACATCTTTTCTCTGCCAAGTCAATTAAAAATAGGGAGGTCTTGCTACATTGGAAAGAACTCAAAGAAAAACAACAAAGACTTATAATTACAAAGTAGACCCATGGCCTCCAGGGCAAAATAGAGTAAACTTAATTCAGGACATAGAAAGCCAGCACAGAAAAGCAACTCCAAAGAGGCAGAGTAAGGTATCCAGAAGGTAATACTAAAACAAAGAACATGAGTTGCTTTGGGTTGCCAAAATCAAGTCTTTGAAAAAAAGTGTTTTACTAAATCTGGATTATTAGGGATGGAGTCATTTAAACAGAGAACTGGAGGGATGATTTTCCAAGGCACCCTGCTGAGGCACTGCAACAAGGTGCTCCAAGCCCAATCTGGTAAAACACAAAATGTGTTATAAGTAATAGAGGGCTATGACAACCTGTAGTACTAGAAGGAAGTTGTTTACACAGCTGAAGTAACAGTGAATTAGAGAGCTTGTCTTGGAAATAGAAATTGAAAAAGCTAAGCAATGAATACTATAGGAAAGCAAATAAAGGGCTTCATAGCTAAACACTGATTTCTAAGGACATAATCTATGGTACAGTTTAATTAAGGATGTAGGATGGGGTCCACTTAATCAGCTTGAGTGCTTTGCTCAACTTGGTAGTATTCACCTACATCCTTTAAGTACTTGGTTCACAGGCTTCCCCTAAAATCTTTTGTATGGCCCAAAAGAAGTGCTGAAAGGTAGACTTGAAAGGGAGGAGGGGCACATTTGGGCCATGTGCAGAAGCAGCAGCACTGTGAAGCTGAAGAAGAGCCCCTTGAGTGTTATCTCCACACATGCACAGCTCCTCAAGCAGCACCTAAGGAGCTTCTGGGCACTTTATCTAGGGCAGCAAATCTGAAAAGGCCCAAAAGCCAAGCAGAGAGTCAGCCAAAAGGGAAGTGACTGAAGAAAGGTGCATGTGTATCTTTGGCTCTGTCACTCTGAGCCTGAAGAATAGTCTCCAATCTGGATTCACACATGGGATAACTACTCTGATTATCTGAACCAGAAAGAGCTGCTGAAAGGGAGAGGGGACATGAATGTGTCAATAGAGGGAAAAGGCTGAAAGAATGGGAAAAAAAGAAAGAGGGGAGAGTGAGAGGAAATACAAATCAACATTAATCTGCAGGTAAAGCGGTGAGAAATTTATCTGGAGACACCAGGTTTCTGTCCACACCTAGATGAATATTTACAGGGGTTGGCATTTCTGTGAGTGTCCTAGCCAGTGTGTGACAGAGTTATTCCTCCTCTTTGCCTCAAGGAGTACTTACTTTTACCCCAAGCATTTCTATGAACATCCAGGAGCAGACAGCAGGACTCTCTGGGGACTTTGCAGAAGAACATTTACTGCTCACTTTAGTTGGTTGAGCATAAACATTTAGAACCATGTGCATGCCTTAAGCTTTCCCTCCCCTTCTTGGGACCTCTTGTAAGTCCTGTGCTGCATCTGCTGTGTGTGCATGGATGTCCTGAGGAACCAAAGGGGTCTCAGGCCACCACGTTCTGCATCTCCAGTGACAGCTAGGAGGGGACACCAGCCCTTGTGCTCATGCAAGAGCCTCAGGGTAAGTGTGTGCAGGTGTCTGTAGCAGCTGGGCACACCTCACCCATGGTACAGAGCAACCCATCAGGCTCACCTGACATAGGTTTGTCCTCATCAGGCTCAGTGAGTCCCAGTTCAAGAGAGCTGAAAAGGGCAAATAAATAGGCTGTCCAAACAAAGAGGGCACTGGTTTTTTAAGCTTTCTGCAAGAAGTGGAAAGCAATAAATCTTTTTGTTCTTATGTCAAAGTTATCCAGAAAAATCATCCTACTATCAAGATTGTCACATTTAATTGAATAGTACTTGAGTTTTTTTGATGATCTTGTCTCTCTTCTGCACCCTGGGGAATTCCTGCTACTTTTTGCTCTCGAGTGCTGAGACTTACCAGAGCAATCACTTAACCCTCCCACTGCCTGCATGTCAGCACTCCAACAAATGCTGTATTTTATGAAAATACCATTATAGCCTCTTAGTGACTTTCAAAAATTAGGTCATTGCCAGATCAATGCAGCTATGTTTACTTCATTTCAGGGATTGATTTTGGTGCTTTAAGAGAATAAGCAAATGGCTGAGAGTAGTTGACTCTCTGGCACTGCAGCATTGAGTAGTTTGACTTTAGGCTGAGCCAGTAAATCTCTGGATCTTTTAAATTTCATTTCTAATCAGTCTTAGGGCAAAATTTATGCTCCCAACCTGCAAATGACATTTTGCTTCTGGTACTATTCTTTTATATTCTGAGAACTCCCATTGATATACAGAAAAGACAATATTAGAGTCAGGAGCCATGCTGCACATCTAAGAAATTATATTGCTCTTATGATGCCCTTACACAAGGTGAAATGCCTCTGTAAGAAAGTGGCACACAGCATTAGAGTTTGCCATCATTCAGCAGCTTCCATAAGAGATGTGCTTGGGCTAGAAATAAAACATTACCAGCCCTGTGGGCTCACACTGGGCTCTGTGGTTTGAGCTGCTGGCTTTCCTTCCTTGCCACGTCTAGTCATGAAGTGCCATGAGTCATTTCAGTCCTCAGAGTCACTTGTGTACATCTGTTTTCCTGCAGCCCAGATGCAAAAACGTTAGGATTCAGTACATGACTCAGTTGATGATGTTGCACAATGAAAAGCATCCGGCTAATATCCCATCATGATGCCGGATCTTTTGGGGTAAGAGGAATGAAACTGTAAGAAACAAAAGTAGTTTTAACACTCCAGGAATCATTGATGAGCCTTAAAAATGGGCTGTGTATACAGTTATTGTATACAGTTGCTTTTCAGAGCAGGGTAAGGCTAATGATTGTCACGTTGTTATATCATCCTCTTTGGCTATAGCATGTGGCTATTGTGAAAGGTTGCCTTCATCCTGGGGAGATGAATATTTATGGAGAGCAACCTCCCATTGTGGAGTTCTGCTGCTGTAGGGAGCCAGGCACTGTGGCCTTTGGGCATGCAGGACAACTCTCATAGCAGAGCATCTCCACATGCAGAGACCATCTTGCTGCCTTCCTGAACCACCACACAGTGCTAAGAGGCCTCTCCTGCAGGTATTTTATCCAACAGAAATGAAGCTTTTCATCTGATCTGTTGTTGTTATTATTATTATTATTATTATTATTAATTTTGCCTCATGATACTTTGAGGTGCAAAATAAATTTAGTCAGAAAAAAATAGGGCTTTATAGCATTCTGAATAGTTTCCCATTAAAAAAAAATCATTTCCCAGAAGAAATAAAAGTCCTGCATCTCTCATAAATCATCCCAAGACACTTTTGTTACAAAGTAATTGAGAATCCGGAGCCTCTTAACCTTCTTTTAGCCCTATTTTTCATCATATCTCCTACAGCCAAAGAAAGCCTTCCTTGTGGTAGGATATCATATTTAATACATTACACTATATGCCCTTGCTGAACCTCAACACTCTCTCCAGTACTTTCCAAGGTAGTACGATTTATGCTTTCTTTAAATCTCTTCCAGTGCTATTTTTTTTTAATAAACCACAGTCAGCTTTAGGAAGTCCAACTTTAACAGAAGTGATTCAATATCCTCTCAATTGCCTTGGGCTTCTTCAAAGAGTGCTTGAAAGGGAGGATGTGGTGAGACTGATAATGGGATACGGCATCCTTCACTTCCGAACTGCCAGCTTGCCACCAACACTCTTGAGGCCACTCTGACTGGAAAAACTATGTGAAATGTGCTCACCTTCATTCTCTTAAGGTCTGATGTTTACTGCAGAAATACTTGTCACTGCAATGGGCAAAGTTATGCTACAGCCTGAGTAAAGGGGCAGCAAGTGAAGATGAGAAGGGCTATGCTTGCAGCCTGTTGTAGGGATTATGAGAGTGCATGTGAAAGTACCCTCTGGTTTGGTTGGGTCCTTATTATTAAATAAAATATGGTCCCAGGAAGGATAAATAATAAAGAGATTTTGAAATGTATAGCATTTTCAAAATTTTAGTGGTTTGCCAGGTATGTAACTGCTTTGGGAAACTGTCTTTGTTTCTGAACATTACAACATAATATGGAAGGAGAAAAGTATGGAGATATTTTTCTTTAAAAGGTGGTGCTTGTAGATCAGGTGAATAAAGAGGAAGACATTGGCAAAACAGTGTGGAAAATCTGTACTGAATAGCTTAAGCCATAGGTGCTCTGTCAGAATGCTGCTCCCAAATGTCCAAACAACCAGATGGAGTATTTGATGCTTTGGGTGTTCTGAGATAAGCAACACAACCTGGACTGCACCCGCCCCTGAAATGACAAACTGATTTTGTGGCACAAAGAGGATGCAGAGAGACTTCTTGGAGTGTCTGCAGGTCCAGGTCTGCCTTTGTGGCAACACAGAATTTATTTGCCATCCCTGCCAAAGTAACACCTTCAATAAGCTAATTCAAGCATCCCAGACGTGACCCTTCCTAGAGCTGATGTAGAATTTAAGGGACATGAGCGGCAAATTACAATCAGAATGTACCCACAGGTTAGAAATTTGTCTCACTTAATGCTTTCAGTAGAAGTATCTTATTTCAACCAACCCTTCTCCCCTGGTAACGTTCTTCCCATCCAGCAGCACAACAGATTATTTCCAGGATGGCAGGAGTACATGGCAGGAAAATTCAGCATAGCTAGGGAAGCTGCACTTGTTAGTCCCAAGGGTTTAGCATCAAATGAACTGCCCTTAACAGCAATATTCTGCTGCCCCCCAGGGGAAGGAAGGAACATGTATGGATGGGCTCCGGCTGACCTGTACCACTTCACCCCCTGCTTCGGAGCTGAACTTCTGCTCCTGGACCTGCTTTCTCCAGACTTTATGCCTCTGGGACACAATGCTTTAAACAGCAGTGTTTGAATGACTGAGCCAGAGCCTGAGAAGGCAGTGGGTGCAGCAAGACACTTTATTGCCATTTCACACAATGAAATACGGAATGATGATTGCTAACCTGAGTCTGTGTCAAGGAAGGCAAGGTAATGAATATGTATGAGAAAGCTACCTTTGCAGAAAGAGCAGTACTAATGTCAATAGGCACAAGAATAACTTTCCATTGCCAAATAACATGCATTATTCAGCATTAATACATGTGCATATATAAGAAAGTGTAGCAGGCAGGTTTGTGCATTCTTTCCTTTGCTTCTGAAAAAGATTTGTTAATGGCACAATAAAAATATTGTGTGTAGTAGACAAGGCCAATCTACTATACAATTATTTACACATTCACATAAAAATATAATGTTCAAAATAGTAGATCTGCTCTGCTTAGGATCAGCTTAAGTAAATGACATCTGAAGGCCTAAACAGATGTCGTGCAAACTGGAGTTTTCATGGCTTTCCAAGAGAAATTTTTTCATATAAATTCCTGCTATCTGCTCACATGGCAGGAATCTTCTTCTCTGTCTTTAAGAACATCACATATTGTCCAGTCCAGTGCTAAAGGATTCTGGAAAATTATTCAGGTCAGGTTGATTTACTTCTCAATAATCTGTTTCTTTACCATAAGTATATACCATGACTTTTATATATAATTTGCTTTTGTCTATCCTGGTTTGTACTGGATCATGTTGTTACTCTGCTGGCAAAGGTCTGAGAGCTCAGTTATGGGAATGCATAAAGAGTGAGAATGTGAGCACTTCAGTCCTTACAAGTTAAATTGAAGCAATTGGTAACACAAGTCAGAAAAAAGTAACACCTGACCCTTGGAAGCAATAATAAAACAATAACTCATGTTTCATGTGATTATTCCTCCTCCACAGAGACATAGAGTCATTAATCCGTTTTAGACAGACTGTTTTTCCAGTTTCACCTGAAAAGTGAAAGCACTTAAGTAGCAGCAACACAAAAGAAACCTGAGAAAATCCATGCTCTCTGAAATTCCTATGGAAATGTAAGACACGGAAGGTGCATTATCTTAGTTGAAGGTAATAAATGACACTCAATGTTAAGGTTTCAATGCCAGGTCCCCAAAGTTAGGGAATATGTATGTGTCAGGGACTGAATTAGGGCTGTTGCATAATTCTGAGTATTTCTTTGCATTTCTGCCTTGCCTGTTTATCTCAGACATCCCCAGGCTGTGTCCTGGTGGGTACCACAGCTCCTGTAAGTGCCCTCCAGCCCTTGCCCAGCTCCGCACGGCCGCTGGCAGGCAGGGCACTGCAGCGTGGAGGGAACACACCCTGCCTACTGCCAGCAGGCTCTCAGAGGTCATTGCTGCTGGGGGCTGGTAAATCTTCCATGAGCACCCATGGGCAGAGCTTTCCACGGCGTCTGACACTTGGTGCACCCACAAGGAAGCTTTCACAGGGACGACAAAGTGCATATCCCTGGCATGAGTGTGATCAGACCCCAAGTGTCTGCCAGAAAGCATGAAAGACCTTGTCAAGAAACTACTTTGGATCATTTATTTACTTTCCTTAATGTTTACAATGAGCTTACTCTTGGAACAGTTGAAGTGTATATATTTTTTTATTTTTTTTTTAAGTCGTAAAGGTAGAATGGGGCTGCTGGCTGACATGAAAAATGTCATGGCTGATTTGCAAGTAAATAAGACCTGGTCCTTTGGTAATCAGAGATGGTCCAGGGTTGCCCATACTGCAGAGCATGCCTTCCCTCCTTGCTCAAGTGTGTTGCCATGCAACCCTTTCCTGAGCTTGGATCTGCTTCCAGGTCTCCAGTGCAGTGACCCCAGGCTGTATAAGAGGGCCCCTGCCTTGGCACAGCCCTTGCAGGCTCCTGCTGGTGACAGAAACCCCCTTGTACCTGGGTTCATTGAAACTATCAAGCCAATGTAGTCTTTAAGTCTTTTGTAAACATGACATTCAAAAGACTCCCATCTGCATAGAAGCATAGCTTCCTGTCCTATAAGGACTTGGGAAACATCATCTTTCAGTGCCTCAAAATCGTTCTTGTCACTCTGGTTAAGACAGGCTGTGTCTAGCCTGTCTCCTCCAATGCAGTGTTCTTCAGATCAGAAGGATATATATTATGTATGCATTGAATTAGAGGTTTAAGCCATGTCTAGGATGGTGATTATTTGTCCCTACCATCTATTTCCAGGAGATTTGCAGGACTGCATGGTCTCAACACACTTGGATATGGTCTATTAAAAGTTCTCCTTTATGCTAAGAAGATTTGAAAACTCTGCAGCCTAAGCAAGTAGGCTTCCTGACAAGATTATTTTATATTAGGTACACTTGGTTTTATCTGAAGCTGACTGTAATTTGTTAAGATACAGTACACAAAGAAATTAAACTATAAACTTTAAAGCATCCATCAATTTCAATTTAATTTGTTTAAAAAATCTAAATTATGGGTTAACTCAGAAGGTAATAGAATTCAGAAAGAGAGTACTTGTGATACAAGGAGTCCCTTCATACATTAATTTTCATTTTTGGTGAGATGAAGTTTGAAATTAGATTCAGATTGCAAATTATAGCTTTGTATGGGCTCCCTATTGCTAGCTCATAAAATACTTAGATTCCTGAGGATGAAGCAATTTTGCTTCCCATAATAGACTGCAAAAGCCTTATTTCCCACTGGTAAAATAACAGGTCTGCAGCCTAAAGTGGGAGCGAGCCATGTCTTTGCTCCTTGACTTGGTCACCAACAGGGAAACATTAAACTAAAACATATTACTGAAGAAGAAATGGTGACATGAGGCGGGGTTTTTTAAAATTCAAAGCTTGTCCTTCTCAGTTCCCCACTACAAGTAACATTACAGCCTGAATTCTGTGAAGAAGGCAGCTTGTGACTTCATGTCATACATATACCTTATTTACCTTTCCCTGTACACTGCTAAATTCTTGCTTTGTACCAGTTTTTGGGCTCCACAGCACTCACAGACACAGGAGGAGAAAGCACAGGAGGATTTGTCTCCTGGCATAAACTGATGGACTCACATAGCAGAAAAGATCCATTACATTTAGGGAAGGCAGAAGAAGTAACGCTTATGGCAACAAAGCAGATGTGTGATGATCTGTAACCCTGGAGGTAACATATTAAGTCTATAAATTGTCTTCCTGTGGTCTCCTAAACATCCATGGTTGTATTAATCTGTTATTACCCCCCCTTCTAGGAGCAGCAGGGAGGAAGGCTGTGTGGAACCACACCTCAGCAGACGCTGGCAAGGGCCAGGTCCTTTGTTAGGCAGAGGTTCATGAGCTGAAATCATGATCAGACAAAGCTTAAATACCAAATGAAACTGTTCTGCTGTCTTCTGTAGCTTAAAGCAAAATGAGTACAGTGTGTGTACAAAACCAGAACAAAGAAAATTTCCCAGAAGAAGAATGGAACAGATTAAAAAAAAAAGTATGGTGAAATTCTCCAGAAATGTGGAAAGCGAGTGGAGAAGGTCTGACTTTGGTGTCTGATGCAGAAAAAGACTACAGATGCTGAGACCAAAAGACTACAGTTGTGATTTTTGCTGGTTCTGAAGCATTTTCTGCTTTTAATAGCTTGCAATTAAGTCAGACTGATAATTAAATTGTGCATTAAAAAAAGAGGAATAGTGGTGAAATGAAGTGTCAGATTTGCTTCCAGAGTACAAAACAGACTTTGTGTCAGATTTGTGATCACATCTTATAATTTTAGCAATTTGTATTCCTGAGCAGAGACATCAGTATGGGGAACTGGAACAAAAGATTTAAAACAAAATTCCAGCAAGATGCAGTATTAATCCTCAACAGAATAAGCTTAGATTTTTCTACATAAAATTGAAGTTTAGTCTGGTATGAAGCCTCCAAAATGTGCTACCTCTTTGACAGCCAAGAGTCACATACTAGTTAATAAAAAGTTAATAAAAAGGAAGCAAATCTTGAAGCTGGAACCTTCCGAAATCTGGATGTCCTTTAACCAATGCCACAAGCTATGACAAGGTCTGACCTTTGCAAGAATTATGGCAGAGTATATTGCTCAGTCAGAGTTTACAGAAAGCCTCTATAAGGGTGCACAGACTATAGGGAAATAAACCTCCCCACTGTCAATTTTACCGAAAACCATTTTAGAATGGACAAAATGCAGGGAGATAGAGCCTGAAAGCAAATGGAGTTTTAATTCTTTTTTAACTGAGTAAAACCAACATTGTGCTAAAAGCAGTGATACTAATGTTAAAAGAAATACAGAGAATAGAAGGCAAATGGCGAAAGTTCAGGATGGAGTTTGAAAAGTCAAGCATCTCTGAAGTGGGATGGAAGCCACAGGTGATGAAACAGTTAGAAAAAGGCTTACACACAAGGGAAATATCTGCATTCCTCTGATGGAAATACATCTGTCCCTGGGTCTCTTTAAAAGCATACCCTCATTTGAGAAACAAGGAACCAGAGACACAAAGAGATGTGGGAATGTATTCTAGGGAAGAAGGGATCTGCTAGCAGAGTACAGGGCAAACTTGGAAGGAACATCTGCCACATGATTCCTACCTTTAAGGGTATTATTGTTATGTAAGGTAAAAGTAAGAAAAGATGATGGTTTCATTACTCTGGAGACCTCAGAGCTGAAGAATCAGAAATACAATGCTGAATATATGTAAAAAGACATATTTCTTCATTGATGCATGGTATCAGAAGGATTTAAATCAGTACGTGCACAAAAATTTTCCTCCAACTATAACTTTTGAACAGCTGAAAGAAATGGCAGGTATTTCTCTATGCTTCATGCATCAGGACAGTGGCATTTTCTCCCCAGGCATCCTCACTGGACTGCCAGTCAAAGCCAATGAGTCTCCAGCATCCCTTGGTGCCTGACTGTGGAAAAACTGAACAAGCCACTAGTACAAATAGTCAATGTAGCCAGGAAGTTAGAGATAGTAGGTAACACACAAGTACTGAGTAATACCTGAGATGCCTCAGGGCATCTGGTCCATCTGCATAAGGCTGTTCAAAATAACACAAGCTTTCAGGGATGTCTCACACCAGAGGAGCAGCTTCTGGATGCACTGTGTGGGCTATGACAGGAGCTCCCAAATGGCATTTAACACTCATGAGCAGGCCACTGTACTGAGCCCTTCAATGTCCCTCTGGGAACTCAGACATTTACTGTGCCTGGGAACACATTCGTGCAGACATCTGCACTTTGATGTCAGAGCCCTGAGTTACATTCTGCCCTTGGTGTCCTATATATAACATAAATGGGGAAAAAAGGACACACAGTAAGATGTATGGGGAGCTCATAGGGCATTTAAGACCATGTCTAGTAAAATGACTTCACAGGACAGGGAATGCATTCCTCCAAGTAGTGAAACAAGTGTGGACATCCATCCTAACTCAGCCCTCGATGACTGCCAGGGTTGTTAACATCCAATTAGTGAGAAATGTCTCTGCCTGGATTAAGGTGCAAAAGAGACCACTGGCCAAAATCAACAATAGGGTTTTTTTTAACAATAAACGTGAGGCAGAGAGATAGAAATAAAATGGAGAGTGGAGAGAGAGAGAGAGAGAAGAGAGAGAGAGGGAGGGAGGGACACCAAGCAGAAGAAACTCACCACCCATGGACCCAGCAGCATCCCATTTATCCTTCTATACCTTGGGCTTCTCAGTGGTGGGTTTCCTGGAGCTGTTCTTCACCTTTATACAGTCCAAGTTCTGGGTCTCCACAGGGTAGTCTCAGATGCCATTCCCATAACCTGGGGTGATCTTTGACTGGTGATATGTGTATAAGCAGTTCCTTCCCCACAGTTTAGTCAGTGGGAATTTTTGTCCAGATGCATTAAGCAGGTTGTGCTAAACAGATCTCACCTCTGTCAGGCCTGGAATTAGTGCTCTCCTGTCACAAGTTCCTCCCTTCTGTGCTTATCTCAAGTTCCCACTGTGGAGGTTTATCTTATGGCAAGTTCCTTCTGTGGCCTTGACAGTGTTTGAGACAGGGAATTGAGCTTCCTAAGTCCTGTAAGTGTGCAGGTGTGTGATGGCTCTGATGAGCAGCTTCTCATGAAAAGTGAAAGAAGATGGAATGATGGAAGAATTCAGAGCTGGAAAGCACCAGAAAGTTGCACATGGATGTCTCCACGCAGAATATTTTCACATCCTCTTGCAGTTGTAAGGTCAAAATTGAAGACTAGTGGTTAATGTGTTGTTAGTTCTGCCAAAAATAGGCTGCTGGCATGTTCAAGGAGGATGTCTTGGATTTTTTCTGTAAGTTTTCATGCCTTTTTTTTTATGTGAGTCACATGCTGCTGAAACTGATCATAAACATTTAGTGCCAGTACCAAAAAGAGACCAAGATCTGAAGAAAAAGGGATTAATTTTTTTTTCCAGGACCAACATACTTTTGGCTGCACATCACCCATCTCAGAGGAGGAGAACTAGAAATTATATAAAAATGTGTAGGAAGATACCAAGTGGCTTCCACAGGAGAATCAGCTAAACCAAGAGCTCCCAGAATCATGAACGTAGTTGAGGACTTAAGAAGAAAATGATAATTCATAGAATGAGAATAGTTTAGGTTGGAAGGGATTTCTAAAGGTCATCAAGTCCAAGTCCTTGGTCTCTATCAGCAGGTCCAGATAGACAATGTTGTTCAGAGAGTTTCAGAGAGTTTCCCAGCTAAGAGCTGAAACCTTCAAGGATGGAGACTGCACAACATTGCTGTGCAATGTTGTTTCACCACTCTCATGATGAACATCCCATGTTTGAGCTTGTAACCATTGCCTCCTGACTTGTTACCATGAACTCTCCAGAAGACTCTGTCTCTCTCTTCTGTACCCTTCCATCAGGTTTGATGAGTTTCCTGTAAGCCTTCTCCAGGTTGTACAGCCCCAGTTCTCATATCTCTTCTTCATGTCACAGATGCTCCACTCCCTTAAACACCTTAATGACCCTTCATTCGACTCTTTCCAGTTTGTCCATGTCTCCCTTCTACTGTGGAGCCCAGAACTGGACACAGCATTCCAGGTGTGGCATCACCAGTCCTGAGCAGAGGTGAAGGATTAGCTCCCTTGACCTTCTGGCTGACTCTTGGTTAAAATGTGCACAGTCAGTAAGAGAGCACCATTGTTATGCCCATGCAGCTGCAGTAATGCAAGCAGAAGGAAGTCCTTTTTCACAGGCCACACAACATAACTGTGGAACTAAATGCTACTATGTATTTTAGAAGCAAAAAATATGAATTTGTTTTAAAAAGGACTGAATGGTGAAGTAGTTTAACATCATCCAAATACAGGTCCAAATAAGCCGCTACCCTTTCCTCCTCCTCTTCTGGTCAGAGAAGAACAAAGCCAGTGACCTTGGGCTGTGATAACAATTAGTGAAAGCAAGCAGCTATGGAATAAGAATGCACCATGCCAGCAGCAATATTTATAACAAAGTATACAAAAAGAGAAGGTGCTTTACCCACAGAAAGGGGTTTACTCCCTCTACTTAATTCCTCATGGCTACCAGAAGAAAGACAAGATGGGGGACACACTTGCCAGCCAACAGTGTTTGCTGTTTTCAGAGCTGCGTTCTCTGAGAACCAGGAAGGCACAGGCAGTGATGAGAGAGGGCAGGGTCTGTTGGTGCTGACCCCTGCAACACCTCGGAGGAAGAGAGGGAAACAAAATGACACACTTCCAGGGGTGAGCTCAGCTCTTCCTCACCCTGAAGCCATGCCCCAGCAATGTGGTGTAGAATAGCAACCTACAGCCACATCCATACGCTTCGCCCCTGCTCTGCAGCCAGAACAGATGGGAGTTTTGCCTATTGTTGCCTATTAAACATCATAATTCAGACACAAGCTCCAGCCCAGGATGCCACTA
>VYXF01008154.1:26610-49317 GCA_013397295.1 Polioptila caerulea | reverse complement strand
AAGAAAAGAAAAGAAAAGAAAAGAAAAGAAAAGAAAAGAAAAGAAAAGAAAAGAAAAGAAAAGAAAAGAAAAGAAAAGAAAAAAGATGCATTGCCCTATCTTCCTGTGAAAATGCAAAAAGCTGAAGGAGGGGTTTGAGATGATTTGAGATCATTAAGAACAGTGTTTGTCATCTCAAGTGATAGAAAGAACTTAGTCACCATGAAATCTACTAACCATAAACCACACAAACTTCACACACATCTTATGTTATTAGTATTACAAAGCATTTATATGGTGCCATACATTTCCACAGCCATTTCTTCCAAGCAGATAAAGCACATTCCCTTCCTGAGACAGCTTGCACTCTACATAAGTCAAGACAAATATTTTATGTGATAAAAATAGAGGACAAAAGTTCAGGAGGGATTGATGTGTGAGACAGCTGATAAGGAGAAGAGTGGAAAGAGAAATGATTAAAGATTGTTGTTTAGACTCCTTTCAAAACTAGGGAGAGGCTGCTGAGAGCTGCTGGTTGCATACATCTGGGAAACCTAATGATCCAGGGCAAGGCAGAAAATTTCTCAAAGAGTGTGGCTTCAGGATCCATGTCCCACAGATGGGGATGACTGTGGGGCTCCCCACACCGAGCTGAACCCAGGGGGTGGACATGGCTGGTGTTTGTGGGGCACCTGGTGTTTGTGGGGCACCTGGTGTTTGTGGGGCACTTGGTGATGCTCCAAGTGCTGGTGTTTGTGGGAGGTTTGTACCTGAACCCCCATCTGCCTGCCCTGCCAGGCAGCCTGGCCCAGGACAGGAACCCACCAACCCACGTTAGGGTCCTCCCCTGCCTGTAGCAAACCACCAAGGAACAGAGGCAGATGGGGCAGAGCCAGGGCCCAAACCTGATGGCAGAACACCAGCCCCAGCATGCAGAGGATGCCACTCAGGTGTAGCCATGCCTGCACTGTCAAGCAGCCTTCATCTTAGTGGCCCATCCCTGATGTCCTCCAACATGCCACACTTGCCTCCCTGTTGCCAAGGAGACTGCCCTCAGGAAATTCATGACAGGGCTTCACTGCTCAAGCAAGGTCTCACTGAGGGCTGACACTGATTTGTGACTTTGCTTTATTATTAATATTAAAATTCTTTCTGTGACTTGCTTGAGGCAGCATAAGCAAAAGCACAGCTATTTGGATATGCATCCTGGGGGCATCTACCCAAAGTCATATGGGTTATTCAGAATTTCTGAATACCTACTTAAATGTTTTTGATGAAGCAAAACTGATGAGCATGTTGTAAGTTTGTAGGCAGATACTCATCTATAAATCTATGATACTTATGTCAGTGCACACTATAAAAAAAGGTTTTCCAGAGTACATAGTTTACAATAGAGACTGGAAAGCAAAAATAACATAAGCAGAGGAGAAAGAGGAAACTTGCAGTTAAGTTGACTATTCAGAAACAAACAGGAAAGGAGGATGTAAGCAACATCAATACACCCATAATTTAAGAAACATTGTCTGAAAGTGCACATTTCACTTTTAAAAACACTTCTAATTATGAAAGCCACAGGGAGGAGAGGAAGAAGGAAAAGATGTCAAATAGTGGCTTTTGATTAGGCCTCCCTGTGAGAAGCAATATTTAATTTCAGAACCTTTAAAGGTGTAATTTTTTTACGTGTCCTTATTATGCATATAGTAAGGACTACACACAAAATATACAACCTGAACTAGCCAAATACTTCAAAATATATCAGTATAAGCATTGAGGTTTGGGACCTCCACCTTCTTGATGAGCCAAGGCATTGTCTAATTTTCTAAAATGCCGATCTCTTCTTCCGAAATGCTCATTATCTTCAGCACACCACAGAATAAAAGGAGCCAGTGCAAACTGCACTTAAAGAAACAAAACAGTCTCCCATTACATCAGAGAGAGTTTTTTCAAAACTGCAGGGAAATAGTATTTCTCAAAGCAGCAGGCATGACAAATGGGAAATAAGTGCCATGTTTAATCCATTCACTTCCTTTTAAATAGCAAGCCCACAAACAGAAGTCAAAAAAAAGAATGAGTCCAGAATTGATTTGCTTCAAAACTGGCAACAAAAATAAATCCCACATTTTTAAAATTAGTCATTCTTGTTGGGAGACAATATGGCATCTCTATATGGAAAAATAATAATAGCATTTGGTAGAGATGCATTTCATTATTGTTTCCTACTTTAAAGAAAGACCTCCCCTCAGCCCAGATTGCAATCTAGTGGTAAATATTAGGGGCATTTCCAATTCCTAAATATTCTTTGAGTTATTTTCAGCACCACAATTTTTTTATGTGGCCCTCCGGATTATACTAGTTTCTTTACATGTCTAATCATACCTTAGTGAAAATCCTGCACATGATGACTGAATTCACTGCAAACATGGAAAAATCATACTGGGAAAAATGTTTTGAGATAGTATTTACCCAATGCAAATGGACATTACCCATCAAGATGCTGAGCTACTTCCTGGGTTTCTAACTCAATAGGTGGGGAGGGGGGAGTAATTCAGGACAAGTGCACATGAGCCTCCACAGCTGGGAGAAGGTCCTGGGGGGAAGGCAGAACAAAAGAAAGGACAGGAGCTGGGCAGCAGTGTCTTCTTTTGCTTCCTGAGGAAATATCTCAAGGGTGTTCTAGGCCTAAAGAGATACTTTTGGTACTACTACTTGCCAAATTACTGAAGAGCAGTCATACCTGAGCTAGTTGGAATTTGACCTTCTCTATTAAAAAAGACTGGTTTCAGGATCACAGATCTTGCAGAAAGACATGAGGGACTCATGAGCTGTTCCCTTTTCTTGCAGCCTGAGGTGCTGCCAAAGGAATGTTTACAATGTGCAGTGGAGGACTATGCCAGGCATAACATCTCCACCAGCTGTGGTAAGCATGGCTCCTGCAAGAAGCTTGGATTCTGAAAAGGCATGCATTCCCCTCTCTCACACACCTGCCAGCACAGCTGGAGAACCACAAAATAGTCACTTAGGGTGCAAGCACCATGAGCAGCTCCAGCAGGTCCCAGCCCCACTATGTTCATTTTCAAAACTTACGTATTAGGATGTTTTGCTTCTGCATGCTCCTCATCAAAGCTGAATCAGGTTGTTGATGGCATGGAGCCAAACAGGAATTTTCAGCTGTGGATAAAGGGGATCATGTGAATTAGTTGCCCTAGGATCAGCTGATATGACTAGAATGAAATGAAAGAGAATGGGAGATGTGGAAGTCTGTTGATTTGTTTAGATGTGTGCTTTATCATTAGGATTGTGCTCCCAGAAGCATACTTGTGGGAGGGGAAGCAGAGCCACCTTTCCCCACAGAGATACATGTTGCAAAGGGCAATCAAAGATCAAAGATCTTACATGGGAAGATGTACAACAAGGACATCCACATGCATGAATGGTCATGATGTGGCGTTCGCATGGCTTCAGAGAGGCAAATTCAAATTACAAAAGAGTAACTCACCTGCAATATCTTCCTGGTAGGGTGAGGGGTTCAGTGTCCTTCTGTCCCAACAGTGGGCTACAAGGCTTGCAGTGGGATACCAGGCTGGGCAGGATTGCTCCCATTTCCCCACTCCCTGTTTGACAGGCTGCTGCACACTCTGGCCCACAGCACTGCTGCAGTCTTGGTCCAACAACCTGCCACAAAGGAGGCTCCTGTGAGCACATGAGCATGCACAGCTGGGAGGAGTTCCTGGGGGGAAGGCAGAACAAAGGAAAGGACAGGAGCTGGGCACCAGACAGGCTGCAAAGGCAGCACCAGGTTTGGGAGGATTTTGGAGTGCACATATTTCCTAGGTCTAAGTTTAGATGTATGCTTGACTGTGCACCTAATTTTAAGTATATGAGTGGTTTCACATAGCTGAATTTAGAAGAAATGTGATTTGATAATTTGTTAATAATATTTTCTTTATTTTTGCTCCTTATTTACTTCATCTGTGAAGAAAATGATAAATGCCTCAGTTCCAGTAAAGGGGGAAGCTCTGAATTGATATAATAACATTTTGTCAGAGATAGATGTTTGCAGTTAATACATTTCTTACAGTTCCCTAATGCACCCAGTGAACATTCAAGAAACATAAATAAACAGACAAATAAAGAATTCATTAAGTATAAAAAATAGAAAAATGACACTGCACTTTTGTCCATCTTAATTTAGCACAGAAACCATTTAATAGATTTTGCAATCTTCCTATAAATATTATGTTCCTAAAAGAGCATTTCCTTTTGTGCTGTGAAGACCTAAGGGATGCAAATTAATACAGATACATTTCTTACATTTGTACAGATACAAATACAGATACATTTCTTTTGCCTCTTGGAGCAGGATTTGCCTTCTTCCTCTGCAGTACCTTGGGTACTTACCAAGTCACAATTTACTAAGATGAGAGAAGTCATCTCCACCCCACACCTTGGGGGCTGCCACAAATGTGGTCAATCAAACCCCACCGGGTATATATACATTTCAAATCCCTATGAAATGCAAAAATTCAAAAGCTATTTCAGAGCATATCACTTTGCAGCCCTTTTTCTTCATAAGAAGCAGCATGCAAGGTCAGGTCACAAATCAAGCAGTCTCTGTGTCCCAGAGGACATGGGTCACAGACTTTCCCAAAGACAGTGAAATAGGATCTACAGTGTTGCAAATGAAACTCAAGGAGGCACAGCAGCTAGAGAAATAACACACATGCAAGAGGATGTAAATATCCATGGTTACTGGTACTAACAATGACTCCTGTGGTTCAGTCTCCCCAGTCTTCAGCCAGAACCAATTCCCACCCCAAAACTGCTTTGTTTCCTGCCTTGGCAGGAGACAAAGGCTTCATAAGGTCACATCCCCTTTCAGGAAGGGCTAGTGAGGAGTCCCACTATGGTCTGGAGTAGCACCCACTGCCCTCACTCCTCTCCCTTTGTGTCTCTAAAGGAGCTTACTTGGGATCTCTTAGAGTAAATGTCAACTTTAAGAAGAAATATATTGATCAGAATAAAAATCTGTGTAAATAAAATACAGTCATACGCTTATGAAACACAGAGCCACTGCAAAGCTGCCTCCTTATCTTTTAGGTCAAAATTTTATTTTGGTAATCAAGTTCTACTCAGACCAGTAATGGTTTAAAAGCTGGCTGTGCTATATATACCTTCTTTATACTGCACATGCCATCAAGAAAAAATTCATTAATATTTAATGTACACGTCCCTTTCCTGCAAGCCTAACCAGATCAGGCCAAAGACTCTGATGAAGTGAAGGAAAGCCATTAGGTTGTCTCTTCTGTTTGAGATTCTGCAGATGGCTGCTGGAAGTTGGTAGGCAATCTGTCTGGGAACAGACAGTGACAAATCCAAAGCCAGCACTGTCTGCTCACAGAAGCTCATACAATACAGATGCACTCTTCACTAGGCAGGTGGGTCCCCTAAACCCTAATGGCAGCATCAGACAGATGCTGAGGTTCCATGGGTGGCCTAGAAGAGAAAGATGTGGAGAGATAAGTGTTGGTGCAGTACTATGCTCTCCATGTCATACCTTTTCCAGGCCCAGTGTCCCTAGAGATGCAGGACTGTGGTTCCCTGAAATCTTACCTTAACCCTAATCCTAATTTCCAGGCTGAAGCCCCAGGTACTATAGGTGGCCTAGTTTAGATGGACATGGAGATCACTGTTTGTGCAGAGTCATGCTCTCCTTGATGCACCTTTTCCAGCAGCCTCTGGAGCTGTAGCCTTTGTGGTTCCCTGAACCCTAAAACTAACTTGTGGCCAGTGTTAATACTTCCTCTTTCCTCTCTCAGCTTTAGTATGCCCCAATCCAATTAGTCATACTCAGTTTGTCTATTTTTTGGCATTTCAGGAAGAACTTATAAGGATCATATGTTAAAATGTTTCTTGTTGTTTAAAAAGTCCAGATAAAATTAGATTTTACAATTCACTTTGAAATCTCCATTTCTTGCTGCATCATGTAAATGATAAACTATTCACCAGTATTTTATGAGATCTTGTGTAATGAAAATCTCAAATCATCGTAATAAGTGATAAAGTGATTAAGATTTTATATATCTCAGTTACATGCTGGTGGTAACCTTTTCACTAATAGAAGATGTTACAGGTTTAAGAATTCTTTCTGAAGAATTCTGTATTCTTTCTGTATTCATAGAATTTTTAAAAATAGCTATATCGCTACTTGTTCTCTCCTGATTATTTATCTCCATCCAGATGCACAGAAAGAGTTTTGATTCCAGAGCAGGCTCTATATTTTGGTAATAATAGAATATATGGTAATAATTGAGCACAGGCTCTGGCTAAATCATAATTTCAGCTCTTCTCCTACCCTGGGAGGGCCTTGATTTCCATGCATGAAATGAATGACTGTAAGAGGCAGAAAGGAAATTCTTCATGGTGCACACAGTTATACTACTGTGACATGCAGCTCTTGAACTATAACTCATTTTTCAGATACATCACATTTAGTTCCCTACCTTGCAGTGTAGCACATAGCAGCCTGTCCATGCTAGCCCATACTGCAGAGTTGGTGTTTCTGCAGCAGTAAATGACCATCACTAGCCCAGTCTTAGCCACTCAGTATTGCCTTTCCCATGTTTTAGGATAGAGTCAGCTTTGCAAAAGAAAGAGGGACCAGTGGCACGTGGTGGACACCAAACAAAAAGCATCATGCCCTTGCTGCAAAACCAGATAATGGTATCCTGGGCTGCATTAGGAGGTGGAGAGGGGTGATCCTTCCCCTCTGCTCAGTGTTAGTGAGGCCCTGCGTGCAGTGCTCTGTCCAGTTCTGGGCTACCCAGTGCACAAAAGACATGCACATGCTGGAGAGGGTCCAATGGTCACTAAAGGGCTGAAGCATCTCTGTTATGAGAAAGGGCTGAAAGAATCGGGACTGTTCATCCTGGAGGAGGAAGTTCAGGGAGGATCTCATCAATGTGTATGAATATCTGAAGGAAGGGTGCAAAGAGCTCAGAGGCAGGCTCTTTCCAGTGGTGTTCAGTGAGGCAAGAGGCCCAAAACACAGGTGATTCCATCTGAACATCAGGGAACACTTTGTGAGAGTGACCAAGCACTGACACAGGTTTCCCAGAGAGGCTGAGAAGTCTCCTTGGAAATTCTTAACACAGTCATGGGAAACTGACTCTAGGTGGTCCTACATGAGCAGGAGGTTGGACTAAGTTATTGTCAGAGGGCCCTTCCAACTTCAGCAGTTCTCTGTTTTTGTGAATTCAGCAGTGCTTTCAGCCACCCATGGACTCCAATATCCTTCTAATTTGAGAATCCAAGATATCTGATTCTCCTGACTTCTTCAGTTCACACTTGGCTTATGTTTTTGATATCTTACAACTTTCTTAACCAACCTGTTGACCAGACTCCAGACTGCAGTTTAGCGTCATCAAAGAGAAAATATTGGGATAGAATCAGATGGCTTCAGTACAACTTCTTTTTCCTCACCAAGACCTAGCGAAGTTCTGTTTCTGTGAGCTCTGAAGTAATTAAGGAATTAACTGGCAGTTAATGATCACCCCCTGCTATTTTTTCTCTTGTTTTCCTGGTAATTTTGTGTCAGAACTTCCCTTGCTGGACCAATACTGATACCTTCTCTCTGAGTACCTCTGCTTTTCCTACAGTTTCTTGCAAAGACATGAATACCTTCACAAAAGGTAACCAGTTAAACACTGTCACTACCATTTGCTCTACATACACCTTTGATCTGGATGGCAGCACAGATCTATCTTTAAAGCAGATTGGTGGTCTTTTAGCTACCTTCTCCCCACTGACATGTCAAACTTCTCTGAAGTATGGCAGAGTGGTTACCTGTCTCTATCATGATCCAGCAACACAAAGGAGATCTAACCCACCTTGTAACAAAGCCTAGCACACTGCACATGCTAGGTCAGTTTGTGGTTTAGAGTGTTGAATTTTTCTTTCTGTGGAAACATCATACTGAGTTAAAGCTTTTCCTCACCTCCTCACTGCTTTGCTTGATTTATAGATTAGAAAAAAAAAGCACAGATCTGTTCTGACAGATACCCCTGCTCACAGGTTTTATAATTCAGAGTGCTATCATGCAAGCAATCAGTTTCCTAGTAGAAGACTTTATGATGAAATATGGAGACCATTCTGTTAGAAACGAGGGGTGCATTTCTGCTCTAGAGCCAGTGATGCCAATCAGGACTGCACATTTCCTTTAAAGCTGATAGAATAAAAATGGCTAAAATCAGGGAAAGAGGTTTTCAATGAGAGAGGTTCAGGAATTATCCCAGATTAATTTTAGGGTGAAAATTCCACCCTGTTTCACTGAATCTCTATCCAGTGAAGGAAAGCCTAGCACTATCTTACCATTACCAACAGTAGGGTAAAAGAGACAATAGATACACAATAGATAAGAGTTTCTGAGGTGTTAGGGTTGCAGTGTCCTTTTGGATGAGCTCCATGGGANGGAATTATCCCAGATTAATTTTAGGGTGAAAATTCCACCCTGTTTCACTGAATCTCTATCCAGTGAAGGAAAGCCTAGCACTATCTTACCATTACCAACAGTAGGGTAAAAGAGACAATAGATACACAATAGATAAGAGTTTCTGAGGTGTTAGGGTTGGGGCAGTTTTTATCCCTCCCAAACTCAGATACTGTCATACAACAATGGGCTGAGCTGCACCACAGTGCCATGGCTGGGCTGCACCCAGGTATGGGACAGATTGGCCCCATGGTTCAGTTCCCACTGGTGGCTTGGTCCCAACATCACCAGCTCCCCAGCTCCCTGCAGCACCACCCGCCTGACCACAAATGCATCAATGGGTAAGTTCAGGCAGACTCTGTCCTGACAGATTCTCACATTTTTAGGATTCTCTCTGATAAATTTTGAATAACAAAAATAGCCCATTTTAAAACCAGCACTTTTTTTTTTTTTTTTTGTCAAGACTCTGAAAGATACTTCTTTTCATGCCAGGATGATAACAGCAGAGTTAGTTACTTGTTTTGGGATTGATGTTGCTATCAACTAAAATACTCATCCTCTTTCCTCTTCAATCATCTTCTCTTATTAGAAAATCACAATAGTTCTGCTGATGCACTTTGGAAAGACCATGTCTTCTGAATAAATGTTGCAGTAGTTGGATGGTACCTCCAAGAAGTCATGTTTCCAGTGAGCATAAGGTCAGTAAGCCTCTCAGTGGTACTGCCCAAGACTCCCAGGTACCAACCCTCATTTCCACACAGACCTTCCTCTTATTACCCCATCCTCACATTCCCATCACAAGCGGAGCTGAAGTCATCCCTGAAAAATGAATTTACCATTTGTCATGCAAGAAGTTTAGAAAGATCATGTAAATCAGCAACAGCCACAAAAAGATCTGTACAGTTGCTTTCAGGAGAGGAAAATCTAATATCATTTTTAATGGCATAAAGTTATTTATCTCATTATTTCAAATGAAATGCAAAATGAGGAGAGTTGATAACAGAACATGGTCTTTCACTTCATCAGTGTTTCTGAGCAAGTATTTTCTAGTCCTTTCTTATGCAAGTCATTTAGCCTGCTTTCTGCTTGCAAATTATTTGTCAACAAACTTCAGTCTTAAAATATGATATTTTGTTGTTTCAAAACAGTTTTACAAATAGATTTCAGTCTCTTGAGTTCTTAATTTAGGATATTTGCTATTCACTTTTCATCCAGACCCCACTATAATTTTGATTCCCTGACCAGACCAGAAATTCAGCCTGTCAGCCAACTTCCTATAAAATAAACATATGTGCTACTTATTTTTTCATCTTCTTCTGCTTTCCTTTCATATTTTCTTATCTCATTTCCTTTTCAGCAGTTTTCCCCCTACCTCTCTTTTTAAGTGCCTCTTTTTCTTTTTCCTTTCTCCTTGTCCCTTTTCCATTTCATCCTCCCCCCACTCTCCTATCCAACAGTTTCTTGAGTGTCATAGAAGTTTTGAAAAATGTGTTTTCTGCAAGTTTTCAAAGAAGTTTTCCAAACTCATATGAGTTTCTTGGAGTTTCTTTGCTCTGGAGGCTGCCACAAAAGCAGTGTTGCTAAGGAAGTCCAGAAAGCAGCAGTTAATGGTTTTAGACATGCCCATGTTGCATATAAGTGTGTGAGATTTTAAAGGGTGTAATTAGCCTTTACCAGCAGCTGGAATCCAAGGATATATATTTATTGGTTACCTATAGCCAACCAAATGTGTTTAGCACATGAAAATTCTTCTATTAGGAGGCGCTTCCTGCAGCATATTATAATGAAAAACAGTTTGGCAGTTTTCTGAAAACAGCTGGGTCATTGATGGGAGTTTGTCATAGAGGAAAGGTCCTGCAGAGAACCTCAGAAAACCTCAGTATGACATTAATGGTTCTGGTAAGCATCCTTTTCCAGCCATCGAGCTGATGTATCTGAAGTCAATAATGAGTAACACTGCAAGAGTTGCAAGCAATAATTTATTAAAGCATATATGTCATGGGAAAAACAAGCAGTGATCAGCTTAACTTTCTGATCAATTAACAGCACTCAGACAAGTAGAACTCAAATTATTTTGAAACCCCAAATGAACCAATCTAGTAATTAGGAAGTCTGTGGTGTTACTTCATGCAAGCAGCTGTTCATTTTATCGTATTTACTTTTACAAATGACTGTTATCATCCTGCAACCTTAGCTTTATGGCTCTTTGGAAACTACCCAATGTTTGATTTTTAAGGACTCTATATGCAGTTTAATCTACTTCAAGAGAGAATATTGAAAATTTTGAACAAATTGGAATTGCAGGAGGAAATGTTTTAGCAGCTATTTATAAGTAATAAAAATATGATGTAAGCTCTCAGATAGTCCCTTCACAGCGATGGACTTTCTAATCAAGGAATTCAGTCCAACATTGCAGGCAAACCTCTGGGATGAGGAACTGTCTGACAGCTGCTCCCATTTAAGCAAACTGAGATCCTTACCTTAAAATGGCCTGCAGAA
Source organism: Polioptila caerulea (assembly GCA_013397295.1). NCBI lineage: Eukaryota > Metazoa > Chordata > Aves > Passeriformes > Certhiidae > Polioptila > Polioptila caerulea. The sequence goes on along the minus strand of VYXF01008154.1, from coordinate 38,354 downwards.
ACCAGTCCCCAAGACTAGGCTGTACGTGTTCCCACTGCCTTCATGCTACCAGCATTTGTTTAACCCACAGCGCCTCTGCTCCCTTCCTTGCTTTTCCCATGGCTTCTGCTTATTGTCTGATGGTGATCATTGTGGATTTGACTTCCCCGAGGAATGGAACAAGAATCTTTGGGATGGGCTGTGTTGGAAATGGGAGGGAGGTAATACATAAAACACAACCTCTACTCTTACTACAGCAGTGCCTTAAAACCTAGAAAGCAGGATAACTCAGTGCAGCTGGCCAGTTCTACCAGCATCCTGCTCCAGCAAGCATACAGCTGGGGAAGCCCAGAAGCCCAGTGCAGAACACATCAATGGGCTACAGGATGAGTCAATTGCACCCTCCTTCCAGAATTACCTGTCTTCCTCCCATTTTCACTTTTATTGTTACTATAGTTGTTATTTTAAGAATGCAAATGTGAAGGGAAAAAGGCAAATGATAGGAAAGGGCAGGTGGAAATGGAATAAATGGAAATGGAATAAAGGGCAATTCAAGTAAAGGGAAAAGATAACCAAGACAGGGGCAAGAACTTGCTGAAACTCTATGTGTTGCCTTCTCCTTTGGTAAAATTTAGCTTTCAGGCACTCCTGGATCCTTTATTTCCTACATGCAGGTGGCTTTTTAAGATAGATTGCTTGGCATTCACAGGGTTTTTTTCCCCAATCTCTTCATTTGGCAGCACAGGCTGAAACTACTAATGCATGTAGTCCAGGAAAAACAATTCAGCTGCAGAATAGTAGCTTGTAAGTCTATTGTGTTGTAGAGAGACAGAATCTTTGGTAAAGAGATTGCACTGCTGGTGGTGCTCTGTTATCCCCTAGTGACAGCACATGGTGGGCTTTGGCCTGTGCCCTTGGACACCAGCTCTGCCACAAGGGATGAAATATTAACCCCCTGAGAGCAGCAGCCTCTTCTCCCCTTCCCCATTTCAACTATGGTTTAGTGTCAGGAGCAGAGCCCTGGAGCCAGGCAAGAGGGGCTGTGCAGGCACAGAGGCACTCAGCAACGCCTCAGTGCCCATCCTTATCCATCTCATGTTCAGCCAGAGGCAGCAGCCATGGCAGGAGGGGCTTCAGCTGGGCTGCCATGTAATCAACAGCAAGGCACAAGCCAGTGCACTTGTTTTAATAGATATATTTTTATGCTGAAAAAGCCCTTCATTTTTCTTTAGCTAGGCAGCTAAAGCGTGCTTGCTTGCGTATGCTCTACTACAGATGAGGTTAATTCAATATTGTCTTTATTTTGTATGGGTGAAGCACTAGCTGCTGAAAAGACGAAAAGCTCTGTGAGTCTGGTGCTACTTTTTGCTGAAATGCTGGATGGGGCTGCACTATGTTAAACAAGACTGAAATTATCTACCCAGGGGAAGAAGTCCATCTATCTGTCTGAGCCCAGGAGAGAAATTCAGTCCTTAATATGGGTCTTTCCTAAATTATTTATTCCTGTTAGGATAGTATAAGGTTTCCATAGTCACTGGTTGTCTGTGATTTCTAAAGCATGGCTCACTGCAGGGATCCTAACTCACTATCTCATTTCCAGTTGTCTTGTTTTCCCTTTGTACAGGGGAATTTAATTGTAGAGAGCTGTTGAACAAAACTGTTGTAGTGTTACTGCCCTTTTGTCCTTATTTACTTCTTCAGCCATTTAGAGTTGTTGGGGGTCTGCAGACAGCTAATAATTATTTCTTAGGTTGTTAAATACCAGGAATATGCTTAGTGCCATGCAGGACACCTGAGCCACAGCCCTCCAAGCAAAAATCCTCCTCCAAGGAGAACTGCTCTCAACTCTGCACCAGAGCTGGTCTCATCCTGAACACAAACCCATCTGCCCAGTGGCTTCTCAACCCTACTATGATGGATATAGAGCTGAAGTGGAAACCATATTAATTATGAAGTTCTACTGAAGTTCTATTCCCTTTGCAGAGAAGGACCTGGGAATCCTGAGGGACAACGAGCTCTCCATGAGCCAGCAGTGCCCTCGTGGCCAAGAAGGCCGAGGGTGTGCTGGGGTGCATTAGGAAGAACATTGCCAGCAGGGTGAGGGAGGTGATCCTGCCCCTCTACTCAGCCCTGGTGAGGCCACAGCTGGAGTGCTGTGTCCAGTTCTGGGCTCCCCAGGACAAGAGAGACAGGGAGCTCCTGGAGTGGTCCAGTGGAGGGGAACAAAGACGACGGAGAGTTTGGAGCATCTCTCTTACAATGAAAGGCTGAGGGAGCTGGGCATGTTTGGTATCAAGAAAAGATGCCTGAGAGAGGATCTCATCACTGTCTATCAATATCTGATGGGAGGGTGACAAGAAGATGTTTCCAGGCTCTTCCCAGTGGTGCCCAGCAATAGGACAAGAGGCAATGGGCAAAAACTGATGCATAGGAAGTTCCACCTGAATATAAGGAAGAATTTCTTTGCTGTGCTGATGACCTTGCGGAGAGGTGGTGCAGTCTCCCTCACTGCAGCTATTCAAGAGTCATCTGCACACAGTCCTGTGCCATGTGCTCTAGGATGACCCTGCTTGAGCAAGGAAGTTGGACCAGGTGACCAACTGTATTCTCTTCCAACACGACCCATTCTGTGATTCTGTGAAAGGATCTAGGAGAGGAGCCAGCAGGAAGAGGAGGGCTGGAGGGGATCCCACATTCCTCTGTCCTGTACCCAGACAAGGGATTCTGTGAATACTTCAACTTCCTGTCACCCATGGCAGAAATGTCAGTGCCAAACCTTGGCAGAAACCTTGGCTTCACATGGAGCTAGATAAGGGAGAATACTAGGGACAGTCAAACAGCAACTCCAAAATGGTTTGTTTGTGTAGAATCCTGAGATAGCTTTGGCAAGCTTGTTTCCAGGGTTAAGCCATGAAAATTCCTGGATTAAAAACTTGCCTCCTAGTGCAGTGGCCAAGAGAAGACTTCCTGACCTAAGTGGCAAAATGCTGGCACAGACATATATATTTATAACTAACACTATGACAGGACCCCAGCTTGGCCTCAGTCCTGACACCTACATCTTGTTCTTATCAAACCAAAGCCACAAAAAAGCCATCATTTGTTAGAACATAATTTAAAAGACTTTGCATTTGCGATAGAGAAGACTTAGAGGGTTTGGTATAATTTTGGAAAGGAAAATGTTTTGGGACAGGACAGTGTGAGAAAAAAAATTCTCCCTGATAAAACATCCTTGCAGATATGTTTTATGTGTTGGTCATGCAATTAGAGCCAGTCTCACACAGCCCACAGCTTACTACCTCCTTCACCTCTAAAATAGGCAAGGGGCCTTTTGAAAGATTGCATCATCCTGCATCTTTAATAAAAGGGAATTATCCTCCCAGGATGCAGGCAAGCAACAATACTTCTTCCTCAGAAACAAGGGCCATCACACCACAGTGTTGCTGAAATCACATTTTCCAGCCACACAAAAAGATCCATGTGGGAGAGGCTTGGCCCCCAAAGCTATAATCTAGAAAATCCATTGTCCTTCCAGGATTTGATAAAAGAGACGCAAGGACAGATTTGCCTGGAAAAATGCTAAGCAATGAACTGAGGAGGGAAAGTTCAGACATACACGTGCCTATGTTTTTTTAGAACTACCAAGACCATTCCCCATTTCCACTTTCAGCTCATGCATTATTCACTCAGCACTCACTTTGCTACATTCACATGATGCTCTACTGTAACATCATGCATTTGGAAAAGCATTGAGCCTTGCAGTGAGAAATTAATAAAAAATTTGAGTTTTTTTCACTTAGATTAGCTGATCATTTTTCCTCACAAATTCTGCTGGGTCTGGACCTCCTGTGCAATTATTTGTAACCATGACTAAAGAATGAACTGAAGAGGGAAAAAGTCCTAGAAATTAGCTGCTTCCCTGATCAGTCTCTGATTCGTATCAAAGGAAACATTTGTTGGTTCCAGTAATTCATTAAGTCTCCATTGTTTCACAGTGCACACAGCAAAATCTTTGTAAAGTGTTTTACCCTTAAATCCCTTGCTGCTATTTGTGGCTCTGCTGCTATTCAATGAGGTTTTCAAGGCGCTGGCTCACAGCCTTGTGTACAGCTTCTTAATAATGGCCGGTACTATGGGAATCAAAGACTCCATTATATCAATAGATGGTACCTGTCACTTTGTAACATGCTTTTTATGGCAGGATATTTATTTTTCAGAGATGCATTCCTCCAGCTGTAATCCTACATGTTCCTCCTTTATGCTTGCAATGTGCCAGCCTTTAAAGCAAAGGACAAAGCAGCTGAAAATAGGAGCCTTTCCACCCACCCAGCCCATTTCTTTTCAGATAGTGAGAAATTAAAACACAGGGCTTTGTGGATGAATTGCTGTCAGAGTCATTTGATAACTAGGATCCCAGTAGAAGCTTTTATAACAACATTAATAAAGATGTGCTAGCACTAAGATCCCTGCATGCCGCATACCAATAACACTAGTTAGAATTACTGCCTTCAGATAACAAATCACACTTTTTTTAGGAGTAAAAAAAATTTATTAAATCTGTCTTCCCTCCCTCCTCCCCAGGATTTGTTAATGACTGGGTTTTTTTAAAAAAAGGTGCTCAGAAGCACAATGCTGCAGTGTCACTGCCAACCTGATGGCTGCACTTTCTGAATCCTGTCATGGAACGATTTACTCAGAAGAGGTTAAAAAACCACCCCTCCATAATTTAAAATCTGTTTCCCACTTCACTTATGTCACTGAAACCAAGACAACTAAATAGTAGGGCAGGTTTTGTTAACCAGTGACAGTGGCATGGGCTGGGGCTGAGTGCCTCCCAGCTTGGCTTGGGGAAGCAGAAAGGATGTCTGCAGCAGACTGCAACCTGCCTGTCTCTAGACTCCCAAGATGCAAGAAGTCAAATACAAATTATGACAGTCTGAGGTGATACTGTCTTGCAGAGGAAAGGCCGGGTACAGCAGCACAGTGGGGGTCCATCATCTCTTCCTCCTTCTCCCTGCAGTTGAATACTAGGCTAACCAAGCTCTAGTCTTGCCAAAGGAGTTGATTCTGGGATAGGGAGATCCAGCAGTGAGGGAGAGGATATTCCAGATCTAAATCTTGCACCTAGCTCTTGAACAATTTTATGGGTTATTTCTGGGATGTTTGGTGTGCTGGGATGCTTTGCATGGCACATGCTTCACAGAAAGCCCACAGAAAACAACTTGCAGCATGGAGACACAGCAGAGGACAAAGGTACCACTACTGCAGCTCTGGAGGAGGGGTGCTTGGCACTCGTCTCAGAGGAATCAACAGCAGCTGGGTTGTGGATAAATGAGATTGAACCAATTTTGCTTCTCTTCCAATTCCTGCAGCAAGCCCAGCTCCAAGGAAGAAGACCAGGATGACTGAGTCTTAACCAGCAAGCCTGGACTTGATGTTACAGACCAGCAGCACTGGCTTTTCTGGGATATGAGGCTCTCTATCTATTCCTAGCTTTATGCAGTGCCAGTTGCAGGACTATAAACCTGGAAAGGAGCTCCTGAGCCTGAAACAACAGTAATTTGCCAAATATTCTGGTCAAAATATTTCATGAGCTGACAAAACTTTGTTTTAATGATGACCAGGTTTTCCATCACCTCTATCCTATTCCAGATCCTCAGCACACTGATAGGGAAAAATATTTTATTAAATCCTGCTTAAGTATATTTCCAGTTGTTTCTATGTGAATTATATTCTTTGACTTAAAAAGCTTTTCTTTTCCTGTTTCTCCAGAATTTAGCATCATGATGTGCTTTCAGGGAATAATTACATCTCTTTGCAGCTTCAGAAAGACTAAATCAAGCCCTTGTTTTTCCCTCCCACATCCATCCCAAGGGCTGTCCTCTGCAGCTCCTCCATTCTTCATGACTGGGGATGCCACCAGCCTGAATGCTACTTCCAGTCCACTGGAAACAAGTCATCAGGGATATCCTCAGCCTGCATTTGTCCTTCATGGTTGGATCACATTGATGACAATATTCATCCTGACTGGCTCAGTGACCTAGTGCTTTCTACTCATTTCCATTTCCAGATGATAAACTCCTAATATTTTTTAGTGCAAATTCCCCGCACTAGTCTTTAAATGATGTTGCACTTCATTCCACTGATGTTTATCACATTGTTTGCCTCTTTGGGACAGGCATTTTCTTGTGCCCAGTATCCTAATCTTCTCTTATCAAGGATGCCTCTCACCTTCTTGTCACCCACAAATTTCAGAAAAACCCTCTTACTATTAGTTTTAAGGATCATTCATGAACTTCTATCCCAACTTAATATTTCTATAGTACATATAGAATTTTCATGTTAATTGATAATTTATTTAATTAGGCACTTCATTTTTTTTTAAGAATAGCATCTAAATTTTATTCTGTTCCTTAAAGAGTTATCATTGCTTTATGTCTGAGGTTATTTTATATTTAGGTCAACACAGCAGTTTATCCCCCTTGTTCTCCTTAGTATTAGCACTTTCCTGCTTTATACTGTCCAGCCTCACATCATCTGTACTTCCATTACAGATACAACAATCAAATAAACAACAGTCATACTGTTGTTTATTTGATTTTTCCCTTTTTTCACTTTAGATCCTCAGGCATGGAGATAAAAGAAGTCTCTTCCATCCAGCTCCCCTCTTTTACAAGTTAGAATTCTTATCATCATTTATGTCAGCTTTGAGCCAAGAGGATAGTGCCCCAACTGACAGCTTTCTACTTCTTGTGGTGATACACAGATTCAGACACTCAGAATATTTTTGTGAGTGAAAGACATAAAAATGCACCCAAGTGGAGTGGTTTTTTTTGTTTGGTCATATTGTGTTGTTTTTTTTAAATTCTGGACATATACCCTTGGAAGACACGGAAATCTGTATCATTTCTCTGTGTAGCATGTACCACTGTAAACACGACCACAATACACTATTTAATTTGCCTATGGAATCAACTCTTAGTCCTGATGAGGCTTTTATGCAACAGCATCAAAGGGAGTTTGAGGGGATGCAAGGAGAGAGGAGCAGTATTTATAATGCTTATATAATATATTTTAAAAAATCCTTTGAATTTTTAGTCCAATGAGCAACACCAGGTAAAATGGGTGTGAATGTGGATGCAAAGAGCAGGGAGCCAGCTTTGGGTGACAGCATCAAGCCCCACACACCTGCACATGCCAGGGACTAAGAGGTTCTGGCCAAACCTGGTGGGTGGAAGTAAAGTAGCACCTTTGTCTCTGTTATTTAAGTAACTGCCATGCCACCCCATTGCTGTGACAATTAAGAGAAGAGAGAGAACATGTGAAAAAACCATAAACTCCACATGCTGTGTTGCAGACACAACTGCTTTTTGTTTGTACTTATAGCCACTGTTACTCTTCAGCTAACAAATTTGATTTGTGACCCTTAATATCTTCAAAGTAATGCTCTTGCTAATGGTAGTCATGTTATTGATTTTCATAGGGGCATTTTACTCCATATGAATCCATTGCTTTTAAGACAATTAATCATGCATCGCTAACTTAACTGCAATGGGGGTTTTTATGTGAATATTCAAGTAGTGTTTCACTTCAGGGTTTGTCAACAGCTACCATCTGAAGACAATTTCAAAGCCTTAAGAAACTGCTTAATATAGCTATTGGATGCTTACCAGTTCATAAGACCCTGCCCCAGCTGCCTCATGTATTTTATGCAGAACAAAATCTTCTAATTAAGTAGATGAAAGAAAAGAATTAACATACCACCTAGGGGACCGAACATACATGATTATTAAGCACCATAAAAAAAAAATAAAAAGGCTTGCCCAGCTCAAAAAAAAAAGGGATTAAAAATGAGCTGACTGGGGGAGCAAACCCTCATTACACTGCAACAGGGAAATGAAAGAGTTCAGGCGGACCTAATACCACAACCAATATTTCAGGGATGTGCTGAAAGTAAGGTAGAAAATTTTTTTACGCAGCTGTGTGTGCTTTTTAATTTCCTGAATCCACTTTCCCTTTTTGGGATATCATTATGGAGATTTTCTCAAAGGGCCCCACACAGCTTCCTGTGGGTGCAGTGATCTTCCCCACCTGGTGGGATCCTGCATCCCACATCTGACTGCTGTGATCCCTATTAGAAACAAAGGCATCCATTTTCAGTCCAGGTCCAACAGCTAAACAGTGCAGATATGTGTTCCCCTGACCTTCCACAAGGAGTCTGAGGAGCTCCTGTCCTGCTCTGAGCCTAAAGACTTCTATTTCTTCAGCAGCATGTTTGCTACTTCATCAGTGATAGTTGCGTTGCCTGCACGGTCACACCAACTGTGGGAACTCAGGGCTTGTCTTTGACTGCCCTGGAGGCTCAGAGACCCGAGCAGGGGGCTCAGAGACCTTGGCACCGAGCCCAGAACACCTGTGGTTTGGATTTTAGCCCTTGGAAACGATTGCTAGCTTTAAGAGAAGAATTGCAAGTCCCACTAGTTTAAATAGAATAATAATAAGTTTGTCACAGGGTGAAAAAGTAGATTTTGGATTTTAGTACACAGGGGTAAATGGAGCCAAGATGGAGGAACTTCGTGGGTTTTAGGTTTCTTCCTTCTTCTTCATGAACTCCATGGTTCTGCTGTGATGGTGGCACTGGTGATTGCTTTAGAGGAGGTACTGACTGTCTAACATAGGTGATAGGTATTGGAAAATAATTGTAAATAATGTACAGATAGTTTTTAGTATAAAAGATAAACACCGCCTGTGGGGCGAGAGAGTACCTCGAACTGTCCTGCCAGGAGGACCTCAGCAGGTTTGAGAAAGAATGTTATAGATAAGATAAAATAAACAATAAAGAAAAAATAAGAGCTGAAGATTCTACACTTCTTTCATCTTGGGCAAGGAAAAGGACTTTTAACATCTCGGGAGCAATTTCTGCAGAAGCAGAAAACCTGACAACCAACCTCCATCCTTCTCCCATGCCGTGTGCAGAGGCTGAATGTCTGGGAAGCAGAGGGCTGATGAACAGAGCCAGAGCACTGGTTACAACCAAACACAGGCACAGTTAGAAAATTGCTACCTGCAACTCCTTTGGGATGGGGACCATGGGAAAGAGGTATTTTCATTTCAGGTTTAGTGTGACAATGACAGAAGTTATAGATGTGGTTTGTCCATCCCAACTTCCATTACCTCCAGCTTTCATTGCCTGCCTGTAGAAATAGTTACCTTCACCAGGGCTTTTTCCAGCTTCTCCACAAACAAATATAAGCCTTGACCACATCAAGAGACTTGTTTGTTCTTTAATGGACAACAGGCACGTTAGGGATAAGCTTTTGCATACTGGAACACACACACAGGGAGGGAAGTAGCCATCATCTCAGTGTCAAAGGGTAGTCAGAACCAGAGTTAGTCTACGATAGACAGGGCTAATAAAGTCACAAGTTTGAGAGTAGAGATCTTAAGCAAACTTAAACAAAAGAGATGAAAACGTGGAATAATCTTTGAAGAAAAACTAATTGAATATGTGAAGATGGATGGAAAAGCAATGCAGCTTATGTGTCAGATGAGCCTAGCATCTTTCTTAGAAACTATAATGGATATTTTTAACTACTATTACTATGCAATACTAAGACCAAAATTTCATTTATCTAAACATCTGTGAAACATCTGCTATACAGCCACCCATGAAATAATTTTATGTTGAGTAGAACAAGTACAAGCCATGTAGAGTAAGGATGCTTGAAGGGAGAATATCAGTGTGATGGGCTGGAAGAAGGTGATCAAAGTTTTTGAAGAAGAACTGAATCTGGTTTAGTTTTAGCAATATTAATAGTATGAAAAGTGGACAAGTGGTAACAAAACTTGCCAAGTACACTATCCTCAGTATGGAGGAGATTGTCACACAGGGAGAGGGAGTGATGAGGACAGGAAGAATCCCAATGGAGTACCATAACACACAATGCACTTCAGCAACAGTAATAAAAATGTGCACTGCAACCTGGGAGTTCCTCAGCTGGCAATAAACACATAAAACAGTGTGTGGATATGTGTGGATGCACATGAGTACTTAAATGAACATGTACACTGTACATACACACAAGCACATGTGTTTTCACAGATGTCTCCATGCCTTGCAGCCATGACAAAGGCAAGTGAAAGGTTGTAGTAGCCCCCAGAAAACACACACTGTCCTTGGGGTCTCACACAGCTCCAGCCACCTACATACAAGAAAGATGAATTTAAAATGTACTAGGAGAGAGCTTTAAGGATGAACAGAGATACTCACTCTGTTTAGTTGAGAGGACTAGGACAGCTTGGCTGGCTTCAATGAGCAAGGCCTGCAGGAAGGACAAGGCTCCTCTACCTCAGATGAGTAAATTCTGGAAAGGGAAAAGCTATTTCAGATAAAATACAATATTGGTACAACAACAACAAAAGGCACAAATCAACCAGGAAAAAATGAGATTGCAAATCAGGAGGTTGTTTCTGACCACTGGAGCCAGCAAAAGCCACAAAGTGAGGCCAAGGCAGTCTCAAGGGAGGAGACAATGCAGAGAACCTTTCTGGATTGTACACACAGGAATGTCACGGGCTCAGCACCCATTGCAGATGATTAAGTGGTTATAGCTGTTGATGTCTAGGTGAAGGGTGCTTCATTCTGTGATGATACCAAGATAAATTTCAAGTGACCCTAATTCCTTTGCAAACATCTCATGCAGCTCTATTATCCATAAATCAGTTCGCATACTTAAATACGTTATAGGAAGAAATCTGTTGCCTAGGGCCTTTAATAAGTCTTTTAAATGTGCCCTCTTTAGTCCTGTTGCTGCCTATTTGAAATGTACAAAAAAATAATCAGTACATTGATTATTTCTATCTATTTTATACTCAAAATGTAAAATACCTTTGTCAAGTACCCTAGTTTATTAATTTCTGTGTGGTGTCTAAAAGAGAATTAGATAACTAATAAAGGCTATACTTACTATTTAACAATTATATTAAAGAAAAGTCTTGAGGACTCCACAGCAAACATTACACAAAATTACAAAGAGATAAAGGAAGCATGAATAGTTGCAAGGGGTATTAGTGTTTTCTTCAATATTAGGGAAATAATTAGGGCATCTTACCCAACTCCTTATCAATGTGGATAATAGTACAATGTCCCTGTTGTATTTGAGGCACATAAAGTTATCCAGAAACTGCAAACTTTTCTTTCAGATCAACCTTCTGGGACAGAAAGAGGTGTACAAGAATAACTAAGAACTGTTTATCACCACTGACTGTGTCTAGCACTCTAAAATATTTTTTCTTCTGTTGTAAGCATGAGTGACCTAATTCTTTTAGCAATTCTTATTTATAATAATTTAGCTGGGATGGTGAAGAAGCTCCAGCTTTACATCCAAGAATGAGAACATAATCAGAAGCCCTATTTTCAACATATAAATAATTATATAAAAATAAATATAATATATTATATATATAATATATCTATATATTATATATATACATATATAAATATATATATCATACATCAATTAAATTAAGGCTATTTCCTTCATGTAAGTTATCCATGAATGGATTTAAATGTCAGTTTTTCACCTTTATTAAAAATTTTCTTGGGATTTCAGTAGATCTGTTTCAGATCAAGGAATTCTGAGAGGTAACAGACCTCTTTCATGGGGGTGTCTAGACACAAAACAATGGCAATATTCTTCTGCAGGCAGAGGAATAAATGGTACCCTCTAAATGCAGAAAGAGTGCTTACAAAGTCTTTATGCCAA